>CM032390.1:13964217-14024217 GCA_019049475.1 Eueides isabella | reverse complement strand
GATATGTAAGTTTGTAAGTTAGAGATAAAAAAGGAACTTCAAAGGAAGTAAGTAAATCTACGAATAATCGGTAGGATCATTCTACACTTACACTGTAACCATTCATCGATTACCATTATACTTTTTAGTATATAATATTTTGAAAATTTATTAAGAAAATTAAATTTTTAATATTTAAAAAGCAAATTTCTTTGTTAAATAAATTTCTAAGATGGTCGATGATAAAACTCTTCTAAAGTGAACACGGACTCAGCGGATGTACACATTAATCGAGTCTACTCATGGCCAAATTTTAATACACCATGTTAAAAATATACCAACAGGTAAAAATCAAGAAATACCAAACAAAACAGCTATACGTATAAACATAAAGGTCCCATAGACTTGACCGTCCTCTTTGATGTCGGACGAGGGTCTCATTTGTATATCGACAAAGAAACACGAATGATTGGAATAAATATGTAGGGAAATAAAATATGACTTGACTGACGTACCCTTCAATCTATAGAGGCTCAGTAGAAATGTTAAGATAAAAGAAATACACTGATCTACTTTTGAAACGGTTAAATTGATTTTTTATTTGTAGAAGAAAGAATGTGCTGTTGTTTTTTTTTCTTATACGTAACGGTTGTCAGTTCGATTTTTACTCTGGGAATTAATCGCTTTCATATATTTGCTCTGGTGACAAGAAAAGTCGTGTTAAGCTTCGCCACTCAATACGCGAAGTCTAAAGTATAAAACCAGAAAAGAGAAAGCAGAAAAAAAGTGATGAGAAAAGAAATAAATTCTTAACAACAATCTATTGTGAAATTTGATAGACATTTGTTGCTCTCATAAGATATAAATGATTGGCATGATATGAAAAAATATAATGCATATTGAATATTATGTTATATGGAATTTATGAATATTATATGGAATATCGTGGTGTAGGGGTAATAACATGCGAATTTCAACCTTCCTGGTACTGGGTTCAGCCTTTGTAGGAAATTATATACATAATATATTTTTTTTACACTGGTAATAATGTTGAATGATCATTCAACACGTAATGATCATTTAACACGTAATGCCTCAAATTCGGGTGGGAAAAGTGTGAAACGAAAGTGTTTTAATGGGAACGCAGTGTAGGTTCCCAAGCTCCCTGTGCTTAATTTGCCATATCCGGGATACAGTGTAAATTTAAATAAAAATGGAATAAACAAAAAGAGGATGTTGTTTTGTTCAATCCCTGCTCGGGGGAGTAATTGTTTATGAAATATTATCATTTCTTTACACTTCTTATATAGCGTTGCTTGAATTGTTAACATTGAATTGACTTTTTTTCCTCCTAACCTGTACATACGTACATATATCGTGAAACTGAAAATAATTTTGAAAAAAACTATTTACAACTGCGAGGCCTGTCATGGCGCCAGCCTGTGACTGTGAACACGACAGGTTGAGTTCGACCTCTATTCGAGAAAACGAAATATTTTTTATTTTTACTTCATCGCTCTGATAACAATGCAAACGGGTGTCTTGATACTTAGGTACCCTTTCAGCAAATTAAGTAAAAAAAATATGTTAAATTGTTAAAGAATCCATAGAAATAAAAATAGATGAACAAAAATTCTATGTTTCTAAAGTATCTATATAATAGTAGCTATATAATAGTGAGAGTGACCTCGGTCAGATTTGCATCGACAGCTGGCTGAGTGCCAGCCTGATGAATTACTTGTATTGTTGCCTGAACGCCGTTGGTTTGTTTTTGTTAACACTCGACAAGAAAAGAGGGGTGTTATAGGTTTAACCTGTCTGTCTGTGTATCTGTCTGTGTAACTATAGCTCCTGAATTAATGAACTGCAGGGCTTCTTGGCTAAGTTTTATAAAAAAATATTATCAATATAAGAATTACAAGCACTCTACCCAGATGAGGATAAAGTGTTTCTAATTCTTATGCTGATAATATTTTTATTTACTCGCTCACTCACTCAGCTTCACAGAAGGAACTTGGGAACCTAGTGTTAAGACACTTCGTCCCACATCCGTTCCCCACTTTTCGCCGAATTTAAAACACTGCGTGTTGCGTGGCTGAACTCAACGCCACGTTGTACCAGAGCGTTGTACCTTGTACCAGAGCGAAAAAAAATAAACATTAAATATTTAAACTGAAAATATGAAATATTTCATTTCCTCGAGTAGGGATCGAACCCACAACCTGTCGATTACAGTCGCACGTTTACAGCTGCGCCACAACAAGCCTTTATATAGTATGTATTGAATGATTTAACTTAACACCGCCTTTGTATACCTATATTTCAGTTCTCAGCTCCAGAGAGAGACTTGCAGAGGGAACTTTCGAACCTTGTGTTAAAACACTCCGTTTCACTTCCGTTTCTGACTTTATATCTACATAGGATGCATAATTAACAATAATGCCTAACTACCAAGCAAACTGTTGCCAATAGTAAAATGCCTATTAGGAAAGGTAGTAAAAACTTGTTCAACGTTCCATTTAGTAACCTTGAGAAATCGCTGGCTGTAAATCTAGCCTCTTAAATATATATGACGACAGTAAACCTAGCAAGAATCGTAAATAATGTTTTATTTGTAGAAATGGGAATAATAATACCATTTTCAGAGATTTGTTTGTTGATAAAACGAAAGGGTAGGGAATATTAAGTATTGGAAAAAATGAAAGTAAATGATTGTTAGATTAATTTCACGGTCCGCCACTCAACACGCAATATTCAATGGAAAGCGGGGAACAGTCTTAATAGGGAACAATCGTGCTAAATGTCATAGCTGACGGGAAGTACTGTATCCGATTTAGATACACAACGGATGTCATAAAAAATGCTGCAAAAACAATACATAAATGCCGATATCTTCTGATAGCGTTGAGATTGTCGCCTGATTTTTTCTTTACTCCAAATTAACATAGGAGTAGATCTATTTTTTTTTTCCACCGAGCTAATCTCCAGAACAGACCGACATAACTAGGACTTTCCTTGAAGGATGCGATGACTGTTTAGCCCCGAATAGTTAAATATTTTTCGATATAGCGTCCAAATGAAATAAAAAAAATATCATATAAGAAAATGTATTTTATTTTAGTTTGAGTACAGATCTTACACGAATTCATAAATCATATAAGCGCTTATATCATAATTTAAAACAATTAAATATTATAATAATTTCAATAAAATATTTTGAGGCCTGTCGTGGCGCAGCGGCACAAGCGTGTGATTGTAACCGACAGACAGGTGGTGGGTTCAATCCCCACTCGAGGAAATGAAATAGCTAATACTTTCAATTTAAATATTGAATGTTTTCATGTCTTCACTCTGGTACAAGGCGAGACGTGGCATTGAGTTCCGCCACTCCACACGCAATGCCTCAAACTCGGCGGAAAGTGGGGTATGGAAGTGAAACGGAGTGTCTTAACACTAGGTTCCCAAGATCCCTCGGCCTACCCTGCCATGTGCGGGATACAGCGTGAAGCTGAGTGAGTGAGTGAATAAAATATTTTTTAATAGAAAAAAGCACAAACTACTCTGCGTACTAAGTCTTGCGCCTCGTCTACTATCATTTTATTCATACTTGCCCTAAGGGAGTCTCCCTTTGAGACCGTAATCATCGATACAGTAAAACCTACTCAGGTCAATTGAGATCTCCCCTGCGTCTCTCATTACCAAAAAGGTTTTTTTTCTTAGTTTCACAATATATCTGACACTACTATAAAGACATCCCATTTCCGGACATTTTCCACTTTCGACTGAATTCTTAAGGCATTGCGTGTTGAGTGGCACAACTCAACGCTGCACTTTGTCCCGTTATCAGAGTGAAGAAATGAGCATATAAAATATTACAATACCCCAAGTGAGAATCGAACACCAACTAAAACATTTACAGTAGCACACTGATGCCTTTGCGCCATGAAGACCCCTAAAATAAAACATAATACAATATTTATTGTAAAATCTATAAAACAATAAATATAACAAAAGTATATGTATTCATATTTTATTAGAATATATAGTATTACACGCGAGAATGTTCCATAGTAAGTCTGCAAGTCTTTGATACGCTGAAAGTTATAACGCAATAAAAATACATTATATGCCGTCGTCGTGTAAGGAAATATGGATACAGGTTTTATTGTGTACATATAAATATAGATATATTAAATTTAATGGTTGAAACTGACGTGAGTGCAGTGGAAGGTTTAAGTGTAAACGACTTAGTAATGTAGGAGACTAAAAGCGGCGTTGAGTTCCGCCATGTCTCCAAAACGTCTCGAAAATATCAAAATCAAAGTAGTTTTAACACTTGATTTTTTCTATTCTTTTCTACACAATTACTTTGAATTAATATAAAATTAAGTAAATGTATATATGATCGTAGCGCAAGGGCAATGTGTGTGAATGTAAAGGTGAGTGGTTGTATAATCGATTTCTTCCCGAATAAATGAAATATTTAATATTTTCACTCACTAAATCAGCTTGAGGCTGTATCCCGCACATAGCAAGTAGATCTAGACAACTTAGGAACTACTAGCGTTAAGAAGATCTTGTGAATAGAGCGAAGAAATGAAAATATAAAATTTTATCAAGTGGGGATCGAACCCACAACCTGTCTTTTACAGTCACATGCTTTGCGTCCCTGTGCCACTACAGGTGTCGAGACCTGTTTTTGAGGCCGATGTCATTATTATTTTAATGACATTTTATGGCAGTATTTCCAGGTCGATACGACATGGGTACCTTCGACATACGACATGGATAATTAGCCGTATGATTCCGGCTTAGAATAGGATCACCCTGATACTGATGGTGTCGTAAGAGGCGACTATAGTGCGTGTGGTAGAGTCACGTTGCCAGTAATGACAACACGCATGGGCAGACTCGACTGGATTGTTACCACCCCTGGCATTTAAGACTGGCGTTTGTTAGTGGCTTTGGCCACTGCGTTTCGCATTAGGTAATGCCGGGCCCCGGTGCCCTTCCAATTTAAAGGATGGCAACGCTCTTGTAACTCCTCTGGAGTTACTCGGGGCCGTGGGCGACGGTGATCACTTACCATCAGGTGACCCGTACGCTCGTTTGCCGTCTTTTCCATAAAAAAAAGCCTTCAAAAAGCGCGTCTTCCTCCACCTTAAAGGCTGGCAACGCAACTGTAGCTGACCTGGTGTTATACGGGGCCGTGACGAAGGTGATCGCTAACCATCAGGTGACCCGTACGACCATTATATATAAGCTTCACTTTTTAAACGTCAAGCAATTAACTAAGAGTTCACTCAAAGTTACAGCCTCAGACCTAAGAAGAACCGTCGAAAGAAACTCAGCGAGAAATACATAAAAGGCACAGGCATTGGACGGGTCGTCTTCGCTCTGGTAGAGCTCGGTATACTACTAGTACTCTGCCGCTGGCGACTGTTTGGATTTAAATTATTATTTTAATTATATTTATGGTGTTAATATATATATATATATATATATATATATATATATATATATATATATATATATATATATATATATATATATATATATATATATATATATATATATATATATATATATATATATATATATATTGCGCTAAAGCAGTCTGGGCTACTGCTGGGTTCGATAAAGTACTAAAAGTAATACCAAACTTAAGTTAAAACGCAATAAAAATATTGTATATGCCGTCAAAACTTAACTTTACTTAGTTATATCCTCCACTAAAATTATAAATAAGCAGAAAATAGATAACACAGTAAAATGATACTATGCTCTATGAAATAATAATAAAAACAGAGTATTACTTTCTCGTTATATTTCTATGAAAAATATATGAAAATATCACGAGCCAGTCATGGTTTGCTTTTATAGTAAACTCGATACCAGATTATTCATTTTGATTTCTATCATATACCTACCATTTTTTTATTATAATGAAAAATTGTCACATAAAATATTATTAAATTGTATTTATTATCTGTACATGCTGTATAATATTTAATTTTCTATATAGCTATATAGCAGTGTAGGCAGAGAGAATTTGGAAATCTAGTGTCAGAACACTCCGTTCCGTTACCCGCTTTAAAGACAACCTGTCAAGCAGCTATGTACGTATGTATTATATTTACTTGATATACTTCTCGTAGAAAAGATTTCAACATGCCAAGGCATTGTCCATGTACATATTTTTCCACACTACGTTGTCTAAGAACCAGGGTTAATAAATTAAAGTAATTAATTCCCCCGAGTGGGAATTGAACACACAACCACTAAATTCACAGCCTGATGTTGTACTCTAACATGGCCTCTGTTTTTTCCATTTCCAATCAAAAGCAAAGAAAACTTGCTAACTCAAACCAGCAGATATTTTTTTTTATTTAAACTTGCGCAGCTTTGAAAAGAGAGTTTAAATTTAGCATTCATTCTTTCAGCAACATTCAAAACTATTATACGTTTCCTAAAATGTTTCTTAAAGTTAAAAGCTATTTTTTTTTGTATTTTAGTATTATTTTTATATCCCAACCGACAACTTTCTTTGAACAAGTAGAACGGAAACGTTGTCTTGGCTCAGTTCGTTAGTCACACTAATTTGATAAGTGACCGGTGGACACGGTAGAAGGGTTTGTTAGTGAGTTTCTATCCGTTCAATAAGTCAATATTCACTATTGAGACTGAGATATTGATTCCTACAACAATGTCAGTCATTGCATTTGCCAAGTATTATGTGATAAAAATACTTATTCAGAAAATGTTTAAAAAGTGGGGAACGAAAGTGGAACAGAGTGTCTTAAGACTAGGTTCCCAAGTTTCCTCTGCCTACCTTGCCATGTGCTGGATACAGTGTGAAGCTGAGTTTAAAATTGAGAAAGTACCAGAATTTGAACCTGTGCCTCTTGAAAACCGTCCAAGCGCTATAATAATAATCCAAAAAAATATACCTGTGGGGAGAGTTACTTTATAAATATCTTACCAAGCCGCCACGAAGTGCTTGCAATTTCTCAAGCTCAGAGTACCCTCTTCTCTCCCTAACCAGTGTAACTATAAAGATCAAGGGCTAACAGTTTTAATTACAACTACGAAAAAGAATATTTTTGACATTAAATGCCTAATTGTTTTCGCA
This sequence comes from Eueides isabella, assembly GCA_019049475.1. Taxonomy (NCBI): domain Eukaryota; kingdom Metazoa; phylum Arthropoda; class Insecta; order Lepidoptera; family Nymphalidae; genus Eueides; species Eueides isabella. The sequence continues at coordinate 14,017,106 of CM032390.1, read as the reverse complement.
TTGCTTTCGCATGGCGCTAAGATACCACAGTGTTTCTCCTACCTTACCGCCTCTCCACACCATTATTTTTAAAAATTGGACAAAAAGCATCCATGGTATCAAAGTAAAGCATTTTTAGAAATCCATTATAATTAAAATAACTATCGAATAAGTCACCTAATAAGAGCTTTTTGGTTTTGAAAAATATAATTGTAAAAAACGTTTAAAATGTTAAACATTACAAGGTTTTAGCTCGCGTCTAACAAAGTATTGCTTTAAATTTGCTTTGATTTTAAAAGTATACTTTCCATTTACAAGTACATTATATTACATAACATAGAAAATAAGTTTTAAACTATCAATAAAACAATAAAAGCACTTTTTATAAACACATGTACGTATTTAATAAAGCTGACTAAATATATTTTCAGACTTACACTCTATTACTAGAGCTCTATAATTAACAGGATTTTCATATAAACTTTTGACCCGCCCGTGGGAAAACTTCCATACTCAATTTCTATGTACTTGTGCTTGCTTGTAAAGTTATTGTACTAAACGTCAAAAGTAAAAATGTTTTCTTAAAATTTTATCTGAAAATAATTATTTTATGAAACAATTTACACATTAAACATAAAATATGTTTTTTGTACATAAATTTTAAATTTTAATAAAAAAAAATATCTATAAACACGCTTTTATTGTGGACTAATTGGTTTATTTTGAATATTCTTCGTAAATGGAAGCGGACAATGTAGAGACAATACGACAATAGTTTCTAAGCTTACTGAATATATCTTATCTAAAAGATGGACGCACTTGCCTTATTACGCTTACGCTTTGCCTTACTAGAGCGAAGCAATGAAATCATTAAATTTTTAATTTGAAAATATTAATTATTTCATCTGGGGATCAAACGCGCACGCTTTTCTGCCACGAGGCTCTCTTCTTAACATTTAAAATATAACTAAAACTATTTAAAAACTTTCTATAAGTTATTTTTCTTAGATTGTAATAGAAACTAACGTCAAAAGCACTGACACGCTGAAGTGTAATCACAAAACACGTCACTAACAGATTATTGTCTAACTCAATCCAAAGTAACTCCCGTCGACATAAAATTTTAGCACCGATGTAAAGAGCCTTTACTCCAAAGCAACAGGGGTGGTGGAATGAAAATAAAAAATGTAAATGTTTAATGTTATTACGGTAATATATTTTTATATTGTTCGTGTTATTTTATAAAAATGTATTCTTAAGTAATTTTTTATATAAGTTTCAGTTGTTATTTGCTGTTTTTGATCATAACAGAAGATATATTAGTAAGAGCGGAATAATTTTCCAGAATATAGTGTCGGTAATACTGGATGAAGGTCATGTAAGAAATATGAGGACCTCCCGAGGGGCTTGTACGAAGAGGTTGATGATAGTGGACAAGGTGAAGGAGGCCAAAAGCGTTTGGCACTCCCTTAGGGATTTAGCGAGAAACTGAAAAAATAGATAACGATTCTCTGGATTAAAAAACGAGCGAAAGTGTAGAATCAGTGGATTCTTCATAGACGCGGGTTTAATTCTCGCTCCGTTTATTTTTTTATTAACTCTCCAATAATATTTTACCATGCTCACTTTAAAAAAAAATGTGTAGTACACAGATTAATTGTGTAAAAAAGAATATCCAAATGAATATACTAAAAGGCCAACCCTGGCGTAAGATATAAAAATGCCTTTATACCCCACGTACAAACATAAGCGATATTAGATTATGCTATAGTGAGATGTATGTACCATATGCTTCAGGTTAAGTATACATAAAATGTAATGGAATCAAGTTGTGTGCGTGTATGAAAAAAAATCTAATGTGATAATAAATTTATTTAAAAAAAAATGTATTAGAATGTTCAGACATTGTGACATGTAGTGGCAGAACTCAATCCAACGCTTGCCTCACTAAAGGGAGAAAATGAAAATGATAAATATTTCACGTCCCGAGTGGTAATCGAACCCACAACCATTGCCTAACTCTTGTGACCGTAAATCATGAGGGCCTCAATATATCTAAATAAAAAAGAAACTACTTTTCATATTTTTCTTAATAAAAGATTAAGAATCTACAGTATCTACGATTACTTCTGCAATCACTATTTTAAAAATCTTGAAATATATTGGCAAGTTTTATTTTGAAAATCTATTCACTTAATATTTATAAAAGTCTCTGATTTGATTAAATATTTAAATCAATTTCTTAACTTTTATTTTTTTAAAAACGGAAGCCGACCAAGCAGAGCTTCAGCGTCTCCGCCTCTTACCAGGAATCATAATTCTATAAGACATCTATTTATAGTAATATAATACTTTGCATGCACTCTTATTAGAAATATACATAAAGACTTATGTTTGTACTTAACGTTACGTTTTATATATATTTTAGCTAACATAAATAAACAATTTAATTTTTGAAGCTTGCTTTCATTATTGCTAAACTATTTAAATACTTCAAATTGTTTGAAATGAATAAATGAAGGTCACATAATTTTCACAAAAATTAAACGAAATCTTTTTGTGACTTTAAAATCATCCCCCCGGCTAATTAGAGGATCTCCAAAAGAGTGGTAAATTGGCTTTACGCTATTAAAAATTGCTGACAAGAACGTTCGTTCTTGCAGTAACTCCTGAACGGCTCGCACTTATTTAATTACAGCTTGCATAATAAATCGGCTAGACGTATTGCTGCAAAGGAATTTTAAATTATGTCTCTTTTCCAAGATCAGTAAGATAAGTTTAATTTTTCGCTGAATTTCCGACATTCCGTGATGATTAGTGGAACTTAACGCTGCGCTTTGCCTCGTTACCAGAACCAAGAACTAAACATATTTAACATTTCATTTCCACGATTGGGAAATCACAACAACTCGTATGCACACGCTTGTGCTCTTGCGCCTCGATAGGCCTATCATAAGTGTTTTTTGGTAAAGCAAACTATGATAAAATAATTAATTGATGTAAAAATTGAAAATTTATCTTTTTTTTTCTTTTTTTTTTTCAGCTTCACGCTGTATCCCGAACTAGGCAGGGTAGGCAAAGGGAATGAAAGTGAAACCTAGTGTTATGACACTCCGTTCCACTTCCGTTCTCCACTTTCCGCCGAATTTGAGGCATTGCGTGTTGAGTGGCGGAACTCAACGCCGCGTTTTGCTTAGTACCAGAATGCAAACATTGATTATTTAAATTGAAAATATGAAATATTTAATTTCTTCGAGTGGCGATCGAACCCACAACCTGTCGTTTACAGTCACACGCTTGTGCCGCTACGCCACGATAGGCCTCAGGCCTCAGACCCAAGTTCCCTTTGCCTATCCTACCATTTGAGCGATACAGCATGAAGCTAAGTAAGTAAGTAAGAATGAATAAATTAAAACAGCTAATTCCTCCCAGTATACGAACCTACGACCGATGCGTTTACAATCAAACGCCAACACTGTGTGTCATTAATTATAATGTTATATTGACACGAAGAAACCCCACAACATGTTTTGTGATGGATAATATATTTTAGTTAACACAACTTCGTCCCCATGGAAACGGAGACAGTTACTTTCCAAACAATATTTGTATTGAAACTATACATATATTACAATAGTTTTCGAAGCCCATCTACGAGTATATATACAGTCGTTTGCTATTTTGGTGCTAACATGTAACTTTACTTAGAAAGATTCAGTTCTTTGTTCGTTGTTCTATCCTCCGAATTGGAGATATTACATTTTGAGTGGCGGTACTTAACGCTGCAGTTTGTTATACTAAGGTGGGGAAATTAAATACATATGAAATTGTTTACTTACATACAAACTAGATGTTTTGACGAGGCGTGTGACTGTAACCGATAGGTTGTGGGTTCAATCCCCACTCGAGGAAATTAAATATTTAATATTTTTAAATTAAATATTTAACGTTTTTATTTCTTCGCTCTGGTACAAGGCAAAACGTAGCGTTGAGTTCTGCTACTCAACACGTAATACCTCAAATTCGGCGAAAAGTGGGGAACGGAAGTGGAATGGAGTGTGTTAAGTTCCCGAGTTCCCTTTGCCTACCCTGCCTCGTGCGGGATACAGCGTGAAGCTGGAAAAAAAAAGAAAGATGAAATGGATCATGTTCAGTTAGAAATTCTAAATTCAAATGTATACAGCCAATTACAAATGTTTTCGTCACTTAGTTTACAAAATGAAAAACTTGAAATATGTCGTATGTACATATGGAGTACAAATTCCAATGTGGTAGGTAGATATTTCCTTCCCCGCACCACAAATCCGTGGAACGGCCTACCCGCGGCAGTATTTCCAGGCTAATACAACATGAGTACCTTCAAAAAGCGCATTTAACTCCACCTTAAAGACCGGTAACGCAACTGTAGCTCCTCTGGTGTTACACTCGACGTGGGCGGCGGTGATCACTCACCATCAGTTGACCGGTTTGTTTATAAAAAAATTTATCGTGTCTATAAAAAAAAATGCTGCGGAAACGGTTCGAAGAGTGTGTATGGCGGTTGTGTTGCAGAGGAAAACCCAGTGTGTTTTTTGTTCCCAAAATTTCTACATGTACAATAAATTTCATTAATAATTCGAGAAGATTAAAAATCTTTAAAGCTGGGTACCTTATGAATTTATCGCAAGTAAATCAGCAAACGCGCGTCGATTTCTGTATTACATTACTTTTCCGGCACATTAATGAAGGCTTTTTAAATCGAGTCATTGATGAAAAATGGATTCTCTACGACAATCCGTAACGCTCATCGCAATTGCTGGATCCTGGTAAGCCAGCCAAATCCTGTCCCAAAATAGTTTCTTATAATATTAAATTTAAATTTAAAAAGCGTATAAAAATTTTGAACGAAGCAGGATTTGAACCCGCGCCTCTGGAATACCGTTCCAGCGCTCTGACCAACTAAGCCATTCGTTCTCACCGAGCTCCGTCGAAATTCTTATACGCTTGTTACAACTTATTTGTTGTTAGCATCTCTGTAGGGAGATTTTTACAAATTTCCGCTACCCAAAGACAACTCGTAAGAATTATCGTTTGGCAAGAGAGAATACTATTTATTTTAATATTTTTACTATGTTTTTTAAAGTGTTATTCCACACTTAGGACAGAAAATATTAAATTTAAATTTAAAAAGCGTATAAAAATTTTGAACGAAGCAGGATTTGAACCCGCGCCTCTGGAATACCGTTCCAGCGCTCTGACCAACTAAGCCATTCGTTCTCACCGAGCTCCGTCGAAATTCTTATACGCTTGTTACAACTTATTTGTTGTTAGCATCTCTGTAGGGAGATTTTTACAAATTTCCGCTACCCAAAGACAACTCGTAAGAATTATCGTTTGGCAAGAGAGAATACTATTTATTTTAATATTTTTACTATGTTTTTTAAAGTGTTATTCCACACTTAGGACAGAAAATATTAAATTTAAATTTAAAAAGCGTATAAAAATTTTGAACGAAGCAGGATTTGAACCCGCGCCTCTGGAATACCGTTCCAGCGCTCTGACCAACTAAGCCATTTAAATTTAATATTTTCTGTCCTAAGTGTGGAATAACACTTTAAAAAACATAGTAAAAATATTAAAATAAATAGTATTCTCTCTTGCCAAACGATAATTCTTACGAGTTGTCTTTGGGTAGCGGAAATTTGTAAAAATCTCCCTACAGAGATGCTAACAACAAATAAGTTGTAACAAGCGTATAAGAATTTCGACGGAGCTCGGTGAGAACGAATGGCTTAGTTGGTCAGAGCGCTGGAACGGTATTCCAGAGGCGCGGGTTCAAATCCTGCTTCGTTCAAAATTTTTATACGCTTTTTAAATTTAAATTTAATATTTTCTGTCCTAAGTGTGGAATAACACTTTAAAAAACATAGTAAAAATATTAAAATAAATAGTATTCTCTCTTGCCAAACGATAATTCTTACGAGTTGTCTTTGGGTAGCGGAAATTTGTAAAAATCTCCCTACAGAGATGCTAACGACAAATAAGTTGTAACAAGCGTATAAGAATTTCGACGGAGCTCGGTGAGAACGAATGGCTTAGTTGGTCAGAGCGCTGGAACGGTATTCCAGAGGCGCGGGTTCAAATCCTGCTTCGTTCAAAATTTTTATACGCTTTTTAAATTTAAATTTAATATTTTCTGTCCTAAGTGTGGAATAACACTTTAAAAAACATAGTAAAAATATTAAAATAAATAGTATTCTCTCTTGCCAAACGATAATTCTTACGAGTTGTCTTTGGGTAGCGGAAATTTGTAAAAATCTCCCTACTCCCTACAGAGATGCTAACAACAAATAAGTTGTAACAAGCGTATAAGAATTTCGACGGAGCTCGGTGAGAACGAATGGCTTAGTTGGTCAGAGCGCTGGAACGGTATTCCAGAGGCGCGGGTTCAAATCCTGCTTCGTTCAAAATTTTTATACGCTTTTTAAATTTAAATTTAATATTTTCTGTCCTTAGTGTGGAATAACACTTTAAAAACATAGTAAAAATATTAAAATAAATAGTATTCTCTCTTGCCAAACGATAATTCTTACGAGTTGTCTTTGGGTAGCGGAAATTTGTAAAAATCTCCCTACAGAGATGCTAACAACAAATAAGTTGTAACAAGCGTATAAGAATTTCGACGGAGCTCGGTGAGAACGAATGGCTTAGTTGGTCAGAGCGCTGGAACGGTATTCCAGAGGCGCGAGTTCAAATCCTGCTTCGTTCAAAATTTTTATACGCTTTTTAAATTTAAATTTAATATTTTCTGTCCTAAGTGTGGAATAACACTTTAAAAAACATAGTAAAAATATTAAAATAAATAGTATTCTCTCTTGCCAAACGATAATTCTTACGAGTTGTCTTTGGGTAGCGGAAATTTGTAAAAATCTCCCTACAGAGATGCTAACAACAAATAAGTTGTAACAAGCGTATAAGAATTTCGACGGAGCTCGGTGAGAACGAATGGCTTAGTTGGTCAGAGCGCTGGAACGGTATTCCAGAGGCGCGGGTTCAAATCCTGCTTCGTTCAAAATTTTTATACGCTTTTTAAATTTAAATTTAATATTTTCTGTCCTAAGTGTGGAATAACACTTTAAAAAACATAGTAAAAATATTAAAATAAATAGTATTCTCTCTTGCCAAACGATAATTCTTACGAGTTGTCTTTGGGTAGCGGAAATTTGTAAAAATCTCCCTACAGAGATGCTAACAACAAATAAGTTGTAACAAGCGTATAAGAATTTCGACGGAGCTCGGTGAGAACGAATGGCTTAGTTGGTCAGAGCGCTGGAACGGTATTCCAGAGGCGCGGGTTCAAATCCTGCTTCGTTCAAAATTTTTATACGCTTTTTAAATTTAAATTTAATATTTTCTGTCCTAAGTGTGGAATAACACTTTAAAAAACATAGTAAAAATATTAAAATAAATAGTATTCTCTCTTGCCAAACGATAATTCTTACGAGTTGTCTTTGGGTAGCGGAAATTTGTAAAAATCTCCCTACAGAGATGCTAACAACAAATAAGTTGTAACAAGCGTATAAGAATTTCGACGGAGCTCGGTGAGAACGAATGGCTTAGTTGGTCAGAGCGCTGGAACGGTATTCCAGAGGCGCGGGTTCAAATCCTGCTTCGTTCAAAATTTTTATACGCTTTTTAAATTTAAATTTAATATTTTCTGTCCTAAGTGTGGAATAACACTTTAAAAAACATAGTAAAAATATTAAAATAAATAGTATTCTCTCTTGCCAAACGATAATTCTTACGAGTTGTCTTTGGGTAGCGGAAATTTGTAAAAATCTCCCTACAGAGATGCTAACAACAAATAAGTTGTAACAAGCGTATAAGAATTTCGACGGAGCTCGGTGAGAACGAATGGCTTAGTTGGTCAGAGCGCTGGAACGGTATTCCAGAGGCGCGGGTTCAAATCCTGCTTCGTTCAAAATTTTTATACGCTTTTTAAATTTAAATTTAATATTTTCTGTCCTTAGTGTGGAATAACACTTTAAAAAACATAGTAAAAATATTAAAATAAATAGTATTCTCTCTTGCCAAACGATAATTCTTACGAGTTGTCTTTGGGTAGCGGAAATTTGTAAAAATCTCCCTACAGAGATGCTAACAACAAATAAGTTGTAACAAGCGTATAAGAATTTCGACGGAGCTCGGTGAGAACGAATGGCTTAGTTGGTCAGAGCGCTGGAACGGTATTCCAGAGGCGCGGGTTCAAATCCTGCTTCGTTCAAAATTTTTATACGCTTTTTAAATTTAAATTTAATATTTTCTGTCCTAAGTGTGGAATAACACTTTAAAAAACATAGTAAAAATATTAAAATAAATAGTATTCTCTCTTGCCAAACGATAATTCTTACGAGTTGTCTTTGGGTAGCGGAAATTTGTAAAAATCTCCCTACAGAGATGCTAACAACAAATAAGTTGTAACAAGCGTATAAGAATTTCGACGGAGCTCGGTGAGAACGAATGGCTTAGTTGGTCAGAGCGCTGGAACGGTATTCCAGAGGCGCGGGTTCAAATCCTGCTTCGTTCAAAATTTTTATACGCTTTTTAAATTTAAATTTAATATTTTCTGTCCTTAGTGTGGAATAACACTTTAAAAAACATAGTAAAAATATTAAAATAAATAGTATTCTCTCTTGCCAAACGATAATTCTTACGAGTTGTCTTTGGGTAGCGGAAATTTGTAAAAATCTCCCTACAGAGATGCTAACAACAAATAAGTTGTAACAAGCGTATAAGAATTTCGACGGAGCTCGGTGAGAACGAATGGCTTAGTTGGTCAGAGCGCTGGAACGGTATTCCAGAGGCGCGGGTTCAAATCCTGCTTCGTTCAAAATTTTTATACGCTTTTTAAATTTAAATTTAATATTTTCTGTCCTAAGTGTGGAATAACACTTTAAAAAACATAGTAAAAATATTAAAATAAATAGTATTCTCTCTTGCCAAACGATAATTCTTACGAGTTGTCTTTGGGTAGCGGAAATTTGTAAAAATCTCCCTACAGAGATGCTAACAACAAATAAGTTGTAACAAGCGTATAAGAATTTCGACGGAGCTCGGTGAGAACGAATGGCATAGTTGGTCAGAGCGCTGGAACGGTATTCCAGAGGCGCGGGTTCAAATCCTGCTTCGTTCAAAATTTTTATACGCTTTTTAAATTTAAATTTAATATTTTCTGTCCTAAGTGTGGAATAACACTTTAAAAAACATAGTAAAAATATTAAAATAAATAGTATTCTCTCTTGCCAAACGATAATTCTTACGAGTTGTCTTTGGGTAGCGGAAATTTGTAAAAATCTCCCTACAGAGATGCTAACAACAAATAAGTTGTAACAAGCGTATAAGAATTTCGACGGAGCTCGGTGAGAACGAATGGCTTAGTTGGTCAGAGCGCTGGAACGGTATTCCAGAGGCGCGGGTTCAAATCCTGCTTCGTTCAAAATTTTTATACGCTTTTTAAATTTAAATTTAATATTTTCTGTCCTAAGTGTGGAATAACACTTTAAAAAACATAGTAAAAATAAAAATAGTTTCTTATAAGCCTTTGGTTGGACCATTTTCAGTATCGTTAATTTTTCTCAACTCTGGCGATGAGACGATCACAGCGTCAATCAGGATGTGTAAACCATGATGAAAAGCTAAGTACAGAACAACCAAGGCTGGTCAAACGCTCTACGCCATTGCTACTACACTATCAGGTCAGACCACAAGCTATACAACAGACGGCTACCAAATTAGAAGAGCTTCAATAGAAATGTCTAAGACATCCACCGTACTCCCTGGACGTTGCTCCAACATATTACCATTATTTTCGAAGTTTATATAACTTCTTGTACGAGAAAAATTCAATTCCGACGTGACAGTTCAAAACGCTTTTAAAGTTCTTTTTGATACCTATACAAAAGGTTTTTTTTCTAGTGAACGGATCAATGAACTACCTATAAGACGGCTAAAGTACATAAATAACAATGATTTATACTTTGATTAAATAAATATATAGCATCAGAAATATACGGCTTCTTATTCCTCTCATATCCATATTTGATATTTTATGAATGATACTGATATTTTATAATTATTAAGAAACAGAAACAGTAGAAGTATTTAGTAACGAGGCAAAGTGCGGCGTTGAGTTTCGCTAACCAACTGACACAAATTAAACTAAGTGTCTTAACAATAGGTTCCCAGGTTCCCTCTGCCTACCATTCTATTACCGGAATACAGCGTGAAGCTAGAACAAATATTAACAGCACTTGTTAAAATAGTTCACTTAAAATATAATTTAATAAATTTATATATATTTATTTATAGCCATTTTTAATAAAATGATGATAAATAGAAAATATTATAAATTTTAATTAAGTTTCGTTATAAAATTCGTTATGCCGCTAAATAAGCGCTTTAATCTCATCAGATTTGGAGTACTTAGGCCTTGAAAAAAATATTATAAAGATATTTTTCACATACATTTTTAAATCTAGTTAACCGATATTAACAAAATAGTTATATATACAATTTTAACTGGCCCTTGCTATAGTACAATTTAATAATAATGTTTTAAAGGCCTAGGCCTAGGCCCGTGACGCATGGGCTCAAGCGTGTGAATAGAAACGTGACAGGTTATGGGTTTGATCTGCACTCAAGGAAATAAAATATTTAATATTTTCAAATTAAATCATGTTTTCATTAAGTAAAGTAACCAAAAATATATTTAATAAATATGTGCGTAGCGCAGCATCACAGCGTGTCTATAAGCGAAATGTGGGTTAAATTTTAACTACTGGGAATTTATTATTTTCTCTCTCACTCTGGTAGTACTGTTCAATATTGTTCTTAAAGTTTCGAATTGTAGAGAACGGAGTGTATTAACATGAGGTTATTTCTGCCTACTTTGTTACTTGTGGAATACGGCGTAAAGCTATTCCGCATAACCATTTTCTTAAATCGAAATCCTACCGAGAACCACCATGCAACAACCATAGTCTTAGGCTTTCTCACAAGGCCATATTGAAATACTTTATATATTATCTAGACACTACAACGCTAATATCAATATTGTTTAACTAACGAAGTCTGGACACACAATAGAAGTTATCGTAAATTATATTTAGAAAATAAACATATTTCTTTGATTGCTTCTGTTTTGTTTGCCAGTAAATTGTTTGTAGAGTTAAGGACGCTCAATTCTAAAAGACTAAAATTTATATATTATACTGGCTGTTATAATTTTCTTTTATACTTATAAGTTAATAAGTATAGTAAGTAGCTCGTTGTATTGCAACATCTCAGCGTCAGATTGTATAAGAAAGTTGCGTGTTCGATTTCCATTTAGGGGAAATGAATGATACATTTCTATTCTGTTGCTCCAATATCAAGGCATACCACGGCGTTGAGTTCTACCACTTAGCACGTAAAGATTGAACAATGAGACAAAATAAAGAGAACAAAGTATCTTGGACACTAGCTAAAAAATAGTAGTGAAAACGTCACGGAGATATAATATGATGTCGAGGCAATAATGTTCACAGGTACTCTGTTGATATTGACATAGTTCTGTTATCTGATAATAAGGCAAAGAAAGGCGTTGAGTTACGCCACTTAACACATAGCGCTTCAAATTGGGTGCAAAATGATAAACAAAAGGATCAGCAGCAGAAATCATTTAAAACTCGAATAAAGCGCCCATATTAAATTTATTCTATAATTTTTTAGCTAATTTAGATTTCTTTATATTATGAAATAATGTGGTGAAATAACGAAGTTCATTATTTTAATACATATGTATGTATATTATTTTGAGAATACAAAAATATGAACAAAGTGCATTTAATATAAAGTAGAGAAAGTAAAAGAACCTGCACTTAATAGTGTAGATTTAACTTTACTTTTAAAGTTAAATCTACACTATTAAGTGCAGGTAAACATTAACCCGGTGTATTTAAACTAACTTAAATAACGATAAACAGTATTAAATATTTGTATAATATTCCATTTTAAATTTATGTGTCTAACATAGTTTGATCACTCGACAAATTATATTTTAATAAAATATCACGTAAATTAAAATTCATAATCAAATATATAAAAATATAAGAATAATGATAATTAAAATAATCATAAATATCATTTAAAAGAATCAATAACAACCAAATGTAACCGATGTGGCTCAGTAGTCCGGGCGCCGTTGCGTCGGACGGTCGTCTACGGCGTAGCACCAACTCTACGTAGAGAATGAGACGCGACATTCATTTGGAAAGTGAATTTTTTTAAGTGCAATAATGGATTGGAAAACTTCACTTTTAATATTTTCCCTGATATATGCAGCTGTGGAATGTAACCCGGCTAAAATAGGTTGGTATTTAGTTAAGATTTTCATTATTGTGTTGTTAACAAAGACGTTACATTTACAATTTTTCTATTTATTACATAAAATTTTATATTTATATGAATGTAATATTTCAAAATAATTCATATTGTATATATTTTTTCATTTATTAAGTCATATTGTTTGTATTACATTTTTTTATCGCGTGGCTTAGCTGTTCAATAATTCAAATAATTTGATCAATTCAACGGCTGTACGCATTTAAATAAATAAATACGTTCGACAGTAATTGCAGTATCAACCATATATAATTTTTAGAAAAATATGCTTCCACGAGAAATATTGGTTCTTGTATTTATTTTGGTTTTGAATAAAAAAAAACCTTATTAAAATAAACTAGTGAGTTGCTTTAGATAACAAGTATTTAAAAGTTTTGAAAGATTTTCAAAGATTTAAAGTTTTTTTTTAACAAAGTAAATATTATATTTTATATATTACTAAATAAAAACCTCAAGTGAAAATAAGGGAACGACATTATAAGTTTATTTCTCCACTTCTAATCGTTTACGTTAACAAATATCAATAAAAATTTAGTATTCGGTCTTTCTTAAAGGAGCAAGATTCAAAAATTGTACATTTTTAAATCAATCACTCGAAGCGAACTAAATAAATAATAAAATAAAACCTATCCTAACCTATCCTTTACATGTAAGTATAAAGTCTTGAAATAAAAATACATAATAAAATATAATATAAATTTTACAAAAGAAAGATACAAAATCGTAGCAGCTACAATGCCTATGCCTACTAATCAAGTGAACTGAAGAATTTCTTTTACTCTATGAAGAAATATCGATTCTTTACATAATGTATAGTTCATTCAAAATATATCTTTTCATAGTGGTAATCTTTTCGATGTTACTATTATACTATTATTGTACCTGTGGTCAGATTTACCTGGAGCATTTTAAATATGTCTTACACAACTTTAAAAGATATCAAAAATTAAAAAAAATTGGTATTTATTATATTTTTTCAAAGGATGGTTTTTTATTGGAAAATTAGATCTTTTAAAACGTAAACATTATTATATTAAGCTTTTTTTACATAATATGTAAAGCTTTTTTTATATAATATAATATGTAAAGTGAAAAAAAAATTAAACTACAAGATAAAAGCCATTTATTTCCCCCAAAACTTCCATAAAACAACAAAATTCAGTAAAATAAATCAAAATAAACGTATTATAAATGTTAAACAAAGTGACAGTTATATTATTCAAATAGTAAAATACTATGTAAAACATTTCATTTTCCTAATGAGACAGAATTCCTTTCAAATATCAGTGTATGTAATTCAAACAATAACTCTGTAGTGAGACGACTTTTAATGAAAAGCTCGTTTTGTTCACGAAAAATCCTCTCTTTTGAAATGTTTTTTTTATTTCTTATACGAGTCAAGATGAATGATGTAACAATGTAGACATAGTATTTGATAATATAATTTAAATATTCTCAAAATAATTCTCAATATTTTCATTGCTAAATACAAATATATCTTTCTGCGATTTTCTTTACTTATTTTCATAATGTATTATAAAATTGTTTGGTATAATTACGCTTATTTAATTTTTCTATAGCTTCACGCTATATCCTGCACATGACAAGGTAGGCAGAAGAAACTTGGGAATTTAGTATCAAGGCACCCCGTTCCATTTACAATCACCAAGGCATTGCGTATTGAGTGGTAACTCAAAATAAATATCTAATATTTATTTGAAAATATTAAATATGTCATTTCCTCGAGTGGTGTGGTCGAACCCACAACCTGTCATTTACAGAGACACGGTTGTGCCTCTGCGCCACGACGTTATAATAATAATTTTATCAGCTTCACGTTGAATCCCCCACTAGGGTAGGCAGAGGGAACCCGGGAACCTAGTGTTAAGACACTCCGTTCCACTTCCGTTACCCACTTTCCGCCGAATTTGAGGCATTGCGTGTTGAGTGGCGGAACTCAATGCCGCGCTTTGCCTTAGATAATAATAATAATAAAGCTTTATACAATTCCATATAATACGCACAATGAATGATTACATTTAAAACAAATTACAATAAATAAATTTGCATTTGGTAACATAATTATGGAGTGATTTGATTTTAATTTATTAATTTGACGTGGGTTGTATGGACCCCCTCTGGGTAAAAGCCTTCTTCAAGGACAGCTTATTTACAGTACTTAAAATGATAAATTATGTTAAGCCCTAAACTTAATGCAATCGATCTTATTTTACCATTTTTAAAGGAAATAAACGTTACTGAACTCCAATAATTATTCATTCAGAATGAATAAATGTTATATTGGCTTACATAATGTACTTACTTATTATATATGTGTATTATAATAAATAAATTAATTTGAGGTAGTCGTGGCGTATTGGCACAAGAGAGTTGTTTATTTTAAGAGATAGTTGCGGGTTTGCTTTACATTCGGGGAAAATAAGAATAGTTTGTTACTTTTTTTAATTCTCCCATTTAACCTAAGTATGGAAGTGCCTTGATGGGAACAGAGTGTCTTATCAATAGGTTCCCAGGTTCCCTCTGCCATTTGTGGCATACAAACTGAAATCTTTACGCTGTATCCCGCCTATATAAAGATAACTTAGTGTCAAGACACTACATTTCCCATAATTGTGGCGGAGCACAACGCCTCATAAGTCTGTAATAAATAAAAAATACTAATTATCAATAAGTAGAATTCAAAATAACTATCATTGTAATAAACCAAATATATTTAAACTACGATAAAATTATATATAAAAAAAACATTTCAACTAATACATTAACATAACATACAAGTTTTACCGTAAATGAATGCCTATTGGTATAATCATATAAAATACAAAGCAACATTTCCTTTACCCCAAATGTAGATGGGTGTGCAAATATCCTCCTCAGAGGGCGCGTTGAGTAGACGCTTCTCGACCTACTTACAACCTTACAGAAGCCTGTGTAGTTACTGACAACTACCTAACCGTTACGCTAGACATTGAGTTGTCCGACAGCTTGAGCTATAGAAAAACATATTGGAATAAAAATAGTTTCGTTCAATATTTATTATATGTAATTTTTACATCAAAAAGTAACCTAAAAGTAGAATGATCGCGTGCTTACTTGAAATAATTTTGCTCACTTAGTACTTATTTACTTAGCTGTCCCGCACATTGCAGGGTAAGAAGAGGAAATGAGTAAATTGAATATCTAGCCATGAGACAGTCCGTTCTTTTCCCCATTTTAAACTGAATTTGATGCATTGCGTTTTGAGAGGCGGAACTCAATGCCGCGTTATGCCACGTTACCAGAGCGAAGAAATGAAGACATTAAACATTTTAAATGAAAATATAAAATATTTAATTTACTCGAGTACGGATCGAATCCAAACTAAAGTATCGTGTTTACGGTCACACGCGGAGAAGCATAACCTCTGCTTTATACTATCATAAATAATGTATATTATCAATATGTAAAACTTAGTATTAAGACAGTCAGTTCTCGATTTTTTATAAAATTTTTGAAACGTTGCGTATTTAGAATGGAGTTTAACGCTTAAATATTTCTTTTAGGACGGGAAAATGGAGATAATTAGTTATTTCTTTAATTTCTCCAACGTTCAATTTCTTCTTTCAATAGACAAATCCATATCGGGGAAAAAGCAGTAGACGGAGAGTCATATCACTTAATATTCTTTGCCCACGCAAGAAAGGGGAGCACCAGCAGAAATAAAAAAATATTAAAAATCTACTAAAAAAAACCTTTAATATTACATTCTAGGCGTAAAACGGAAACGTGTTAAAAATAAATTTCCAAGATATATTTTATAAAATCTTGTACTACACGAGTACTACGCAAGTGCACGAGATCGGTGTGAACGTAATTTTTTTTCGTTTTCTTTCTGTAGTGAGCATGCGAGCTGTGTTTTTCAGGCACTTGCTGGTTTAAAAATCGAATTCACGTTTCGGAGAAATATCAAGCTTGTTAATGTGAAAAATATTTGTATTTACTTGTCATTCCGTTTTAAGAGAGTGACGTCGTCTGTTCTTTTATGTTTATTGTAAAGAGTAATTTTGTTTCTTTTATTTAGCCTATTTACTTAAATATTAGTATTATATGGTAGTAGAAAATTAACTGTAATCTGCATATATTTCCAATTTAAGTTTTCCTAATCTAACAGTTTCACCTACCAAAATGGGAAAAAAGAGAAATAATAATTACTTATTATATTATTTACCAGCGAGCCTCTCTAAATTCAACTTCCTTAATCGTCAATGTAAATAACCCTGCATTTCGGATTCTATTTAGAAGTTTTTCTTTAATTACAGTATACAAATATTTTGTTACTTATTTAAAAAAGTATAAAAAATTGAACGTAGCGAGATTTGAACGCCTTGGACGGTTTTCATGATATTTTCTATCCTAAGTGTGAATTAACACGTAAAATTATTTTAGTTTTAGTATAGCGATACTATTTAGTTATACTATAAATAGTATAACATTGTTATACTAGTAGTTACATTTAAATATTTTCAAAATAGTATTTAATAAATTCGCTCTGGTGACAAGGCTAAATGTAGTATTTTATATAAATAAAGTGGGAAAGGTAAGAAACTTTTCAGGCATACCAAATTTGGGGCCAATGTCGTGGCAAAGAGGTACTAGCATGCGATTGTAAACAAGATGCGTAGGGAAAGGGACACTAGTGTTAAAACACTTACGTTTCCCACTTTCCAACTCCTATAGATAAGGAGCATATTGATTGGTAAACTCAATGCCACGCTTAGCCTTGTTACAACAGCGAAATAAAATTATTTAACATTTAATTTCGTCGAGAGGTGATCAAACCAATGACCACATTTTCAGTCGTACCCTTGTTGCTTCTGAGCCACGATATGCCTCCGCCTCAGCCTTTCATTATGTAAACATATTTTTTTTTATACAATATTAAACTTACCAATGTAGGTGTTAGCGATCGCCGGCGTGGTGGTGATTAATAGCAATTTTGTAATTGTACTATTTCGTTATAATATATCATTCAAATGAATGGCCACTTCTATTTATAGTGGAAAAATGTAAATGTATTTTTAAAAATAATATTATTTTATTGTTTAATATATAAGTTTACTTTTGAGGACTAGCGCAGCGTAGGGCGGAGCAAGGCGTTTAACGCCTTGCCCCGCCCTACGCTACGGCAGGTTTTGGGTTCGATCTTCAGTAGAAAAAATATTATATCTAATATTTTTTAATGTTTTCATTTATTTCCTATAGTAACAAAGCAAAACGTGGCGGAAATTGGAAAACGGAACAGTCTTTTAAGCCAGATTTTGAAGTTGCCTACCCTGCCATATTCGGGATACAGCGTGAAGCTGAAAAAAGCTTTCTTTTAAAATATCTTTTTTTATATAAAATACGGTTTTAAAGTATTTTTTTTTAAATATGTCTCTAAAAGTACGTTCGTTAGTGTGGACTTTGAAATATATTAACTGCCATTAATATTAAATACCATAAAGTAGGAAAATTGTTTGGTTGGCCCAAACAATTTATAAATTAATAAAGTATCACAAATTTTATTGTCTAATCCTACTATAAAAATATTGGGTTCAAGCAAGATTCAAACTTGCGGCCACCGATACTACACAAACCAAAAATCCATACTAAAAATATTAACTAGCCCAAAAACATATATTAGATATTAACGAAATAAGCATTTAAATCAGAAAAAAAAACGAACTGTTTTCCAACCTCCCTAATTAGCAGAGGTTAAAAACAACTACGGCGTACAAATTCGCTTAAACTTTTCATGAAACTCGAGCGAGTAATATATTAGTCACGTTGAAGAGGTCAACAGAGTTTAAAATTTTAGAAATGGCACTGGACCAATTAATTTAAATTAAAAGTCATATTTATTGCTTATTACTTAAATTAAAGTCATATTTATTGCTTATTACTTAAATTAAAGTCATATTTATTGTTTATTACTTAAATTAAAGTTATATTTATTGCTTTTTTGTGACCATATTGTCCTCGTTGCTAAGTGGAACTAGCTGAAAGTTGTATATGAACGGAGAAGTAATCGAGTACTTCGTGATTAAGATGATGTAACCTATCTAGTCTGATGCCTGTCGTGGTGCAGGGGCACAAACGTGTGACTGTAAATGTTGTGGGTTCGATTTCTACTTCACCTCGTGGAAATAAAATTCTTAATATTTTCAAATTATATATTCAATGTTTTCATTTTTTCACCCTGGCAACAAGACAAAGCGCGGCGTTTAATTTCGCCACTTAACACGCAATGCCTCGAATTCGGCGGAAAGTGGGAAACGATACGGAGTATCTTAAAACTACTCTAGCCAAGATCCTGCCTATCCAGCCATGTATGGCATGTGCCATAAGGCATTGTAGGACCTTCTGTAACTACACCACATTGAAACATGGTTGACTACCACCATCGACAACCCAAGCATTTGAGGAGCAATAGTACTGTGTCACAGGAAAAGATTTTTGAAAAGGCTTTTCACACATATCAAGCATCATAAAAAGTAAATGTAGTATAAATTAACATATAAAGTAAATGTGGACAAAACAATATCGAAAAAAATTCAACTCGAACCATTAATTTATGAGATTAGTTCATTAAATCAAACAAACTAATTTGTTTATAATATTAATATAAAAGCAGAGACAGCTCAATATTAATTTACATAA
Organism: Eueides isabella; assembly: GCA_019049475.1. Classification (NCBI taxonomy): domain Eukaryota; kingdom Metazoa; phylum Arthropoda; class Insecta; order Lepidoptera; family Nymphalidae; genus Eueides; species Eueides isabella. Next base: position 13,998,008 of record CM032390.1, on the reverse strand, counting down.
CACTTTAACGTAAATAAAGATATAATTCGCACATTCACATAAACCACATGTAAAAGTCAAGAACCAAGTACTTTAATAATATTTTACGGAATGATCATAATAATCGTGATATATTTTCCTATATTCTGTTACTATCTTACACTCGCGTTTGCACCCGCGTGTGTCTGTCTAACTTCGTTTATTTTCGAGGCCTGTCGTGGCGCAGCGGCACAAGAGTGTGACTGTAACCGACAGGTTCTGGGTTTGATCCCCAGTCGAGGAAATGAAATATTTAATATTTTCAATTTAAATATTTAATGTTTCATTTCTTCGCTCTGGTAATAAGGCAAAGCGCGGCGTTGAGTTCCGCCACTCAACACGCAATGCCTCAAATTCGGCGGAATGTGGGGAACGGAAGTGGAACGGAGTGTCATAACACTAGGTTTCACTTCCGTTCCCTCTGCCTACCCTGCCTAGTGTGGGATACAGCGTGAAGCGGAGAAAAAAAAAAGTAGTACTATAACCTACAGACTTATTCGATAAAAGCCCTTAAACTTTTTGAAAATGACTATCAATTATTATATTTGAGACCTGTTTTCGCAAAAATTTAATATTCTCATTTCGCCTCTCTGATAACCAGGCCAAGAGCGGCGTTGAATTGCGCCATTCAACACGCAATATCTTAAATTTGGCGAAAAAATTTTGGAATTGGAATTGGAATACGAAACGGAGTGCTTAATATTATATTAGGTTCCCAAGTTCCCCTGGTTACCCTGCGATGTGCGGTATACAGCGTGAAGCTGATTGAGTGAGTTAACTATGAATTACATTAATATTTATCTAAATAATAAGTATTAAAGTAACGAGAGTTGTACAACGCATGATGAGATGACCTTTTGTACATTAAGAAGTGACTGAACGTGTTTACTAAAACATAGTTACAACAAACTATGTTAACACGATCAGTAAGGTTATATAATGATGGGCAATATGATAAGGTCAATGTGTTTAATTAGATAAGAACATAATTTTGTATTGTTTAAAACTTTAATGTTCAAATATATACCTACCCCTTTATTTATTGATAGATATATGGTAAGGACTTTTTTTAGGGATTATAATTCCGTCATGAATGGTTTTTAAGTATTTTTATTTCTAAGGAAGTTCTCAAGTTCTCCCGTTTGTTAACATATTTTATTTTACTTAAAAGTTCTATAGGTTTTAGTATATAATATAAGCTTTCTCTGACTACTGGATTATCTAACACAAAAATAGTCTCTAAATCTTTTTCATTTTAGACCTTCCACCCGAACACGAGACACTGCGAGTTCAGTGGCGAAACTCAACACCGCGATGTATCTTATCACTAAAAAAAAAAACAAATATATACCCTGAATGAAAATCGAAGCAACGATCACGTTTACATTTCAACGCTATCTCAAGTACATACTATAACATCTTATTACTTACCCTCTCGTCTCAGGCAGGAAATTGCTTATATACATATAACTATCTACATATATACATATACATATGTACACAGTGCAACATTGCAAATTAGTTTTGGTTTAACGTTATCTTATACGTTGGTAAGTTGAACAGGTAAATAAGGATTCTACTTTATATACATACATATATATGTAAGTAGACGCTGGCGAACCAAGACGATATTGAGCGAAACACTTACACAACTCTGTGTAAATATCAGAATTTAGTTTAAAGTGTACAGTAGTCAGTAAAGTTACTACTCCTTAAGTAAATTACTACTTATTTAGTAAGTAAAAGAAAAAGTAGTCAGTAAAGTTACTGATTATAGTAGACTTATCGCTACATTTATAGAGCCTATTCTACGTTACAGTAGTTGTGAGTCTAAATCGTATTCAGCATTATGTTAATATTTTTTATGGTATTCAAAATATTTTTCTTGCCTTGGCAAGTGAATGAATAAGCATAATAATGGTAAAGTATCTTGATAATATTTTGTGTAGTACATAATTTTGTTTTTATGTTGCGACGTTGATTTTCGATAAGTAGGACAATACTACAATCACGGAAGAACTAAAAAGTAACAAGAGTGCGTAGATCTAGAATTTTGTCTAGTTAAGACACATACACTGTTTTTACTCTCCCTGCAAATTTTCTAACAAATTATAACGTACGTGTCGTACAGCGAAATTTGTCTAACAGAAATGCTCCAGGAAATGAATTATTAAATATTTTCATTTCCTCCCTCCGGTTATAAGAGAAAGCGCAGCGTTTAGTTACGCCACTCAGCATATAATTCTTCAGAATTCAGGAAAGTGGGCAGTGGAGTGGCTTAACACATTGTAAATCTAAAACAAAAATTGAACTAACCAATTTGAAATTTACCAAAACAAAACACCATAAACTGGCAATGGTATAATCAATCAATGGGGTGTACTGAATACGCGTTGCTGTCTCGGTGCAAATGGCCCCAACAATTTATCACAGAACAATAAAATGCGAATGTATCTCTTAAACGCTTGTTAGGTATTTAAGGTTTTGCTTCTGAATCCTGTAATTATTTATAATAAACATTTAAAGATTATGGTTGAATAACTCACTCACTCCCTCAGTTTCTCGTTGTATCCTGCATATGGCAGGGTAGGCAGAGGGACTAAGAGGAGCCTAGAGTTAAGACACTCTTTACCACTTCCATTCCCCACTTGCCGCTGAATTCAAGGCATTGCGTTGCGGAACTCTACCCCGCGTTTTACCTCGTATCAGAGCGAAGGAGAGGAAAATATTAAATATTTCGTTTTCTCGAGTGGGGATTGAACCCATAACCTGTCGGTAACAGTTACATGTTTATGCCGCCACGACAGGCCTCAAATGGTTAAATAACGTAATCAAAAATGTATTTCAACTAGCTTGAATATTTAAAAGTTTTAAATAATCAATAATAATATTTAAAAGGGGGTATGATTATTCCATCTACAAGGAATCAAACCAATAACTATTATTATTTCCTCGAGTGATACTTAAGAAATAATCATATTTAATATATTTTCATATTTTTACCCCGGGAGACGAAGCACGGCGACCTGTTGAGTTCCGCCACTCAACATAATATGTTGTCAAAGGATTGCCAGGGTCCATCCTTCTATTCCTCCTCCTATAGTTGAATTGGCCATTGGTTTGCATATCCTGCACATACTTTGTAGGCTAGGCTAGTAGACATATTTTGCAGGCTGCGCAACGTCACGGACTCCAAAACTACCTCGAATAAATGTGTTAAGTATGCCACTTAAGCTTATTCATTTCATTTAGGTAAAGCTCCGGGATAGTGCTGGTCAGCATTCGCTGCCGATTAAAAGGTAAACTGCTCGAATGACGCTCTTGTAGATCAGCCCCTTTAGCTTGGGCGGTGTTACGCGATCACAGACCACACTAGTGTCATCTCATCATTTAGCCAAAGCAGCTCCTATCCAACATGGACATCGAGATCGATGCCTCTAGACTCGCATAATAGATCTGAGCTACCTGAAATTCTTCAACGTAACAGTTAGTTCAGGATCTTTGTGGATTGTGTTTGGTTCTGGGCACACGCATCTACTCAGTCTTCGACACGTTTAGTTTAAAATTCAACAATAAGAAGGTCTTCTTCACAAAAAAATAATATTAATTCCTAAAGGGATGTCTCTTGTCTCAATTAATCATTAGAAAGTGGCTGTTAAGTGCTCTCAGATTATCACGATGATTGTGAGATGTTTTCCACCTCGGTGAAATTTATTTTGATATGCGGGCCTGCCTGCCCGGGCATGCCTGCCTACCCCAGGATAAGCTGACCATAATCTCCAAAAGCGGATAATTTTCACAATTCTCCTTATGAGCGTATCAATATATCAAGGGGATCCTTGACTTTAGCTTCGAACTGATCTTTTTCTTTATTTTTTTTTTCTTTACGAGGCTAAAGTACTTGTTCGTATTTTTTAAAGGTGGCCTCAATTTATTCTGACGTGACCAATTTATTCATATTATTTTTTATGGTGGGCACCAATTTATTCTGACGCGACCCTAGTCCTACTCCTTTTGTTTAAAAGTGTGCAGAAAACATAAAACCTAATTATTAAATACACAATACACTAAAATATCGAAAACTATAGGAAAAAGGCAACAAAATATTAAGTAATTCAAATGGGAGTGTCGTAAAAGCAATCCATGCCTACGTTCTAGTATAACAAAGCGCTAAACGGACGTCAAGTACGCTCAAATTGTCTCGGGCCACATTTGCAGCGTGTTGTGCCCTGCTGTGATAAATTGATTGTTCGTTACAAATAGGATGCGTGTTAGGGTGACAATAACGTTTTAATTGGTTATATGTACATTATAATTATATGTATATATATATATATATATATATATATATATATATATATATATATATATATATATATATATATATATATATATATATATATATATATATATATATATATATATATATATATATATATATATATATATATATATATATATATATATATATATATATATATATATATATATATATATATATATATGTATATATATATATATATATATATATATATATATATATATATATATATATATATATATATATGTATATATATATATATATATATATATATATATATATATATATATATATATATATATATATATATATATATATATATATATATATATATATATGTATATATATATATATATATATATATATATATATATATTATATATATATATATATATATATATATATATATATATATATATATATATGTATATTATTTCTAAATATATAATACGTACTAATTATATAACATATCAATGGCATCAAAATTAAAGTATCAGGTACATCATTGTAATTATTTTAATATAACCTTCTGAACTGCCATAGTCACTTTAAACATATTGAACATATATACACATACAGTTCATTTGACCACGCGGACGAAGATGCGAGTAAAAGATTTTTTAGGAAGCGCAGTTGTTGTTGGTTTTAAATACCAATCGAATTTTTATTTTCAACTTCACGCCATATACCTCACATGGCAGGGTAGACACAAAATACTTAGTTCCGTTGCACACATTCCGCCAAATTTAAGGCCTCAACATTCAATTTTCTATTTTGAAATATTAACTAATTGACTCCACTTGAGGAAAGTGGGGATCGAATCTACGACCTGTCGCGCTTGGAATCACACGATCGTGCGTATTTGTTGTGGTGCCCCTACGACACTGCCACTCTTTACGTGCCACTCTGTAGTTCTGTAGTTTTTTTTTTTTAAGTGGAAACTTTATTGATTAATGTTAATTTTTTGTGATTTTATTGTATATGTTTTACTGTAATTGTATGTTTCCCAAACATAAATAAAATAAAAAATAATAGTTATAACAGTTTAAGCCGTCCGTGGCGCAGTAGCACATGCATGTAACTGTACATCTAGTTTTATTAACAGATACCGCATTGATATATTCAAATATAAACATTTTTTTTTTTGATTTAAAAACTTGACTTAAATCCACTCACCAATCACTCACTAACTACACAGTCTATTGAAATTATCAAATCATTCTATAGACAAGTAAAGCAAAGTCACTTTCATTGTTTATTATTAAAAGGCACTAGTTTACTTCGAGCGTATGAAGACGTTTTAACCATTTATAACAATGTCAGAAACACTTAAAGGTTAATTTTAACTGGTACAACGTTTTATAAATGACTACTGCATCCTGTGTGAGAAATGGTTTCAGTTTAGCACACGTCATGTTTAAATATACGAGAAATATACGCTGATCCCGCGTATGGCAGGATAGGCAAAGGGAACTTGGGAACCTAGTGTGAAGAAAAATTTTGGATTCACTTTTCTTATACAAAAGTATTAACAGTGTGTATGATAATCCGTCCCTAGTACAAGCTTTCCACCTTAAAGTTCCTAGGAGTTTTCGCAAACCATCTAATCTTCTCGAAGCGCCTTTTCGTAGATCTATTTTAGGTAACAATTCCCCTATATCTCGTTTTTGTACTTTACTAAACGAACCAAACGCCTTGGATCCCTTCGGTAGTTCTCTGTTTAAATATCGTCAAAACGTAACCCAACGTATCTAAAGTAGCTGTTGTTTTGCTTAATTTAGTTTATATATTTATATTTATTTTTCTTCTTAATGGTTTACTAATTATTATAAGCATATGTTTCGTTTATTTTTATATGTGTTTAATGATTAAGTATAAGTTTACATAATATATGTTATTGCATGTGGTATTCTCCTTAAAGGGTAATACATTTAGTTATAAGACAATAGTGAAGTAAGAGTACTGGTGAATCTAAATAAATAAAATAAATAAAAAATAAAAATAAGACACTCCGTTCCACTTTCGTTCCCTTCTTTACGCCGAATTGGAGCTATTGTATGTTGAGTGGCGTATCTCAACGCCGCGTATTGCCTTGTACCAGAGCGAAGAAATGAAAACATCAAATATTTAAATTGAAATAAATTGACAATATTTTATTTCCTCGAATCGATCGTCGATCGAACCCACAACCTGCCGGTTAGAGTCACACACTTGTGCCGCTGCGCCACGACAGGCCTCAATAAACGACGAGAAATATGGATTTAAAAAATAACTTAATATCTTTTTTTTACTTTACGCTGTATCCTACACCCAGCGGAGTGAGCAGTGGGAAATTGGTGACCAAATTCTTAAGGCATGGGTTGTTGAGTGGTGGAACTCAACAACGCACTTTGCCTCGTTACCAGAAGAAGCAAATGAAAAATTTTAATATTTTCATTACGACGAGTGAGAATCGCCCCCTTGACCCTGCCCTAATACACCCTAGCATATTTTTTAATTCTGCCAAGCTCAGTACGCAGTCTCTAAAAAGTAGAAAATAGATAACGCAACAACTTCTTACTAGATTTCGTAAATAAAAAAAAAACATCAAAATATATAACTTTTAGAACATTATGAACTCTATGACATATTTACATCACTAAGAGAGAATATTTGTATGTTACTCTTTCATTCATAAACTATTTAACCTACCATCATAAAATTATGTACACATAAATAATATTGACATTTGACTTCATCGTTAAGGATATTTAAAAAACTAAAAAAAGAAATAAAAATAAAAATTAACTTTTTTAAAATACACTTTTTACATACAAAATTTAAAAGCATAAAAAATATGTAACGTAGCAGGATTTAACGCCGCGGCCGTTGGAAACCGTCCAAGCGCTCAGCACATTCGTCATTTTGTTGCGGAAGCCATTTAATAATAATATTAATTATAATTATATGAATTCATTGTCTTGAGAACTGAAGTCGTAATCCGAATTTCCTCTCAATGGAACTTTGGAAGCTGGATCAAATTAAGCTTGTAAAATTTCACATACACTAACATATCGAATAAAAGCACACGAAAGACACGTCAAATAAAAGCTTGCAAAAATATAAAAAAAAGCGTGTGTCTGTGATAGGTTCTGTTTCGATCTTTACTCGAGGAAGTAAAATATTTAATATTTTCTAACATCTTTTTTTTTATTTATTATCTCTGATATCAAGGCGAAGCACGGCGTTGAGTTCTGCCGCTCTACATAAAAAAATCTCAAATTCGGCATATAGTGCGGAATGAAATTTGAATTAGGTTAATAAGTTTTGCTCTCCTCTATCCTAAAACGTCCTTTGAAATAATACATACATTCAAAGTGAAAAATACGAGTGATGACGCAGGAAAAAGCTAGTATTAGCATAACATAGTCGTACCGATGTGTATTTAATCTTCAGCCGGATTCCGGTCACGGGCGCCGCGGGGCGGAGGACGCGTGAAAACATATAGAAATGAAATACTCACCCGATTTGTTTATTTCCTGGAGAACTTTTCGTTGAGAATAATAGTATTAATTTTGCGAAGGTACCTTTGAAAGGGATTGTCATTTCTCAGTTTAAATAAGACAAAAATATTTCATGTTTTTATTCAATATTTTGCACATTTAGGATGACAAGGACAGATATGTTGAGCAAAAATTAGAATGTACAACACATTTTGCACCATTTCCAGGCATTAGAGCCTATTATTTTACAAAATACTCCCCATAAGGCCACCGCGGTGCAACATTTGGACAACGTTTGGCTGTAAACGAGATTGCGATCTCCACTCGAGAGAATAATGATTTTACGTTCTTTTTTTTTAGCTTCACGCTATATACAGAATATGCACATAAATGCATGTAGCAGGGTAGGCAAAGGGAACCTTGGGAACTTACTACTAAAATCGTGTTAACAATCACACGCTTCTGCCACTGCACTGGGATTTCAACCATTTTCCTGCCCTAGTAAAAAAGTGTAGGGAAGACCGCGTTGAATTTCGAGAAATCGAGTACCTTACACATTTTTTTTCTGTAAAACATTGTTAACCTAGAGGAGAACAAGTAGAATTCACTTATCACTTTGTTAGGTGAGTGACGGAGCTCAACGCCGCGCTTTTGTTCATTACCAAGTAAATCATAATATTAAATGTTTAACTCTCCTAAGTATGAATTGTACCCAGAATCACTGCGCTTACAGCGAGACATCTTCCCGCGGCGCCACGTTGGCCAAATAAAAGACACATTATAGTAATAGCTAACGTTTTAATTTATTGTCACTACAAGTCCTCTGTTCATTTGGAATTTAGCCAATATCTTAGTAAAATGTTCGTAATACTGATTACATACGTGTTAAAAAAACCATACAATATATGATATTGTATGTTTTTTTATATAGAATGATTTGATTTATTTATTTTTAGCTGGCACATTTATATAATTACTTTTATTTCAAATTCCTTAACTTGCTTGACTTTTGACCTCGTTAGTTCTAGTTATTTATATTGTATTGATTTTTTTTAAGAAAAAAAAATCTCTTATTATAGAACTGAAAGGTTGTAAGGACGAATGTTTGTTCCACTTTCACGTAAAATCTACTGAACGGATTTCGATAAAACTTTACAGTAATGCAATAATACTGTTGTTAATTATACGTAAATTTCATATAAGATAAAAATAATGTTTTTTTTTTATACTTTCACTATAACATAACGAAAAGCTTCAGCGAGTGAAGCCATATGTAAAAAAATTGTGGAATATGTGGAATATAAAAAAATGTGGAATACAAAATTACTATTAAACCTATGGGCACTACAATATCTGCGTACAGCAGACAATTAACATTCAAGTCGCCCAGTTTAACTCCCAGTCACTTTGTATCACTCTTTGCAGTCAGTCAGTGTCATATTTTCGTTTTATGACTCTGATTATCGAAAACCTATATTAAATTATGTCTAACTCATTTTACTCGTATAGAAAACAAAATTTGCAAAAGCTTAATAGTATTAAAGTATCGAATATGGATCCGTAAGCTAAAATAATGTAAACAGTGTGTGGAAATTTGACGCGTTTGTTTGTTAAGCTCTAAATGAAATTCGGATTAGCGCGCTCCCTCAGGGGATGCGGGATGGTTTTCATACATATATTCCTGTATGTGATTTATTATATCAAAATAGAGTTATTTTATGAATTTAGGAACAATAGTGTTTTGTGTTATTTTATTTCCGGTTTTTGTTAGTTTTAGATGTGGCGTTGGATCTATCTATTAATAATTACTCAACTCTTTCGACTCTATTGTGGTGTATAGTAAGGAATCTCTATATATTATTATACATTTTTCATTAAAAATAGGATAGTAAAAGAGAAAGATTTAAAAAGAAGTTTGTGTGTATGTATGTTTGTTAGCATACGCTAATCTCCGGAAGTAGTAGACAGATTTGAATGATTTTTTTGCTGTATAGCCAATAACAACTAAGCTAGAACCTTCAGGAATCAGCTTAACCCTAAGAAATAACCTTGTTCAGGATGTGGTTGTTAAGATACAGTTGAAGATTTGGAACATCTTGTGACATCTGACGTAGCTCCGTAAGGAATCAGCTAGTTTGTATGAAAAAAAGAGCTTATGCCTTAGCAAAAGCTAAAAAGGATCAGCGTTATCTGTAAACGTATAAAAATTGAAGATCTGATTCACAAACATAGCTTACAAAGAAATTTTCTGCTCCTTTTTCAAAATGCAAAGAAGAAGAAGTCGCAGGCACCACCACCAAATATATGCGATTAATCTGATTAAAATAGTTTTTTTTTATAATGTGTAAACAAAAAAACTGTAAACAGTACAAAAATGATTATTTACATATAACAAGATTTTGTATTGCCAATTTGTGGAAATTATATTTGTTAAAAAAATAATTTGATTAAACATTTTAAAGTCTATCTTAATTTCAAATTTCATAAAGTTAATATTGTAGTTCCCTTAACTGAAACTTAAAAAAAGGGTACTGCATAGACAAATTAATTAAGCAGTTCTCACCTTATCAATTCACCTAACGGGGTGCTGTTTCTAATTCGAAACGGTTGGCGTGTTCCCAAAACTTTCTATACAGCGACCTACTTCATGTGTTAGCTTCGCTTATCAATTTACTACAGTAAAATTTGAAATATAAGATTTAACAACAATGATGATCCTGCACATAGGAGGGCAGGCAGAGGGAACTTGGGAACCTAGTGTAAAGACACTCCGTTCCTCTTTCATTCCCTACTCTCCGCCGAATTTGAGGTATTGTGTACTGAATGATGAAACTCAACGCCACGTTTTTTCTTTTAACAATGATAATATATAGAATATACAATGTTGCGACGCGATCATGCCAAAGTTATATATTTTTTTAAGATTCATGCTGTATACCGCAGGTATCCCCAGGTCGACCTGGGAAACTTTCTGCTAATTTGAGGCATTATGTCTTCAGTGGTGGAACTGAACGTCACGCTATGCCTCGATACCAGAAAATGAAAACCCATCGCATTTGCGGCTGTGCCACGACAGACTGTTAGTTTTTTTTATAAAGTTTTAACATCAACACTACGTTCCCAAGTTCCTTTTTCCTACCTTTACGTTAAATACAGCGTAAATCCAAAAAACAAAATAATATTTATGAACATTATTTTATTTTCACTTATGTTTGAAATAACATTAAGTCACAAGTGCCATTTAGATCAGCCTCTCTTAAGTAAATGGGGGACGCCTAAGAAAATCACCAATAAAATGCTACAACATTTGTTACCTAACGCTACGGAAATCCTTTTTCTTATTTACAAAAAAAAAACCCAGAACTCTTGGCGCGAGCCCAACCAAATAGGCAATAATGAATATAGCTAGTTGAAACGCAATGAGGCCTGTCGTGGCGCAACGGCACAAGCGTGCGTTTGTTGACGACAGGTTGTGTGCTCGATCCTCATTTGAGGAAATGAATTATTTAATTTTCTTCTTTTTTTTTCTTTTTTTTTTTTTTTTCAGCTTAATGCTGTATCCCGCTCTAGGCAGGGTAGGCAGAGGGAACGGAAGTGAAACTTAGTGTTAGGACACTCCGTTCCACTTCCGTTCCCCACTTTCCGCCGAATTTTGAGGCATTGCGTGTTGAGTGGCGGAACTCAACGCCGCGCTTTGCCTTATTACCAGAGCGAAGAAATGAAACATTAAATATTTAAATTGAAAATATTAAATGTTTAATTTCCTCGACTGGGGATCGAACCCAGAACCTGTCGGTTACAGTTACAGTCTTGTGCCGCTGCGCCACGACAGGCCTCATTTTTGATTTTCAGTTTAATTATTTAATGTTTTCATCGCTCTGCCTTAATTTCGGCGGAAAGTGGGTAAAAGAAGTAGAACTGAGTTTCTTAACACTAGGTTTCCTAGTTCCCTTGGCCTATACTGCCATTTGCGGGATACAGCGTAATCAGCACAATGTGTTCATACGATAAGAATATAGAAGAAATACTTCAAGTGTAATAGTAACTTGTTTAATAGTTTTTTTTTTAAATATAACGCTTTGTTTTTGCTGTAATGTGCTGTCGATAGCAAATAGGCTGAAAAAAACATAGTGTATTTTATATAAGTAGAGTATTTTAATATATTCCATACTTAAAAAAGAAAAAAAAATCATTTTTATAAAGAACGTTTTACGTGTGGTAGATTCACGTTGTCAGCAATGGTAACACGCAAGGCCGACTCGACAGGATCATTACCACCCCGATATTTAAAACCGGCGTTAAGCAGTGGCTTCGCATTAGGTAATGCCGGGCCCTGGTGCCCATCCATCTTAAGGACCGGCAACGCTCCAGTAGCTCCTCTGGTGTTACACGGGGTCGTGGGTGACGGTGATCACTTACCATCAGGTGACACGTACGCTCGTTTACCGTGTCATATCTATAAAAAAAACGTACACATATTTTAATATTGCATGCTTTGAACACATGCCTTTAGAAAACTGCTGTAACCAACTAAGTCAATACGTTCAGACCAGACTGGAACAAATGATATAGTTGGACGGTTTCTAAAAGGCGCGGGCTTAAATCCATTATTTTACTATTTATCGATTGACTCACCCACAGAAAATTGCATATGATTTTCTGGCTTGTGGGTCAAATGAAAGATCAATTTATAAAATCTACGGAACTCTGAAAATTAACTATAACAAATTTGTCTAACCGACCCACTTAAATCTACATATACGCTGCAATAGATTTAAATCCAGACAGAATTCGATAATATTTCCAGATGAAAATGAAAATGGAAGTTATGATGCAAGAAAAATAAATGCCAACGAAGTAAGTAGGACGCGGCGTATTATGCGGCTAGAGTGAAGTGTTTGCGTTTCTCAATATACGGCAAAGTGAATTGCTTATACGATATAATATAAATAAGAAGCCGTGGGAGTTAAGACAGGGCTTCAAGAATCTATGTAGGTTTATATGTGGTTTAGTAAGGTAATTTGAGGCCTGTCATGACGCAACGGCGTGTGAGTTTAAACAACGTTTTGTGAGTTCGATCCTCACTCGAAGAAATGGAATATTTAATATTTAAAAATTAAATGTTTTCATTTATTTGCTATGGTAACAAGGCAAAACGCGGTGTTGAGCTCCGTCGCTCAACACGCAATGCCTCAATTTCGGCGAAAAGTGAGGAAAGGAAGTGGAACGGAGTGTCTTAACACTAGGTTTCCTAAGTTCCCATTTCGTATCTTCCGTCTCTACTAAACATACTTCCCAGATATACTACCTCATCCACTTGTTCTAATATTTTGTCATTTAAGATCAAGATCAGCCGATCTTGCATTCCGTAATTTATTTATTTTTTAAATATCACAACTAGCAGAAATAGCTTTCCTTTTCCCTTTATTATAATAATATAAATTATAATAAAGCTAATTTTTGGTTTTTTAAGATAGAAAAAGCGAATAAACAATGTTATATTTCAATACAAAAACCGATATAGCCTTATCGGCACGCAATGTCCCAGAACTTATAAAATAAGCGTTTCCCTTTCCTCCTTGATTTTTTGCTGACGCATCGGATTGTTATTCTACGTATAGTGAGTAAAGTAGGCGGTTTGATAATATAAATATTTGTGCATATAAATAAAATGATGACTGTTATTTCCAAATAAAAAACATTTTGTTTTCAAATTCAGATAGTTATTTACGTGATTGTAAAATATAAAATAAATTAACGATTTTAAAATGTTCTATATATTTCTGTTTGTCTGTGCTAATTTCTCATCTTTTGTTGTATAGCTATGTCACTTTGAAGACTTCCATACCAGATATAGATCCTTAGCGGTTCATCTAAAGTATAAGAAATATTTAAATATGTCATTGTCATTAATTTTAGTCAATAGTAAGTTTTAATTTAAAGTTAAAAAAGGAGCTTGTAACTTCTTGATTTGAATTAAAATATTTTGCCTTGACCTTAACGAAAGTTGTTCGGCGTGATGAGCAATTTCTATTGAAAAAATTAAGCTTTAAAACATTTTATGAATAACGAAAACAGTCCAGCTACATTCCACGAAATGATGAAGTACAGCCTTAGTGAAAGGTTTTAATTGACAAGTAAAAAACCATAAACTCTATATTATTGCTATTTTTAAATTGCGATTTTAAGGTTGATATCTACTCAGAGAAATTCATATATTTGTGTATCGTCAGCGAGCTAATTGTAGAGTAAGTGCTTAATTTTCTTATAATTTGAATTATTTAATTTCCTTGTAAGCTCTACGCCATTACTGACATGAAATTAACTTACAAGTTAGTGACAAGAATTCGTGTAGATCAAATATATTGAGGCTTGGTTCTCTTTAACTGGTATTTGTCGCAACTTTCAATCATATCCGGTAGTAGATGGAAGTAGCATGATCATTATTTCTATGAAAACGAAGTTATAGGCAGCCACTAGTATAAAAATATATTTATATAATATCCTTATTAAATGAAAACAATGAGTAATAATCGTCAGATTCGTCTTATCATGACTAGTTTCAAACATTATTCTGTATAAAATTTGTTTTACGAATACTAAATTGAGGCCTGTAGTGGCGCAGCGGCACAAGAGTGTGACTGTAACCGACAGGTTCTGGGTTCGATACCCCAGTCGAGGAAATGAAATATTTAATATTTTCAATTTAAATATTTGATGTTTCATTTGTCCGCTCTGGTAATAAGGCAAAGCGCGGCGTTGAGTTCCGCCACCCAACACGCAATGCCTCAAATTCGGCGGAAAGTGGGGAACGAAAGTGCAACGGAGTGTTAACTTAGCACTAGGTTCCCGGGTTCCCTCTGCCTACCCTGCCTCGTGCGGGATACAGCGTGAAGCTAAAAAAAACACTTTGGGGTTACACAAACAATACTGCGAATGACATGGCATAGCTTATTTTACTTGACGAAAATTAATGTTGTAAATTATTTTATATACTTAAAATGATTTGTAAGGCTAAATTTGTCTGTTTGAGGCCTGGAGGCTGACTCGATGGAATGAAAAATGCACCGAGCGTAATATTAAAAAAATAAATATATAAATTGAAAATAATAAATATTTCATTAGTTTGAGTGGGAATCGAACCCACAACATGTCGTTTAAAGTCACACACTTGTACCACTGCACTACGATACTCCTCAGCAACTGTTAAAGACGTTAAACTTCGTCTAACCATTGGAACACGTTACCGCTTATGATCGTTAACATATGAAATCTGTCTTTTCACAATGTATATATAACAAATATACCTACAGGCAAGAGCTCCGTTTCACGCTTTATCCCGCACACGGCAGGGTAGGCAGAGCGAACTTGGGAATCTAGTGTTAAGACACTCCGTTTCACTTCCGTCCTGCACATTTAACAGACAAGAGAAAAATCAAATAATGAATAGGTTGGTTATATATTATAAAATGATTTGTGAGTCAATACAATTTACGTCATTTGACAAGAATTTATCAACCACAACAAAGTTAAATGATACCAAATTTGACTTACTCGTATATAAAAAATCGATATAGCTCTATCCTAAATTTTACACATATATTTTTATTTTAAGTGCTTTTCAAAATCATTGAACATGACGTAAAATATCGCCAAATAGATATTAAGAACGATAACAATAATCTGTAGGAAGCTGATTACGTTTCCTCACAATGCCTCATGGTTGAACAGTAAAAGCGCAATCTGTACACAGTATAGCATTTATTTCTACGTAATAAAATTGAATCTTATTTTCAATGTTATAAAGAACGAATTGATGAAAATTTAATTACAATAAAAAGTCAATATATTTTTGTTTAACTTACCGTGTGTTTCAAAGTTGAATTGGTTTTCATTATTTAAAATTTATTTATATTGCTTTATATCTTTTGATTAATAAATAACTTTGTAATGCTTCAGAAATAATATAACTTTTTAATAAAAACACAGTAACTGATGTCCAATGCTCAGCTTCACGTTGTATCCTGCACACGACAGGGTAAGCAGAGATAACTTGAGAACCTAGTGTTTACACTCCGTTCCACTTCCGTTCCCCACTTTCTGCTGAATTCGAGGCATTGCGTATTTAGTGGCGGAGTTCAACACCGCGCTTAGCCTTGTTACCAGAGCGAAAAAACATTAAATATTTAAATGGAATATTAAATATTTCATTTCCTCGAGTGGGGATCGAACCCACTATCTGTTCTCCTAACCTACCTCGTTTACAGTCACACGCTTTCGCAGCTGCGCCACGACAGGTATCTAACCGTTACAGTAACCGACATTTTTGTGAAATCTGCATACCTGTGAAATTGAACCAATTCGTTACCGTTTTCTGCGTTACCCTGTAACCCACACACAGCGGGTAGGCAGAGGAACTTAAGAACCTAGTGTGATACCTATTACTGTTCCCTATATCGTTTCCAATACTGTTCCCGATACCGTTTCCTACACCGTTCCCGACACTGTTCCTGATACCGTAGCCGATATCGTTCCCTTTAAGACACTTCTGTTTCCCACTTTCCAGCGAATTCTTGTTTTTATACAAATTTTATTATTACGACTTAGCCGTATCCTTAGTACAAAGCGCCGCAAGCCGCAAGTGCGCCGCAGTTCATTGCCAAATCAGCTTTTCATTTAACTTATAACAAACAACCCACATCAACTTTTTATTTAACTTAAAATCAAAATAATTATATATATATATATATATATATATATATATATATATATATATATATATATATATATATATATATATATATATATATATATATATATATATATATATATATATATATATATATATATATATATATATATATATATATATATATATATATATATATATATATATATATATATATATATATATATATATATATATATATTTAAATTTAAAAAATTATATGAAAGAAAAGAAGAATATAAACATATAATAAAAATTAAGATGGTAGAAATAATTAAGCTTGCAACATAAACTCAACTTACTCATTAGAAGTTAAACATGTCTAGGATCCTCATACAAAATTTCTCGTTATATTTTCCTTTGCAAGTGATAACGAGTTCTAAGTATATGCAAGAAACATGTGCCATTCATAAGTAGGTACATAATATTTCATATTGGAGCTTCTGAATAAATGTTTAAGTAATTTTAGTTTATATTAAAATTATCGTATCATGTCGTGGGTGCATGAAAAGCTCTACAGGTTGTGGACTTCATCTACATTCGAGGTTGTTATATATTTAATATTTTCGTTTCCTTGATCTGTTTACTTGTCGATACACGGCTTTGAGATCCGCTACTAATAAATGTAATATCATTAGAATATAACGGAAATTGGGAAATGGAATTGTCTTTATGGGTATCTTAACGCTAATTTCTCAGGTTTGTTTTGCCTACCATCATATGTACACACTGTATCCCACACGAGGCTGGGTAGGCAGAGGGAACCCGGGAACCTAGTGTTAAGACACTCCGTTCCTCTTCCGTTCCCCACTTTCCGCCGAATTTGAGGCATTGTGTGTTGAGCGGCGGAACTCAACGCCGCGCTTTGCTTTATTATCAGAGCGAAGAATTGAAACATTAAATATTTAAATTGAAAATATTAAATGTTTAATTTCCTCGACTGGGGATCGAACCTGTCGGTTACAGTCACACGTTTTGTGCCGCTGAGCCACGACAGGCTTCAAATAAATTAAAAATATCTATGGGAAACATTATAAAAAGAACGTAATTTTGTCAATATTTTTTAATAATAATGTTAACAAACTACTAATAGTATGCTTTGACTGTGTATTTATCAGATCAACCACTGATTTAGAACTACATAGTTACAACGGTTAAGAATTCAGTTTCAGACGATTAATATTATGGCTGTTTATATTTTTATTTGTATTACTATCAAATTATCTTACTATCTGACAATAATCACCCACCTTGTAGGCGATGGGATGTCGACGACACAAAAAATATATTACTTATCTGGCAGATAAAGGTATAAGATACTATATCAGCCATATGGTGAAACCGCCCTTTATTATTTGAAAAAATATAAATTTAAACAAAAAAATGTTATGTTACGGTAATGATATTTAAAAAATATCATTTATATTAATATCACTCATTAAATTAAAAACAGAGACAATAATAACAAAGCACTATGGGCTGTTTAAGGTTAACATTTCGGTCCACAATTTTTTGGGCGTTATATGTTTTAACAAAATAATTAAAATAAATATTTCCTCCGTACTTTTTATTATCTACAATAATATTATATAAGAGCTAAACAATTTGTTCGTAAGTTGGTTTTGTTCAACGTGCTATTTCAGAAACTACTTGAAAATTACTTTTTACATGGAAAAGCTTAAGGCACTTATCGGGAATAGCGTCACATGACGATGACTTTTAATAGTAGAGAAACAATCAAAAATATTGAAAAAGCAGGCGAGCTCGAATATCTGTTCGTGCGCTGTGTAAACGGTTGAGGTCATGAAAAATCCATGTGTGACAAAATGATTTATATTATAAAAACATATATATTTTACATTTGCGAGATTATATATCTAACAGTTAAGGATAAACCACAGTAATTATTTTCATATTTTACAAATAATCAAAATAAATATAAAAAAGAATTACAAAATATAAAAAGCTATTGCAAACCATTCGTACTTAAACTTTTACCTCTCATTTCTATTTAAAAATATCACAAACGTCGAAAGCATCTAACTGACATGAACTCAAGTTGCTCTCAAACAAAAATACCGAGATGAGAGCGTTGTTTGCTGCTTTCATTAAAGAGGGGTCACTTGGAATGACCTTGGCTATTACCATGAACAGTGGCACTGATTTTTGAGATCTTAATAAGGTTTCTTATGTATATTATATAAATTAAATGATTGTGAATTATAGTATTATCTTACAAGTTTCTTTGTTTTTTTTTTATTTTATATGCCATACGCTCAATTCTAATAGGGTTACTTTATTTTCCAGTTCAGTCCAGCTCACTATAGAGTGTTTTTTAAATATTATTTTTTTAAAAAGTAATAACTACGCATATTCTAATCAAGGAAATACCAAATTTGGCGGGAAGGCTTAACATTAGATACCATATCAAGTTCCTCCCACCATCTATCCCGCAATTTGCAGGATACAGCGTGAAGCAAAAGACAAATTTCCTATAAAGTATGTAAAACTTAGATGACTGACATGGATTCAAATTGCTCTTACACAAAAGCACAGAGATGAGAGTTGTTTGCTGGCTTCATTAAACAGGGGTCGCTCTAAGGGGTCATTTGGCGTAACCTTGAGTGTTACCATGGAAACTAACAGAAGTTTTAGAAGTCTTTCTTAGCTTAAAGTTATTTATATCTCTACATTAATACCAGCGCCATCGTGGAAAGGAAATTAGTCAATATTCCAATAGTTACGGTTCCAGCATTTTGATTCCTACGGGAGATATTAAAAAAATCTGCACTCTTAGAAAGGCCATTGCTCTCCTGTATTTTTTTTTTGCTTATATTGAAGCAATAAAGTCTTATTGATAAAATATAGCCATAATAAAAACCTAATTTAAATCTCAGTTGTATTTTATAAGAAGATCGAGGTAGACTTGGTATATCAAAATCGTTTTAAGAAGCGAACATTTCCACATAATAAAAACTGTAAATAAATTGTACGTTAGACAAAAAAAAAACTAAAATTTATTTCACATAGATAAAATAAAAATATTTTTACCTACATTAGTTTTCCGAGCAGTTTGAATGTTGGATAGCTCAGTTATAATAAATTCATGTAAGAGATCCCCGGTTTCCGTATATTGGGTCCAGCTCAGGTAAGCATTTAACAAATGGACCAAGGTTAGGTTAAATTGCCTATGGCCTAAATTATTAGGAAAATGGTAGTTGTGAAAATATATATATAAATATATATATATATATATATATATATATATATATATATATATACATATATATATATATATATATATATATATATATATATATATATATATATATATATATATATATATATATATATATATATATATATATATATATATATATATATATATATATATATATATATATATATATATATATATATATATATATATATATATATATATATATATATATTATAATCTTTTTAAAATAGTTCTATTTATGTTTTCAATAACGCTATTTATTTTCGCTTTTAGGGGCGTTATCGTGATATACGAATTTTCCTTTTCTTAATTTCATATATACTGTATGTATGTATGTATGTATGTATGGATGTATGTATGTATGTATGTATAGCTTCACGCTGTATCCCGCATGAGGCAGGGTAGGCAGAGGGAACCCGGGAACCTAGTGTAAGACACTCCGTTCCACTTCCGTTCCCCACTTTCCGCCGAATTTGAGGCATTGCGTGTTGAGTGGCGAAACTCAACGCCGCGCTTTTGCCTTATTACCAAAGCGAAGAAACGAAACATTAAATATTTAAATTGAAAATATTAAATATTTCATTTCCTCGACCGGGATTCAAACCCAGAACCTGTCGGTTACAGTCACACGCTTGTGCCGCTGCGCCACGAGAGGCCTCAATTAAATATTTAAATTGAAGACATTAAATATTTTCATTTCCTGGAGAGGGAATCGAACCCAGAACCTGTTGGTTACAGTCACATGCTTGTGCCGCTGCGCCACGACAGGCCTCAAATTTCATATATACTAGGGTATTTAATTCCGCCATTCATCATATAATATGTATTCACAAGTTGTGGGTTCTATTCTTACTACGTAATATTATGTTTTATAATAATGTCTTTGATTTTCGCGATTGTTATACATTTTGAATGAAACACTTTTAAACGTATTAATCGCGTATATTGAATGGTAAAAATTTTTTGGGAAACCCGACGTTTCGAACACTTTACAGTAGTCCGTGGTCACGGGTAGACTGAGGTGGCATTTGTCTGTCAGTTGATATAATTATTATATCAAACTACCGCCAACGATTACTTAATTGCCTCGCATACTGCCCTGGATTCTTGCAGAATGAGCTAACTGTATCTGGTCCTCTAGTGTGGTGTGCTGCGGATTTTAATTTTTTTAATAGTGGGTCCCAGGTAGTGGAAAGTTTCCAACCATCTTCTCTATTGAAATTAGGATGTTTTTGTATTTCAATAGCCTCGCGGATCATTCTAGGGATATATCTAGAGAATACTAGCTAGGGAGAATAGAGCTCATTCTGCAAGAATCCAGGGCAGTATGCGAGGCAATTAAGGAATCGTTGGCGGTAGTTTGATATAATAATTATATCAACTGACAGACAAATGCCACCTCAGTCTACCCGTGACCACGGACTACTGTAAAGTGTTCGAAACGTCGGGTTTCCCAAAAAATGTTTACCATTCAATATACGCGATTAATCCGTTTAAAAGTGTTTCATTCAAAATTATGTGTTTTAATTTTTTCACTTTGGTAACAAGCTCTGGCAAAGCGCGGCATTGATTTCTGCCACTCAAACATGCAATGCATCAAATTCGGCAGAAAGAGTGGAATGATCAACATTATCTTAATGGAAATATTCTTTTACCAACCGAATGAAGAAACTCCTAAGTAGAAGATTACTGTAACTTACTTACCTTCACGCTGTATCTCCAGCAGGGTAGAGAGAATGGATCTCCAAACGCTTCTTCCTTAAGTATCGTAGATACTGTGTTTTTTTGACGGTCGAACAAAATCCTCTCCCTCTCTTTTAGTTTTTAGTAAAAGTAATATCTAATCTTAATTTATAACATTAATTTAGTAAATTGACATAAATTTGAATCTGTATCGATCGTCCTCACGGCCAAACGTCCATAACTTAAACGGTTACGTAAGCCCGGATACCCTAATGTATTTAGGGTATGAATATTTAACAAATACCCACACGTTTCTGAGCCGAGCTGATATTAATAATCGCATTATATACTAAGCTCATTTCGCTATATATCGTAGTGACATAGTAAGGCCAAAGAGGTATTTATATAGTTAAAGAGGTAGTTTACTCTATATGACTCTATGTTATGAGTTACATTCAAAGATGCAATTACATTGAATGAAAGACTGATTTCAAAAAAGTAAAAAATAGGTTATGAACATAACTGTAGATTTTTTTGGTTATAACGGAGTAACTTGTGTTTTCCATTTGGTTTCAAAAGAATACATAAGGGATTTATATGATGAATATAGGATCTTTATTTTCTATTTTTTTAACTTCTAGCAGGCAACCTAGGAACCTAGTGCTAAGATATTTCGTTCCATTCTCCTCTTGCATCTTCTTGCTGTATTTTTTTAACGATAAGACAGGGCAAACGAGCGTACGGGTCACCTGATGGTAAGTGATCACCGCCGCCCACGGCCCCGTGTAGCACCAGAGGAGCTACATGAGCCTTGCCCGTCTTTAAGGTGGATGGACACCGGGGCCCGGCATTATCTAATGCGAAACGCAGTGGCCAAAGCCACTACTTAACGCCGGTCTTAAATGCCGGGGGTGGTAATAATACGGTCGAGTCTGCCCATGCGTGTTGCCATTTCTGACAACGTGACTCTCCCACACGTACTTTAGTCGCCTCTTACGACACCATCAGTACCAGGGTAATCCTATTCTAAGCCGGAGTCACACGACTAAATTATATAAAATTATTATTATAATTGACCGAAATTAACTTTGAATTTACAACCATTATTTACTATTTGTAGCCTGCGGCTTCGCCGTGGTCCTATAGCGATAAGTAAGAATCAGGTATTACTCATGATATATTTTAAATGCTTGAATTCAAATAGCTGTACTCGATAAATGAACTAACGAAACAGAAATAAATTTCCATTCAATAGTTCCCGAGATTAGAGCGTTCAACCAAATAAACAATTCAATTTATAATATAAAACAGCTATAGGTCAGTATTCTCAAGCAGATAACAATAACAGTTAAGACAAAAGCCACTATATAATAATCGTATATATATTGTTACGTTCAGCAATATCGTTTGTTTAAATGTTTATTTCCATATTATGCGAAATAGCTACCTATTTACTGGTTGATAAGATTTTTATGTACATAAGTCTTTTTTTTCTTTACCGGCAAAAATTGTTCTTTAGGCGTAATGGACTTTCTGATAACGTAAATATGATAATAAATATTAATGTTTTGATAGATATAAATTTAGCTCGCTTTTTTTGTTTTTATGAATGAAATATATTAATAGATAACATTATCCCTAGGGATTGTGGATTTATTTATTTACGGAGTACAAGTTATTTTCATTTATTGTGAGTTTCTTAGAAATGTATAAGCAAATATCTTATTTCTGGTAATTAAATTAAGACATTCCGTTTCACACTCTCGCTCTTTTCTATACTTGTTTATTGGTGGATCTAAACGCCGCAGTTTGTCTTGTAAGTAGAGCGAGGAAATGAAAATAATTCGCTACCTCGAATGGGAATGTAATCTTTAACCATTGAGTTTACAGCCAGATGCTGTGCTTCTGCACCACGGTGACCTCCATCTATCTATCTCTTTAATGCCAACCACATTTAACTCTAGCCTTTTACCTTACCTGTAAAATCTCAAAAAAATCTGTAAAATCTTTACCTTACCTGTAAAATCTCTACAATAGTAAAAAAAAAGGAAAATAAATGATAACGTAATTGTTAAACTCTACTAAGAAATCCTGTGGCCTGTCGTGGTGTATAAGCGTACTATTATAAATATAACACGTTGTGGGTTCCAATCTCACGTGAGAAAATGAAATATTTCAAGAAAGTATGGCTTAGTTGGTCAGAGCACTTGGACGGTTTCCAAGAGGCGCGGTTTCAAATCCTGCTAAGTACAGTTTTTTTTATTTAATTTAATTTTAAGTTTAGTATTTTCCTTCTTAAGTGTGGAATTAATTATTTCAAAAAATTGTATAAATAAAATTTAATCTTGCATTTTTTTCTTTCTGGCAACGGGGCAAAGTGTGGCGTTGAGTTATACCCCTCAACATTGCCACTTATTCGGTGAAAATTAAGGAACATAAATGACTAACCAGGAACTCGTGTCTTAACGTTAGGGTTCCCAAGCCCTGCTGTGTAGCTATAAAAAAAGAGACTAAACGGAAATTATTAAATAAGGTAAATAAAGGAATAGCTTACCGTCTTATTTTCACCATTCCAGAATAAAAGTCCATTCCAAAGCGTGAAACATCATTATCCTTCAGAAAGTATCTCTCTAATTACAAGAGTAATAAGTTACAGCTCGATGCGGTCGAGGGGATCCCCCTTTAATTACTTTACGATTCTTCATTGTACTTGCTAGGGCGTGTTTGCAATAATGCTCGTGTTACATTTGTTTCTTACTTGTATTGATGCTTAATATGTCCGTCTATGGCTGTATCTCATTAACTAATAGGTTAATTAAAGTTTCATACTTCCTCTCTATAGATCTCTTTCTATAGCCATTTTAAAGAATACTTTAAAAATGTAAATTTTTGCTGATCATATAGATAAATGGTACAGTAACACTTTGTAGACAAATTCCGTTCTTACTTGGTCGTATTTAAGATATTGCATGTTGACTGGCGAACCTCGATAACATAATTGGTCGGGGGTCGTATCTAAAACCTTTACTTTAACACTAATGACGCTTTAATATGCTGCGATAGTGTCGGTCAATAGTCCTAGTACTCTACTCTACTCTACTCTACTCAGCTTGGCAGGGTAGGCAGAGGGAATGGAAGTGGAACCTAGTGTTATGACACTCCGTTCCACTTCCCTTCCCTACTTTCCTCTGAATTTGAGGCATTGCGTGTTGAGGCGCGGAACTCAACGCCGCGCTTTGCCTTATTACCAGAGCGAAGCGAATGAAACATTAAATGTTTTAAATTGAAAATATTAAATATTTCATTTCCTCGACTGGGGATCGAACCCAGAACCTGTCGGTTACAGTCACACTCTTGTGCCGCTGCGCCACGACAGGCCTCAGTCCTAGTAAGCACTATATATCAATTATATAGAAGCACTATGTACTGTTTTATCAAAAAATATTTTTAAGCATCATGCTATTGTATCCAGTTTATAGTAGGGTAGGAAGATTAAACTTAGGAATCTATTGTTAAGATAATCCATTCTCAATAAGATAATTCCTTTTCCAACCTACTGCCAAATTCCGAAGTGGCGGAACTCAGGACCACGTTTTGCATCTTGCTATTTAGATATTTTTGTTATATATAAAATTAAATAAAGATTATCTTACAATAAAAGATAGTGTACGTTCTTTGTATCATACTTTAGAAGTATTTATATAACAGAACCATATATTCGGGGGTTCGAAGTCCAGGCAGTAATATTTCATTTCCTTTTTTTATCTATGTGGTTAACGAGCGGCGTTGGATTCCGCCACCTAACACATGAAATATATAAATAGACGCAACAATATTAAAGCATAGCCTTATCAAACTATATATAAAAATAAAAATAATATATTACTATCGATACAAAATAAATTACGATTCAGTTCTGAAATAGATGACGTTTTTATAGCACTTTACTATTGTCCAAGTTTTTCTGGCTTTACTGCTATGTTTATTGTTGTTTACTTTCACGTTTAACGCTATCGTAAATTAACAGACATTACTACACTACAGTTCATGGGCTATAACGCTTACTTAGTAGTTTGTAGTAAACAGTTTCTGAATACTGTCTGAAATGAAATATATATGCCTAACTTGCTTTATGTAGTTTAGTTATTTTTTTTTTAGTTTCACGTTTTTTCCCGCATAACACAGTAGGAAGATATAGATTTTAATTTTTTTTTAAATTTTCATGCTTCATCTGGGAATCAAATTAACAATCATCGAATTTACAAGTAGCGGCAATCCATTATGTCACAATAACCTCAACGATTTAATTAACTATGTTAAAAATGTAACACTAAAAAAATCCTCCTTTATATCATTACTTTTATTAGAATTTAAAATATTTTTTCATCATACTTTAATAATTATGTGACATGTATAGCTTTTTTAAAAACTTTATATATATGTACACACTTTATACATATGCTCTGTTACAGCTTTTTAGCAGGTTGACACTCAAAGCCGACGATATATGAATTATTTTAACAGAATTACATAGAGCCTTTTGAAGTCAATGGAATTCCATCCGGAAGCAACATTTTTAAAATAGTAACAAAATTTACTGGTGAAGTTCTGGTTCATGTATACCAATACGCTTTCAGTGTAGCAAATAACAAAATAAATTATATTTGAAAAAGTTTTCGTTGAATATTCGGTGGCGAAACTCAATGCCGCATTTTGTTACCTGAAGTAGGAAATGTTACCCTATGGGAATAGAGAATCTCCTCTTCTCAACTATCATTTTTATACCCTTTTCCTTGTTACCAGGGCAAAAAAAAATAATAGTTATATATTTGATATCCATGGGGGTCAATCGAATAGCCGCACTCACTCACGCCTCTGATCCACTACAGGTCTTATTAAAAGATAAGAACAAAATATTAAAGATTTTTTTATATATTGTAAAATATTTTATTTGTCTACATTTTTTAAACGTATGTTTAAATTTAATACAGCAACTACTTTATATATAAAAGTTATGTAATAAATGCGATATATCCAGCGTCATTTTTCGCATTGCGTAGCTTTGTCACAGCTGAGCGAGCGGTTGTATGAAAAATTCAATATTCTATACATAAAAAATTATATACGTATAGTACGTTTTAAAATTTTATGCTTTCGTTTATTATGACGGCTCGTTTGTTTTTCATTATCTTTGTAACGATTCAGTCCTAGTAATTTAAAGCGCGGTGTTGAGTTCCACTGGTTTGATAGTAGGAAATTGAGTGTCTTTTGTTTTACGGAAGATATTGTGAGCAGCATGAAGCTGAAACAAAAAATACTTTCCGGAAAACTTATAAATTCTTGATAGATTTAACTTATTTTTGATGTATCCTACACATGGGGTAGACAAAAGGAACTTGGGTACTTTGTATTAAGATACTCAGTTCCACTCTCGTTCCCTACTTTCCGCCGAATTTGAGGCATTGCGTGTTGAGTGGTGGAACTCAACGCCGCGCTTTGTCTTGTTACCAGAGCGAAGAAATGAAAACATTAAGTATTTAATTTGAAAATATTAAATATTTCATTTTCTCGATCTGTTTTCTTCACTTCACAACACTTCCGTTTCCCATTTAATGAAATATTTAATATTTTCAATTTAAAATATTTAAATGTTTCATTTCTTCGCTCTGGTAATAAGGCAAAGCGCGGCGTTGAGTTCCGCCACTCAACACGCAATGCCTCAAATTCGGCGTAAAGTGGGCAACGGAAGTGAAACGGAGTGTCTTAACACAAGGTTCCCGGGTTCCCTCTGCCTACCCTGCCTCGTACAGCGTTTCCCATTTCCTGTCAAATTCGGAAGGTATTCTGTACTGATTGCTCTAGTAGGAACCTGTCGCGTTTACTGTCACACGCTCACGCCACTACAGGGCTCTACCATTAACATTTTTTAACGTTCACGCCGTATCCCACACATGGTATGGTAGACTGAGGGAACTTGAGAACTTAGAGAGACACTCTGTTTAGCTCCTCATTTTTATGCAAAATGAATTGAATATTATCACAATAATGTAAATTAAATTATAGCCTTTCTCTATAAATAAGTTTTCTTAAACAAAATAACAAACAAACTCTCCAGTATTGTAATATTAATAATAGATAGTATCAAGTACATTAATATTAATATATTTATATAAAATTGCGTGTCTTTAAGGCCTTTTAGCCTTTATATAGAAGAAATATATTAGATCAAAACCTGTAGCTTTTTTCTTTCGTAGCTGTACACCTGTGTTTCGCAGCTGTACGTACGACTGTACTGTTACGATTCGATTCCTTATACTCGTTTAATTTTAACATATGTCCACTCCTGCATACTTATACTCATTATTGAGTTTCATCATTTATTGTCAACACTTAGACAGGAATTGGAGGAATTCCTTTATACCTACGATTCTATGAAAAAAGTGTGTAGCTACTTTGTTGTTGACATATATTAAGGTAGATATTTGTCGTTGTTTGTTAACATAACCAGCTGCGTTGATGGTTTGTATAATAAAAATAAATATATTTGTATATAATATGAAGTAATTGGAAATGATCAAAATCACAGCATTGAGTTCCGTCACACATACAAGAATCAATAATTCAAAGGACGATGAAGAATGGAAGTGTTTTAAAAGGAACTGAGTTTCTTAACATTAGGTTCTCAGGCTTCATTGGCCTATCCAGTAAATTACATCGGTGGTAAAATTATGAAAAAACAGATCCTTAGCTTATAGATATTACTCTAGCCCAGCTAGATATATCTTTTATTGATATGTAATAAGTCATTTTTTTCAAATTTTTACGAAAGTTCTTGAGATTCACGCACTAAAATGAACAATTCGGCTAAATAATATTAGTATATATATAAATATAACATATTTTCCATGAAAAAATTCCTGCTAACAATATACTCAAATGAACGAGGCAAAGAATGAACAAATAGGCAACAAACGAACGGTTAATGTTCGCTGACTTTGAATGATTCCCGCGTTAATCATTCAGAAGGGTTTTCTAAAAGGAATTGGTGTTCGCAACGCTATATTGATGTTTTGATTTGAATCAGTCGCGCGGAACGATTTGTTTGTTATCGACTGTGGTTTTATTGGTTCTTTGGCCAAAATTATACCGTCTAGTATGTATGGGTGGAATGTTTAATCTGTATTTCGTGGCGTCAACATTTTATTATTTCGCAAATAATATTGGTTTTGTATGTATACAAAACTTTAAATAAATATATTCATAAGCTGTGCCAATTTTAAAGCTTTGTTAATTAAATACAAGTTTTTAATGCAGCAATTCAAGGAAATTGTTGATTATAATTTTATCTATACTTCGTGACACCAAAATTTATTATCTGTGCAAACGTCAAATAAGTAACGCAACGCTGTATTGACGTTTTGATGTAAATCAGTCGCGGCGAACCATTTCTTTGTTATCGATTGTGGTTTTATTGGTATTTCGTCCGAAATTATACTATTTATATGGAAATGAGATTTTCCTTTGTACTTATTTTTTTGATTAATCACTCACGCTGTATTACGCACGCGATAGGATAAATAGAGGGCATTTGGGAACCTGACATTAAAACACTCCGTTTTATTCCACATTTTCTGCCGAATTTGGACATTGCGTGTTGAGAAACGGAACTTAACGTCGCGCTGTGTCTTTTTACCAGAGGGAAGAAATTAATATATTAAATATTAAAGATACTTATATTAAATTATTAATGTCCTTAAGTGGGAATCGAATCCACAACTTGTCTTGTGTCCCTGCGCCAATTAGGCGTCTAATTTGTATTTTATTATAATTCAGGCAAATTGAAAATCGTTTAAACAGCAGAGTATGCAGAAAAAAATAGTCCGATGCAACTATCCCGGAACGAAAAAATATATATTTTGCCTCCAAGTGGGAATAAAACTTACAATCATTGCGTCTACAATCAACCGCTAAGCCACGTCGTCCATTATCCTATTTATTAGTTTATCTTCATTTTGTGGTGCCAATTCGTTGTTATCTCTATAAATGTCAAATATGTAACACAATGCCACATCGACGTTTTAGTATGGAGCAGTCGCGTAAAACATTTTGTTTGTTATTGGGTGTGGTTTTATTGGTTTATTATATGAAATTAAAACTTTTCACATAGGTACATGTGTTTGTATGTAATTTAATATTTTGTATAAAATTGAGACCTGTCGTGGCGCAGCGGCACAAAACGTGTAACCGATAGGTTGTGGGTTCGATCCCCACTCGAGGAAATGAAATATTTAATATTTTTCTTTCCTCGCTCTGGTACAAGGCAAAACGCGGCGTTGAGCTCCACTAATTAACACGCTATACCTCGAAATTCGGCGGAAAGTGGGGAACGGAAGTGGAACGGAGTGTCTTAATACTAGGTTCCCAAGTTCCCTCTGCCTACCCTGCCATGTCGGATGCAGCGTGAAGCTGAGTAGAGTTGAGTATAAAATATTATTCAAGCTCAGCTCAGCAGTTTTAAGTATCATT
Source organism: Eueides isabella (assembly GCA_019049475.1). Classification (NCBI taxonomy): domain Eukaryota; kingdom Metazoa; phylum Arthropoda; class Insecta; order Lepidoptera; family Nymphalidae; genus Eueides; species Eueides isabella. Next base: position 13,968,009 of record CM032390.1, on the reverse strand, counting down.
CATTTCTTCTATTTTGAGTGGCGAATCCCAACGCCTCATATTGTCTTACTTTTTCGAGAAAGTGTAAATATTTTTTTATTATAATAATCGCTCCAAAGCTTGGACTAGAATGCTTAATCATTTTTATTATATGTAGATATATTTAAATTGTTTATTTAACGCGCTTCTTTCTGAAACTACTGATCTAATTTATAGAGCTACTAAGTGACATGTCGTTGTAATATTAGTTAACATGTAATGTTGACAACGAGAACAAAAACACAAAATAAGGCCTAGTGTTAAATATATAGTAAGAATATAATGTAATAAAACCATTTTATAATTATTAATTATATAGAAATGGTAAGAGGCCTGTCGTGGCGCATTAATACAAGCGTGAGATTGTGAACACGATAGGTTGTTAAAAAGAAAGTGCGGCATTGAGTTCCGCCACTCAACACGCAATCCCTCCAAAATTCAGTAAATAATGAGGAACGGAAGTGTTTTGATGGGAACTGAGTGCCTTAACACTAGGTTCCCAGGTTCCTTCTGATTACTTTGCTACAGCGTGAAGCTTGAGAAAAGAAAAAAGCAAACAGCGTTTATAACAATAAATTACATATTAACGAATACTTCATTAAAACATATTACGGAGGTATTTTATTACGGAAAATGAGTGAATATATATATTGGAAATAGCTTGCTAGTGTAAAAGCTTCCCACATAAATGTCAATGTATTAAGCACGATAAACAACTCGGACAGATTTGTCGTGTGGTTCATAACATTTATCGTGTTGGTAAAATACTGTGTGCTTGTGTGTAATTACGATTCAGTTGATGATTAATACGATTTTCTCGTAACGCATGGTAGTTTTTGTACTGGTATTTGAAAAGAGAGAAAAAAACGAAATACAAATTTTATATGACTTTATTTTACTTTTATTATATGATTAATTTGATCGAATAAGCAAATTAAGTGGTATGCATGGAAAGTGAATTTAGAAGAGGTGAAAAATTGTTTTTAGTTTAACTCCGTTCCACACATATGACAGGGTAGAAAGACGGAGTTTAACACAAGCCAAATTACAGTGACATTTTGTGTTGAGTGGCGGAACTCAACGCTGCTCTTTGCCTCATTACCAGAGTGAGAGCAATAAAGTATTACATATTTCATTAGCTTGAGAAGTGATTGACCCCACAACCAACCGGATTTTCAATTACACGCTTTTACTAGAAGTAAACGCTACAATAGGTTTCATGTGTCTAAGGAATTGGAAGATATGAAATCGATATAGGCAGGCATGTATATGGCTGCCAGTAATTTAAATTATGATATTTTAGGTGCATTAATGAGACTGTCTTGGAGTTTTCGACGAGGTGGAAGTTGGACGAACTTAATTTTTTTGTATATTTGTATAGTAAACACGAATTAAAGTTTTCTGTAAGTAACTCCAGCAAATTGTTCTGTTTTTTTTTTACAAATAAATCACTATTGTAAAAGTGATGCAGCGTTAATTCTATTGAATTTCTTATGGCTTATGTATTAACCGTGTGATTTTTAGCCGTGTGATTCCGGCTTAGAATAGGATCACCCTGGTACTGATGGTGTCGTAAGAGGCGACTAAAGTGCGTGTGGTAGAGTCACGTTGCCAGTAATGGCAACACGCATGGGCAGACTCGACCGGATTATTACCACCCCCGGCATTTAAGACCGGCGTTAAGTAGTGGCTTTGGCCACTGCGTTTCGCATTAGATAATGCCGGGCCCCGGTGCCCTTCCAATTTAAAGGACGGCAACGCTCCTGTAGCTCCTCTGGAGTTACTCGGGGCCGTGGGCGACGGTGATTACTTACCACCAGGTGACCCGTACGCTCGTTTGCCGTCTTTTGCATAAAAAAAAATAACGTGGTTAGTATTAACACTAGATAAGTAAAATATATATAAATCAATGTGTTTTAATGCTAGGCTCCCAGGTTTCCTGTCCATATCCTGTCATGAGCCGGATACATCGTGAAGAATCAAAATAATTGAAATATGGAAGAAGTACGTCTAACAATTATTTTACGTTTTGTGCCACCCAACATTTAAGTGATACCTACAATTTTATAGTTTTTTCAAAACTTTTTAAAAACTTTAAAATTACACGCGCAAGTACATTCTGTATTTGAGAAGTTTCAGACTGCTTCGAATACGAAATACTGTCAGTATAAGAAAACTAATGTAAAGTCCTGGTAGATTAAAGGAACACAACTGTTACTTCGAACTTTTGTTGGCTAAGTTACATGCTATTTATATTTAACTGAGCACTGTCTGTCTGAAAAAAAGATTATAGGACACGTTCGTCACTGTAATAGGGCCCAAAATAGAGACTATTACAATATTTGTTCATAAGTGTGTATACATATTTACCTGTGCATTTGTACGCACTTATTTAAAAAAAAACGGCTAACCAGATTTAAAGGCAGGTCAGTCACTAATATATTTAAGCAATATTCCCTGAATATTTATTCTTTTATTTCAATCGGTTAGTAAATAAAATTGTTATGGCGTTGTCGGCGGTGCCCAACGCCGTGGATTTGTTCTCTCTGGAATCTTTGGAATAGACTGGAGCATGTATTTCATTCATAATTTAGGTTAAATTAACCTATGTACATTATATAGACATATATTTATTTACACAATTTTCATCAAATAACTCTGACGTTCCTTATGACACAAACATATACTAAATAGATTTTCTAATGTTAATAACAAGAAATAAATTAACATACAGATAGCAATTGATTAACGAAATTGCCATTTTATTTATTTTTTATTATATGGAGTGTTTGAAAGGATTGAAAGTGTGGAGAACGGAGTGTCTTAACGACATTCCGTTCTCCACACTTTTAATCCCCATTTACCGGTGAATTCTAAAGGCGTTACCTCCTGAGTGGCAGAACTCAATCCCGCGTTTATACTCGTTACCAGTAAGGAAGAAAGAACTTATAACTTGTTGAGTTTACAGCAACATGATTCTGCCACTGCGCCATGACACGCCTAATCAATAATTATATAATTTATTTCAATTACGTTCCAAACATCACCTTCCGCTATTGCAAACTAAATTTAACACTTTTAATGACATACTTAAGAACAGCCTTTTAAGCGTCAAATCCCACACATAGAAATATGAAACGTGGAAATGAAGCGGAATGAACGAGCTAATGGCGCTATTAAGTTTGACACTCAGCATAAATGTTCCTGGCGGGTACACGTCACTGTGACGGGTATCGTGTAACACGATAGCATGGATTTTATGTATATAATTTGTAAGTAAATTAATGAATTTCTTATAGGAATTCGGGATATTTCTTTTTAATCCAGGATGCAAAAACTGTATGTTAGGAGTTTGATCTGTATGTTTGTCTGTGGTACAGTAGCTCCTGAATGAATAAACGAATTTGAGTGAAATTGTTTTGTAATTGAAAGACTTGCAATGTTATATGATAATAGCAATATTAATTTAAGACTTACAAGTACCCTGCCTATAAGAGGCAGAGGATTCGTGGCATTTTTGTTGGTGAATGATTCATAATTAGCTTTCAGCCGCGTCTTCGTATGTCAAAATTAAGTAACTACGAATCTGATTGCCAAACTGAGTGCCGAAATGAAAATATTAAATCTCTTCGTCTATCTTGAGTTATAGAAGTATAGATTATATGACGACTGATTCAAATAACATAAAAAACGTACGTTTTGTTATATTTGACCAATTTAGGACTTCACTCGCACGCAATATCTCGAAATATGATAAAAGTAATCTTTACGCAC
>CM032390.1:13661717-13961717 GCA_019049475.1 Eueides isabella | reverse complement strand
CGTCATTTTTGCCCAATTATCGAGACATTACGTAATGAACTGTGGAACTTAACCCAATGTCTTAAATTAATGGACATATTTAAATAAAAATAGTCGTCTCATTTGTAAATTAAAAAATGAAAAGTAACTTTAAGAAACTTCATACATAATATGAGTACATTTGATAAATAAAAAATTGGTGACCTAAAATATTCCAATAGCCTGAGCCTAGTTAGATGGCAATTTTATCGATAACAAAATTGACTTTTGAAATATACTATCTTCATATAAATCCGCTAAATTTCTTAATACTTTCATGCTCTTCACAGTTGACGTGAGCTGCATAATAAACCAGCTTTATCAGTCAATATGCTCGAACAGTCAATACCAAATTACTTTACAATATTGTTACACAAAAATATTTCTTATTAATACAAAGGATAAGGATGAAAATAGCATTCGTTGGATATAAACAAAGCCTCGCTCTTAAGAGCGTGCTCGTGCAAAATTGCAGCCTTCGGATGGTGCAAGTGACAGGCGACAGTTAATTTTAATGTGAATATTATCTAGAAATGTGGTTGGATCAATCAACATTAATATTGATTTTACTGAATATATTGTATTCAATGCATATCATGATCATAAAAAAATATATAATTATGGTTTGTAATATTTCTTTTAGCTTTAACTTATATCCATAGCATTACTTGTATATCCATATAAAGCAGAGTAAATACAGAAAGAACACTCCTAGTTTTAGGATACTCTGTGTCCGTTAAGAAATTTCTGTTCTCTACTTTCCGCAGAACTCTATTGCGTGTAGAGTGCCGGAACTCAACGCCGCGCTTTGCTTTGTAACCAGAGCGAGAAAATGAAAAATATTAAATATTTCATTTTCTTGAGTGCGAGTACTACAATTAACAGCTACACGCTTGTGATACGACTGGCCTCTAATTTTATTAATACGTTAACAAAATAATATTTGTAGGAAGTATATAAATAATATAAATGACAACATCTACGGAACTTAGTGTCAATAGAACTTAATATTATGAGGATTGTCAGATGTTCTTACAAATAGTCCAAAGAAATAAAATAATCAATTTATTTTATTTTTTTTATTTAGCTTCACGCTGTATCCCGCACGAGGCAGGGTAGGCAGAGGATACCCGAGAACCTAGTGTTAAGACAATCCGTTCCACTTCCGTTCCCCACTTTTCGCCGAATTTGAGGCATTGCGTGTTGAGTGGCGGAACTAAACGCCGCTGTTTTGCCTTATTACCAGAGCGAAGAAATGAAACATTGAATATTTAAATTGAAAATATTAAATATTCATTTCCTCGATTGGGGATCAAACCCAGAACCTATCGGTTGCAGTCACACGCTTGTGCCACTGCGCCACGACAGGCCTCAAGGCATTGCATGTTGAGTGCGGTTATTACATTTTTACCACTGTGATATCTTCTTACGTATAAATATTTGGACGGGCCGTAATAAGTATATTTTATATATAAACGCAAAACGTAAGTTACTCCTTTAATTGAATAATGAATAATACTGTGTTGCTTAAAATAGTTTAAAAAAAAACCTTTATTATTTTATAAACTGGGCATCGTAAAACTGATTACTATGGGTTGTTCTCAGGAAATGCTTTCGCAGATTTCTTTTAACTTTTTAAGGATGAACTATTCTATTATACATGAGTTTCAGTAGCTTCAACGCGTAATTTACTCTGCGCACGCGCTGAAAATCTCGAGTTTGCAAAGTTTTTTTCCACCAATTTAATGTTATCTCCTCTCCTATATATCGTCACACAATATAGCCCTTAAGATGCCTTGATAAATAAGCTAAGTAATGCAAAAACAATTTTTAAATCGGCCCAGTAGTTTCTGAGATTAGTGCGTTTAACCAAAAACATAAAACAAACTCCAGCTATATAGATATAGACAAAGGAAACTCTTGGCTGATATAAAAGAAAATAAAATTGAAGTGAATATAATACATCTTATTCTACTTCTTGTCGCAGTTGTTAAACACAAAACTCAACTCCTAGCCTTATCTAGCCCTTACCATACCAGAAGAATAAAAAGAACTTTTAATATACACATTTACGTGAATAGCAGGAATTAATCTACTGACATATACGACTTATAGTCAGTATATTTTCTAAAAACGTTATGGTATTTTAAATGGTTTTTTTTCTATCTAAATTTAAACATGAATGTTACTTAAAGACTTCTTTGAAACCATACATTCATATCATAATTTAAAGTAACTTTTTAAAAGTAAAGCAACTCACACATGTACATAGAAAATTCTTACAAATATTATAAGTTAAAAGGTTCTCGCAGCTTCACTCGAACTACTAAGGTCTCCAGAGCATTTGTGAGTGTTGAAAGCTATGAAAAGATGTTAAAAAAGCTCGTATACAGTACGACTAAATTATATTTTCAGTTTCTACTTAATATAAAATAATATTTATGTTTGTAACAGTATCTGTACGGGAAATGGATTCAAACCGAGCAAGTGAAATTCATTTTCATTTCTTTACTAAATACTTTATCTGAAGAGTGTCATTGATGGTAATTCGAAAATTGGAACCTTCTTGAAAATTTTAAAGATCACCTGAATATCTCAACTTCTCATAAATTAAATATTTCTCAGCCTAATAAATGTATATTACATTATCCATACCATTTAAATTGTATATTCTTTTTTTTTTTTTCGAATAATTTAAATTTTAATTTGTATTATTTATAAAGATTATCAGCTCTATTTGAGATTAGTTGTGGTGAAAAGTAATAACTAATGGAAAACGTGAAAAGTTGTAGGTTCGATTTCCACCAGAATGAAATATTTAATATTTTCATTTTCTCGTTACAAGGGCGAGTACAGCGTTGAGTCCCTTCACTCAACGACGCAATTGACCTTGTCAATGCTCCCGAAATTCGGCAGAAATTGGCAATCTTAAAGGAAACGTGAATGTTCACACAAAGTTTATCAGATTCTCTCTTCCTTCAGTATGTAGGATAAAGCGTGAAGTGCATTAGTAATAAGTAAGAGTTATATATGTAGTAAGACATATTTTTAATGTCCAAAGAAATTTGATCGAATGTACAGTGGGGTGTATAGAAACGACAAACGTGGCTTAATAGCTTAAGATTTCCTCGATACATACACTCACTCAGCTTCACGCTGTATCGCGCACGTGGCAGGGTAAGCAGAGGAAACTTGGGAACCTAGTGTTAAGACACTCCGTTCCACTTCCGTTCCCCACTTTCCACCGAATTTGAGGCATTGCGTGTTAAGTGGCGGAACTCAACGCCGAGCTTTTGCCTTGCCACAGCGAAGAAATGAAACATTAAATATTTAAATTAAAAATATTAAATATATCATTTCCTCGACTGGGGATCGAACCCAGAACCTGTCGGTTACAGTGACCCGCTTGCGCCGCTGCGCCACGACAGGCCTCAATACATACAGGAACATTTTTTCGATTTAAACCAGTTTTCTCTGAGATTTTTATGTTAAACCAAAGAAACTCTTCAGCATCATAATATTCATCACTGAATTATCTATTTTTTGGGTTTATAATATATTATTGATGCAAAAATATTTTCATAAACTTTGAAGAAATAAAACGTCACTCTTAGATTAGCAATATCTTATATTGCATATAAAAATATGAAACAAAGCTATGATAGATACAATAAACCTCGTATCCGAAAGGCAACAACATTTGGCGCAACAATCAATAGAATAGATTGAGGAAATAAGATCATCCGCTCGTCACGCGGATGTGAACGCTGATCGCGATTCTAATTGACGCGGGTGACTACATTTATATACTAACTCACAATTTTTCAACATATTTTAAGTGAAAAAATCTTTTTAGAGAACGTATAATAAATTTGAACGGTATGTTGTAACAAGCCTAAAACAATTTCGACATAAGAGAAGTAATAATTTCGACATAAGTGGATAAGAACGAATAGTTTAGAGCGCTTGGATTATTTTCAAAACGAGCGGGTTTAAAACGTTAAAATAATAAAAAAAAAACGTTAAAATTTTATATGTTTACTACAAAGTGTTAATATATAAAGAACTTATTTCTAGAAATTTATCTCAGATATATTAAATGTGACAAATGCCTAATTTGAAAACAAGCGGGTAAAGAGATGAGCTGACATATCAGCCTCATCTGGCTGTGAGTCGGTTGTGACTTCGATGCCTATATCCGAGAACTATATATATCTCAAGCTATTTAAAATAAAAGGCGCGACATTGAACGACATTCAACAAGCAATCAAAAACAGCTAAAAAATAGTTAATGAAGTGTGAAGAGCTAGGTTTATTGTAACGTCTCTTGAAATTAAAAAAGCTAGCACAGTTCAGTAAGCACTTCCTTCATATTAAAACGATCAAAAAGTTAATGAGTAATTTATCTCGAGTATCGGTAACTCGGGCTTTGTAAGCAAATTATGCTTTGAAAGCTCGAAGAGGCGACAAGTAGAAAATGTATAAAGACGAGATCGTTACTGCCTCATAATTAAGAAATGCTAACAATTCATTTCATTCAATCTTCAACTTAATTAACGTCACCTTTCATCAGGACGTCAAAAAACACATTTTTCTTTTTTTCTTTTTTGGATTTTAATTACTTAATGTAATTATGTTTGATACTATCGAGGCATCATTGGATCTGATTATTTCTGACTGATAGTAGGTTCAGTTCGAAGTTTAAATTAAATATTGTGGAGCATAGAATTCTTTTCTCAATAAACTTCCCGATGTATCCCACACATGTCAAGGTAAACAAAGGGAACTTGGGAACATAGTATCAAGACACTTCATTAGTTCTTTTAAAATTTAACAATATGCGTATATCATTTGATAAAATATCAATAACTTGGTTGGAATTATAGGCCGTAATTTTTATTCTATAGCTACATCTGGTCAGAGATAACTAACACCTACATACTTACATTAAAAATCAAAACATGAAATCAATACGTTGCTATAGTAACATCAATAATTCTGATGACAAGATTAATCGATCGTCTTCTGCAAAAGGCGGATGGAGGGTTCTAAAATTAGTCATTTGGGATTACAACATTACTATTTCAAGCTTTTTACGACCTTAATTCAACTCTATAACGTTCAATTTCCAATAACGACCAATTCAATAAGGCAAAGTAGAACTCGATCGCAATAAGTATAGTGTTTACTGGTTTAATTTATGTGGATAGGTTTGCAAGAAATGGCCCTGTCATTGCCAGAAGTTCCGATATTTGATTGTCTGCTGCCTTTTTTATATAGAAATATTTGTTGGCTTCATTTTCATATATATAGCATCCGATCCAAAAAGAGGGGTTCTAAGTTTGACCTGTATAACTGTGTGTTTGTCTGTGGCGGCGTAGCTTCAGAATTAATAAACTAATTTTGTAGCGTTATTTTTTAATTGAAAATGGTGGTGGTTCTTATATATGAAAATTGGACTATCAGTTTAAGAGTTTGTCAAGTCATCTCGATGGGTAGATTGGTAGGAATTTTCTTAATTTTAGATTTTATTTGAATCTTTAAGTATAAGGTAGTCTTAAGAAAGAACAATATAAATATTGACTTAACTGTTTCCTTGATATACATTAACTATACATATATTTGTTTACATTTTTTCTTAGCTTCTTATAATTCCTCCTAATATTAGATAACTATATTAGAAGCTACTATTTTTAATACTCACCAATAAAATATATACAATGAAAACTTTTAAAGTACTTTTATATCTTTTATATCATATTTTAGAAACATATGCACCATTTTCCCTGAAGGAATATATTATATTGCAAAGCGCACCAGAGATCATAAAGTATCCACTGTTCGTAATTTATACGTGGTCGGGATTCCTTATGAGAGCGAACTTATTTATGCTGGCCAAGAAAATAACAATGTAATGTATTAAATCGATATCAGAAATTGTATTGGAGATTTAGATAATTTAAGTTTTAAGTAAATGCTAAAAATGTTAACTTAGGATATGATATTTGAAAAGGACTAAACTAGGGTCTGTCGATGGAGACTAGGTCTGTAATTGGGCAGTAGGGCAGGTGTAGGACTATTAACGCGACAGATTTTGGGTTCGATTCGGACTCGAGGAAATTAAACATTTAATATTATCATTTCTTCGCTGGCAAGGTAACATGGTAACGCCTGGTGTTAAGTTTCACCACTTAACACGGAATGCATCAAATTCGGTGGACAGTTGGGAACGAAACACTAGGTTCCCAAGTTTCCTCGACCTTACCATATGCGGGATACAGCATGTAACTGAAAAAAAGACCACCGCGATCGAAACGACTTTCGATTAAAAACCCACACTCAAATTGCTTCAATCATTAATTAGCCACGTTGCCGCAAAAAGACATACAGACAGACAGATATATAACCCCTATTTTTACGGCGAAGGCTACATAAATATATTTTATTCTAATCAGTATAATTACATTTCTACATAATATAAAATATGTGCATCACGTTTTTTCTAGTATTCATTATATATAATCATTTGTTATATTGAATGAGCACTCGGCGAAGAAATTCGTTCTCCCAGTGGAATGGTTTTAGTGGTTAATGAACGAACTAACGAAGGGAGCTTTATTAAGCTTCTATTGGGTAAAAATTGTATAGAATGCATACATGTATGGTTAATGTGACCTTTGTTATTTGTTTTGGTATAGAAATATTTAGTTTTGAAATTTAGTTTTTCTTTTTCATCTTCATCATACTTATGTGTATTGTTTTCTTTCCTATTTTTTCAGACTCACACAATTCCGCGTATGGACGGGAAGGTAGATGGAACTTGGGAACCCAACATTAAAATACTTCGTTCTTATAAACATCCTTCCGTCTCTTACTTTCTGGTGAATTTGAAGTATTGCTTGTTGAGTAACAAAATTTGTTACCAAATCGAAGAAATGAAAATATTCAATATTAATTTTATTTGAGTAAGGATCAAACTCTCCAATGCTTGTGCTCCTACGCCATTTCAGGCCCCTTCAGGGAACTTTATGTAAATGGGGCGTAATCAGAGTCTAACATACGGGTATATTTATCATTCAATACTCGGATAATGTAGAGAAAAGTATCTTAGCATAAATCCAGTATATAATATATAGTATAGAATCAACCGGGAACCCTTTTTTTTCTATCAGCTTTTAAGATATAGAGTAAAACTTAGCCAAGTGTTATATATATATATATATATATATATATATATATATATATATATATATATATATATATATATATATATATATATATATATATATATATATATATATATATATATATATATATATATATATATATATATATATATATATATATATATATATATATATATATATATATATATATATATATATATATATATATATATATATATATATATATATATATATATATATATATATATATATATATATATATATATATATATATATATATATATATATATATATATATATATATATATATATAATATATCTATATATATATATATATATATATATATATATATATATATATATATATATATACATATATATATTATCACTCGTTAAATATATATATTGATAAATTATCACCCATTTATTGCACAGACAGTAAGTGAGGCAACAAATATTATGCTTTCTGAGGAAATTACATATTTTTCTCGGATAAAACGTAGTCGAAGTCCATCTCTGACGTTCAAGTCAATCTTTCAATGCCGATTTTCATTTCAATCGTTTCACTGTAGTGAAGGAGAACTTGCAAAGAAATATTTTCAACAACATTGATGATATCTAAATGAATGAAAATATCTAAATAGAAATGGAATGTTTTACACTTCTCAACAACAGGTTCCTTGGTTCCTTTTTTATAACTATTATTACTTTAAACTATTATTTGAAACAATTATTACTTTTAGCTTCACGCTGTATCTCGCATGAGGCAGAGTAGGTAGAGGGAACCCGGGAACCTAATGTTAAGGCACTCCGTTCCACTTCCGTTCCGCACTTTCCGCTGAATTTGAGGCATTGCGTGTTGAGTGGCGGAGCTCAACGCCGCGCTTTGCCGTATTACCAGAGCGAAGAAATGAAACATTAAATATTTAAATTGAAAATATTAAATATTTTATTTCCTCGACTGGGGATCGAACCCAGAACCTGTCGGTTACAGTTACAAGTTTGTGCCGCTGCACCACGACAATCATTACTATAGAACACATATTATTTAATTATACAATGTGTGCAGGTTATGGCATTTTTATTTGATTATTTAACTAAATTTCTAAGGGTACCAAGGCTTATTGTGACAGCACTTGGCTGTAAAATCAATGTTATAAATTCAATCTCCGCACGTAGGTATGGTTTAACAAGCCTTTTTTACACCCGCTGTTAGATATACTCCTCCCCCAAGGATTTTCACATCGATTAGGGTGGCGTTTCCCGTATCTTGCGGCTACAATTACTTTTGAGTTGTTTTTATCGCTCCATTTAAGCAATCGCTATAACTCGTTTCCAGAACGAGGAAACGAAAACATTAAATATGTCATCCCCCTAGTAGAAATCGAATCTACAAACGCCACGTAAGCAGTCCAGTCCACTTGAGCCCTGTGCCAAGACTGCATCAAGCCAGTCCACTTTTCACCGAATTCAAGACCCTCAACCTGTCGTTCGCCTATGCGACACGACAGGCCTCAAATCCAATCACTCTATATATAATATTTTAAAATCAGGCAGAAAATTATATTTATCAAAGCGATAAAATTTAAATAAACATGCCCCATTAGATAGTAGCGTGTTGAGTCCTCCTGAGTGGGAATTACACACATAATCGTTACGTCTATATTGGCTACTTACGAGTACTACGCTAAGATTGCCTTTTTGAGACTTATTTTCATTACTATTAAACCTTGATTATGTTTTAGAGTTTCTGTTTTCCACTTAAGTCACTATTTTAACTTGAAAACAAAAATAAAACTTTACCGAGAACCATAATAGAAAATTAACATATAATAGCCGATAAAATACAGTATATTTCGTATTTTTCTTTGAAAAATTATAGGAAAATGGCTATAAAAACAAAAATCATGTGGATTCCTACTAAGCTAATGAGGCTTTTGTATACGTTTCCGGTGGTATTTCTAGCGATGTGGGGTTAAGTATACAATAATATTGGTATTCGTAATGAGATTTTTTATATATCATAAAGAAGTCACTATGGTTAATGAACCATGACCTGTGCTTAGAATGGTATATCTGATTATAGGTAGTTAGGTATCACCAAAATGGTTTCTAACGTTAATTTTAACAAAAATATTTTATTAATATATTTTTTTTAAATCAGTTTAGTTAATAAATAAAATCGATGGTTTTCACGCTTATTGCTCAAAAATTATGATTTAGGAGTATGACGAAAAAAACGTATCTTAGAAAAATGTTTTGTATGACATTTATAAAATGTTATTCCACTCTAAGTATAGAAAAATATTAAAGAGAATGAATAAAAACGTATGCTACGTTACAGTATTCTGTGGCGGGGGCAACCACGGAGCACCACCTTTCTGCATCCTTGTTCTCAAACTTAGTTTTACTCTGTATCCTGCATATGGTAAGCATAGGCATTTTGCCTTGTGATTCCGGCTTAGAATAGGATCACCCTGGTACTGATGGTGTCGTAAGAGGCGACTGAAGTGCGTGTGGTAGAGTCACGTTGCCCGTAATGGCAACACGCATGGGCTTACTACCACCCCCGGCATTTAAGACCGGCGTTAAGTAGTGACTTTGGCCACTGCGTTTCGCATTAGGTAATGCCGGGCCCCGGTGCCCTTCCACCATAAAGGACAGCAACGCTCCTGTCGCTCCTCTGGAGTTACTCGGGGCCGTGGGCGACGGTGATCACTTACCATCAGGTCACCCGTACGCTCGTTTGCCGTCCTTTCCATAAAAAAAATCATATCTACAGCCGACGCTTTAGAGTCAAACGGTGCTCCACTGTAACACGACAGCAAGTTCACTGTACCGTTTTTAGCGATTTCCAAATCTATAGTAGATTTCACAATTTAAAAAAGCAAATCCAAGCAAATATAAAATATATAACGGTTATCCATCTGTATATACAAATCCGTTCACTTAGCTTCATGCTGTCTCTCGCACATGGCAGAGCGTACTTGGGAACCTAGTGTTAAGAAACTCCGTTACGTTACTCTCTTTCCGCAGAATTTCAAACATTGTGTGTTGAGTGGTGGAACTAAACGCCGCGTTTTTCCGGAGAGGAGAAACGAAAAAAATAATTATTTTATTTCCTCGAGTGGGCATCGAACCCACGACCTGTTGTTATTTACAGTCACACGCATCTGTGACACATAACAGTATTTAAATATATTATTATAATATGTTATTGTTTGTTTCCAATTTAAAAGAGAAGATCACTTCAATGACACAAGGAACATTGTCATTTGACAATGGAATACGCAAATAGCTCGCTATTCAAGTATCTCATTCAACATCCTTTCTTATAAATCATTCAATTACTATTTATATATTATAAAAATAAGGCAATTTAAACTTTATTTGTTTGGAAGAAAGTTCAAATTGAGTGTTTGAAAACATTATATTACAATTTGTGAGTAATATATATACGTATTGATATATGTACATAAATTGGTTTCTGTGAAGAAGTATATTAGTGATTTTGAAAGTACTTATAATATACTATTAATTAAGTAGAGGCCTGTCGTGGCGCAGCGGCACAAGCGTGTGACTGTAACCGACAGGTTCTGGGTTCGATACCCAGTCGAGGAAATGAAATATTTAATATTTTCAATTTAAATATTTATTGTTTCATTTCTTTGCTCTGATAATAACGCGGCGTTGAGTTCCGCCACTCAGCACGCAATTCCTCAAATTCGGCAGAAAGTGGGAAACGAAAGTGGAACGGAGTGTCTTAACACTAGGTTCCCGGGTTCCCTCTGCCTACCCTGTCTCGTGCGGGATAAAGCGTGAAACTGAAAAAAAAAAAAAAAAAATATATATATATATATATATATATATATATATATATATATATATATATATATATATATATATATATATATATATATATATATATATATATATATATATATATATATATATATATATATATTTAAGTAATTTAGTGACCAATCAATCTATTAGACCTATAGTGGCACACGACTGTAAACCCGATAGGTTGTGGGTTCGATCTGCACTCCAAGAAATAAAATATTTAATATTTTCATTTCCAAAAAAAAAATGTTTTGTTTTTATTTCATCAAGTAGCAAAACAAGGTGCGGCGTGCGTTGATTTGAGAATGGAAATGGTATGGAAAGTCTTAAAGCTCCCTGTACCCTGACAGCATGAACAAAAAGAAAGAAAAACAATCATCCTTCATTATATTGTAAAAGCCAATAAATATATGAATATTATTACTATTAATTATACTTTTAATCAAAAAGTTATTATCGAGAGTAAATAAAACGAAAATAGCTTAAGTACATTTATTTAAAAGCAATCTCGCCTCGTATTTATGAATAAAAAAATATTTGTACTAAATGGTCGGAGTCCATTGTCCTTAATAAAGTCGGTCTTCTCTCGACACAACAATCGCACTTAACCGCGCGACCTCGTTTTACTGTTTATTCGTGTTATTCGTATTATATATATGTTAAGTAAGATATATATATAAAATAAAATTTATATAGAAATTACCACGGGAACAGCGACAACATGGAATTGGTATACTGTTCCCAAACCACTGTTTTCATTGATGGATTGGCGAATAGACTAAGCTTTCGCAGTTAAAAAGACAAAAAATAACTCGCTTACTTTAACTACTTTCATAGTATTATGCCGTATTACTTACTTTAGGGTAATGTAGCCAGTATTAAGTTAATTTTTGTCTTACGAAAGCGAGATATTCGCGCAGTTTAGGTATGAATTATACCTTATTTTCTTTTTTAAATTAATTATTTTTTTTAAAATGATGCTTATGTTAAAAAAAGTATTAATAAAATTAGCAAAATCAATGATATACATAATATTAATACTGTAAATAACTTTCCTAATGCACCTGTAACTCAATGGCATTGAGTCTGTAATTCTTTTATGCAACAATATATACGTTTTTACAATAGAACTTCAGTAATCGTCCGAGAATTTTCTAAAAGTTTTTAATTTCTAATAGAATTTTGTTATTTTCTTAAATTAAATTAACGATTTAATAAATAATGACACGCCTTGGGAATGAAATGCTCGCTCCAGGCTACTTAAAATGTATTATTGTAACTTGTGTGATATGTCCATCTTAGTTTTTTGTACCAGTTCTTCTCAGGCATGAGTCATTTAAATAAACCGGTTGTACATTATAAAATATATTTTACATTTTTGGAACCTGGATATCTATTATCGTATTTTCACTCGATTTATAGACATTTTGTGTTGAGTAAAGGAATTCTTTTTATATATAAAATTAAAACGAGTACATATAATAAGTTAAGATGTTATATAGAACTTTTGGTAAAAATTTCAATTTTATCTGTGCTTAATATGTCAACTTCATTTTTCATTGTTCTGATTCTCAATAGAATCTTCAAAATCTCATTCGTCTTGTGTCAGCTTTGCCCTTCTATTATAATGTGTAACACTGGCTTTAGTCTATTTTTTCCACGCTTAGTATATATATATATATATATATATATATATATATAATATATATATATATATATATATATATATATATATATATATATATATATATATATGTATATATATATATGTATATATATATATATATATATATATATATATATATATATATATATATATATATATATATATATATATATATATATATATATATATATATATATATATATAGCTCACTTCCTTTTACGACTCATGCTTGCCTCACTTTCCGCTGAATTTTGAGGTATTGCATGTTGAGACAGTACTTCTGCGGAGCTCAACGCCATTCTTTGCCTCCTTGTCAGAGCGAGAACATTAAAATATTAAATGATTAATTCTCTCGAGTTACACGTTTAGTAATAATTAGATAAAAAAAATCAACTTAATAAATATGTCAATTTACTATTTACAGTTATAAAGAAAAACTATTTAATCATCTTCAATTCAATGAAGCTAACGCCAAAAGCATTTAAAAGCCAGAATAGAGAATGTACGTATTTCGCTATATAAAAGTTAAGCCAACCTGTGTGAAATGTAATTCTGTCTGAGCGTGCAGCACTTCGATTTACTTAGAATGTGCAGAGGTGGCATTTCATTTATTTTACATAGCACGAGTGTATGTTACAGAAGGAATGGTGGAATTGAGAAAGTAAATCTGAGGGTTAAATAAACCTATTATGTAAATAGAAGGGTTTTGTATGTTTGAACTATCTTTTTGTCTCTGTCATTGGCACTGTACTCTTCTTAACTGATGTTCGGTACATCAATGGGTACGGTTGGGTAGTTTAGAACATTTTTAAGTACCGTTTTTTTAATTGAAAGTCTTTTAGTGAAGGATTTAGAATGTGGAAATGAAAATATCAAATATTTTATTACATAGAGTAGGATCAAACCTACTGCCTGTCGCGTTAACAGTCGCACGCTTCTGCCCCTGCGTCACATCTGGTCTCAAACACTATCACAATATCTTTATCTAACCGTTAAGTTGTCTAGATAAAAACATTTTTTTTCTGAAAAAAAAAATATGATAAGAAACATATGACGAATATCATCTAACCAACACTCTGTCCAACAAAGGTTTAAAAGCAATTTTTAATCCAAATAATCATATAACTAAAAATATCAAGTTGCATCAGCACGGCGTCTGGCTATAAATACGACAATTGCCAATTGGAGGAAAGAATTATTATTCCTTCATCGCTCAGTTAACGAGATGATGCATGGCTTTGATTTCCGTCACCGTTAAGATGATCTTGGACTGGAAAATGGGAGGTGAAATCTAACCCTAACCAAAAAAACAGTTTTTCAGTTTTACGATGTATACCATACATGGCAGGGAGGAGAAACTTGGAAACCTCCGTTTTGTCCTCATAAAAATATATTTTATATAAAATATTTATTTGCCACATCCAATATTAAATAGCATTCGAAGTGCACGAATTGTGTCTTTACAACAGAATAAAAGTTCCTTGCAATCAGCTGATTAAAGAAGCCATATCAATTTATTATTGACTTTAACACGTTAAAATAAGGTCTATTTTCTATTAGCAAAATTCCTTAAAGGCACATTAGGATAGTGTTAGCTTGAACACTCTTGCCAAGAAAACTGGATGAAAGGTTGTAATTTGGTTTAAATTAGGAGTTTTCCCGACTAAGTTAAAAGAAAAGGCTTTAACTACTTTCTTCTTTATATAATTAAGCTTGGAGTAGAGGAAATGTGTTCAGTTGCTATCAATTGATTTTGTTATATCATTAAGTAATAGTGAGAAGAAAATTTGTATTATGAAAGTTAAAATAAACTGCATAGTGTAAGTTGGACTCAGGCACCACGTTTCGTAGCTAGAGAAATGAAAAAAAAAATCTGTGTTTTAGCATTCGTTGTTGTAGCTGCAACAGTAAAACGTCATCTGTTTCGATTGTATATCTTTTACGGTTTATGAGATATAGCCTAGGGAAAGACGGATGGACGGACAGTGAAATCCCGACTCTCCCCTTGGGTCTATAAAAAGGATTACCTTGATATTGAGTTATCTTAATTTATTTAAAAAAATAGTACCATTTTAGCTTAAAGAATAATTCTAGATGATCCTTGAACCTAGAAGTTATATGAATATAAAATCGAATGGCTTACTAATACTGAATGCTGGTTCATTTATTTCGACTGAGTCAAATTTAGTTTCTTCATTTTTATTATATAAATTTTATTATATATTGAGGCCTGTAGTAGCGCAAGCGATCAGATTTTTACTTAAATTTTAGAAAAAAATTCTGTGCTGTACTCCTTAAATTCTGAGATCTTAATTTTTTTTTTTTTAATTTTTAAAAAATTATCTAATAAAGATCTAATTATATAATATGAACGAAGCTATAGATAGCGTTAATAGGCGTATTTTTTTAGTTTCAGAATATAGCAGCTTCAGAGTAGGTAATGGGGACATGGGAACCTAATTCTATGCCACTTCGTCTCCTATTAAGACAATTTGTACCCTACTTTTCTCTGCCTCCACATTCAAGTGAGAAAAAGAAAATTTTTAATATTTCATTCCCACGGATGAGAATGGAATCCATAACCATCAAATCATATTTGTGCCAATGTGCTACGATGGCTGCATATAAAACAATTTCAAATATAATACAGAGTATATACGAGTGCGTTAAAAGAATATCGGCACGTATACTTGCCTTCTGTCTTCAACTTTTCCTCCCAGGACAGTACTAGAAAAATGTAACAGTACTATAATAATTCCAGAAAGTTCCTCTATTCAGATGGTATCCGCCATATTTACCGAGCAATAAAATTTTAACTTGAACAGCGAAAACACCTAACTTTTCACTTCGTTGTAATTGAATGTCGCATTCAATCGCTTACACACAAAGAGTAATTCATATTTTTTATATAATGTGTATATTTTTACTCAGTACTTTGCTTCATGCTGTATCCCGCACATGGCAGGGTAGGCAGCGGGAACTTGGGAACCTAGTGTTAAGACACTCCGTTCCACTTCCGTTCCCCACTTTCCGCCGAATTTGAAGCATTTCCTGTTAAATGGCGGAACTGAACGCTGCGCTTTGTCTTGTGACAAGAGCAAAGAAATAAAACATTAAATATTAAAATTGAAAGTATTAAATATTTCATTTCCTCGAGTGGGGATCGAACTCACAACCTTTCGTTTACGTGCGACTGTAAACAGGTTGTGGGTTCGATCTACACTCGAGGAAATGAACTATTTAATATTTATTTTTTTTCGCTTTGGTAAAACGGTAAAGCGTGGTAACACACAATGCCTCAAATTTAGCAGAAATTAGAATCTTAATGGTAACGAATTTATCTTAACACTAGTTTTGCGTACACTGTCATGTATATAATATAACGTGAAGTTAATTTAATTCATTTTAGATTAATCATTTTAAAAGCCTTTTTGTTTTGTGTTGGTTTCATGAAAAGTATTTTTTTTTTTAATTTCTACTATAGAAGCAATATGTGGCGTTAAGTTACGCTACGATACGATATCAGAGGTAGAGAATGTTGATATTCTTCACTGAAATACTATTGGATTGTCGAACGGAAATAAAGCTACCGTCAGCATAAAACACAATTTTGCTGCGTCTTCTCCAAGTAACTATCGTTACTAGCATAGAGCAGTCTCTGTTTGACTCTTGCATTTTTTTTCTATTATTAAATTATATTAACGTGAATAATAAATACGTAGATATATACTAAGCAAATCCAGACCAAAGGCTCAGTAAAAAACCAATTGTACGCAACATTTTTTTTTTATTTTATCCGGTTTTTAAATCCCCAAGAACATTTAATGGCTTAAAAGTTTTATGCCAATGAATCATGAGAGGGCAGAAATGGCATCGCAAAAATTTCTCAACAATATCATAATATATTAGCAGTAGAAATGTCAAGGGGCGCTCGCTTATCTAAAACAGTAAATAAAAGTTACACTCAAGCGAAATGTTCTTTTTGTTAAAACTTTTGTGGAAGTTCAAGTAAAAACTTTGTCAGTTCACACTAACTTTGTTCTGGGCGGAATTTTGTATTAGTATAGTTATTTTTGTTTTGTTTTTCTATATGTAACGTACCTTGAAATAAATGTGCCAGCCAAGTTTCAGTTTAACTTTGTGGAACGTTCTTTTATATATTCTTACATATATATATATATATATATATATATATATATATATATATATATATATATATATATATATATATATATATATATATATATATATATATATATATATATATATATATATATATATATATATATATATATATATATATATATAGATATATATATATATATATATATATATATATATATATATATATATATTAGGGAATTAAAATATTTCATATAGCTGAGTGACAATTTAAACCCACAAACGCCGTTTTTAAATGTAGTTCCCATTCCACTGCTCCACGACGCCTTCTCGAAATATACTTCGAAGCTACTTTATTACTAGCCTTGGTCGATAAGGGGCCAAGGTACATATATAAACGCTTACAAGCTCCCTATACTATTCCATCCGTACTACCGTCTGAAGAATCAAAGGCAGCTTGAGAACAATACAGTTTGAAGTAATTATAATCATATTTAAAATAGTTTGAAATCTTTTTTTTTTATGTCTTAAGTAATTCATTAAAAAAAGTAAAGTATTACTAAGTTAAGATGTGTAAAGACACAAACCGCTATGGAGTGAACGGGGATAATGATATATTATCTCGTCCTGCATTTTTCAAATTTACTTACTTACTTCTTGTGGTGATTATAACTCCGAAGTGAAAAGCTGTATAAAACGTATATTTTTATTAGCTTAATGTATCCTGTACATGTAGAATATCAGGATATATAGAGAAAATATGTGATCCTAGTATTAAGACGATTTATTTACAATTTTCTATTGAATTGAGGCATTGCGTGTTGAGTGGCGAAACTCAACACCGCGCTATGCCTCCGTACCAGAGCAAGCTAATTTCTTTCTTCTTTCTTTTTTAGCTTCACGCTGTATCCCGCACGAGGCAGGGTAGGCAGAGGGACCCCGGGAACCTAGTTTTAAAACACTCCCTTCCACTTCCATTCCCCACTTTCCGCCGAATTTGAGGCATTATGTGTTGAGTGGCGGAACTCAACGCCGCAAGCTAATTTAAATATAAATATTCAATTTCTTCGACTGGGAATCAAACACACAACCGATTGCATTTTCATGCGTATGCACATTCTTACTTGTCCCCTGATACTATGCTACATAAATTTACATAGAAAAACAAAATGAAATAGCAACACACGTATTTTCACTTTTTGGCTGCATTTCAATTCGACCACTTGTCAACGTGTGATTTATACCGACCGCACCTCATTACAGAATGTACGACTGCATTATGTCTGTTTAATTATTAATTACCGAATGTTGATTTATTAATTGACTTGACTTTAGAAGGGTGTTTGGATTTTTATTTACATTTATATTGCTTAATATGTAAAGTGAGACTTGTGAAATCCACCATTTTACATTTTGTACGTTGAGTTCCACCATTTTACATGTTATGACTACAATTTAGTAAAAGGTAAGACACGGAAATACCTTAATGAGAATGGGGTACCTGGACATTAGATTTCCAAGTTAAAAGTTTCAATTCATGGGTTAAGAAAAAAAGAGACATTATAGAAGCACTTTTTTCAATAGATACAAGTCAAATGTATATCTATATGCGCAATATGAAAAAATAATGTATTTTCTCTTATCGTTTCTATTTTTCTTCTAACGGGAGAAGAGAAACATAACTAATTTATTATATAGAATTGGAATTGAACCCTGTAGTGACTGTACACATGTACAGTCAAACTCTGTACTTATTTATATGTATATCATACGTTCCTTGACAAGTGTGACAACTATAATTATCATTCATAACCGCACAATTAAATGATCTAATTGAGATATTGTCATTTCTATGAGGCATTATTTCTATGTACTGTGTTGGAATAGATTATATATTCTAAAAAGCGACCGGATGGTAATTTCGTTTGATTGAAATTTAAAACGTAAATTTCAATAAAATATTTTGTAAATATAATTGAGAACCAAGGCCAGTCGTGGCGTAGAGGCAGTGTGTGATTGTAAATAGGACAGTTTTTGAGTTCAACACCCACACGAGGAATTATATAGGTATTTAATATTTTCATTTTCTTTCCTCTTGTATGGTTAAATTTTGCCTCAAGACAAAGTGCGGCGTTGAGTTCCGCCAGTTAATACGCAAAAATCTTTTGGAAAATGGAGAACGAAAGTGTCCTAATGAGAATGCCGTCTTTTAACATTAAGTTCTTAGGTTCCCTTTGTCTCCCTGTTATATAAGACATTCACGGTGAACCAAAACGAAATATACCATAACATTCATCACTTCAATCAATATTGCAATAAATTCAATACAATGGATGTGAGACCAATAAGTGCTTGACAATTTTGTGTTTCAGTTGAAGCTCGTTAAAAATTCGAGAGCAATTTTACAAACGGAAACTGCATCTCCGTCATCGTTAGTTCCTATAGAAATCTCGTTAAGTGCTTTGATTTGTCACAGATTATAAACTGCAAGTATTTTGTTATTTTTTTTATCTGTCTTTCACAATGTCTTTGACACTGTTGACTATAGATTTAAATTTCCTTTTAAAAAAATAAATATTTAAGGATTCGTCAAGGAAGGGCTCGCTTCGCTCATCAATCCACGTTCACTTAACTCACTATAATTTTCAAAAAAAAGAAATACTTAACGACGATGTATTTTTTGAAGCAAAAAACACAATTTCAAAAATGTGTGTACATTATGCTACATCAATTAGTACAATTACATACTGTAAAATATAATATAGAAAGGTAGTATAATAAAACATGTAATATTATACTTTCAAACTTATTACGGCACAAATTAGCCAATGGCTTTTCTAATGAAGACCTATTTTTGACTGGGCTGAACTTTTAAAATTTTAAAAAAATACTGGATGTGTGTAAGAACAATTAACGCTACGTCATAAAATCAATAGTGAAAAATTGCATACTTTTACTAAAAGAATTGAATTTAATTGAACGTAAAAATGACTCATAGTCGCGTTCCGTTACCATGCGTGCAGTTGTGTGGTCGAAGCTTAAAAGATGTTATCTGGTTAAAAAAACATCAAGTGGCTTACAAATGGAGGCCTGCTGTGGCCCAGTGGCACTATATATATATAAATATATATCTGTATATATATATATATATATATATATATATATATATATATATATATATATATATATATATATATATATATATATATATATATATATATATATATATATTATATATATATATATATATATATATATATATATATATATATATATATATATATATATATATATATATATATATATATATATATATATATATATATATATATATATATATATATATATATATATATATATATATATTATATATATATATATATATATATATATATATATATATATATATATATAATATATATATATATATATATATATAATATATATTATATATATATATATATATATATATATATATATATATATATATATATATATATATATATATATATATATATATATATATATATATATATATATATATATATATATATATATATATATATATATATATATATATATATATATATATATATATATATATATATATATATATATATATATATATATATATATATATATATATATATATAGTCGAACACAATATCTTGAAATATAAAAAAGAGGAATAAAAAAAAAAAAAATAGTTCTAATACTGACATCATCAATCACAAAACAAGTTTCTTCCATAAAGTCTAATAAGCTTTAGAACATTAAATGGAAGATACAATAACCTTGATCCCAATGGAATACAGACGGTTAGACGTATTAGATATGTTTTTTGTTAAAATATTTCCTTGCTTATAAATCATAAAAGAATAGTATAGAAGAACAACTTTTTTATTGTTGAAAAAGATATTTCAAATGTATTGCTTGTTTATGCTTTTCAATAAAATCCATAATCTGACGCCGTCTTGGCGCAGAAGCAGAATATTTCAATATTGAAAAAACATAAAAAAATATATTGTGTATTAATATAAAAGACTAACTTTTGCTTGCGGCTCCACCCACATGGTTAAGTGTCAAGTGAAATAACTGAGTAGATTCTCAAATTAAAGCTCACTCACGAACTCAGCTTCACGCTGTATCCCGCACATGGCAGGGTAGGCAGAGGGAACTTGAGAACCTAGCCCATAAAGCCACTTTACGCTGAATTTGAGGCATTGCGTGTTAAATGGGCTACCTCAACGCCAGGCTTTGCCTTATTACAGGAGCGAAGAAATGAAAACATTAAATAAATAATTAGAAAATATTAAATATTTTATTTCCTTGAGTGGAGATGGAACCCACAACCTATAGTTTACAGTCACACGCTTGTGCCGCTATGACAGACCTCTAATTATAGCGCTTGTTATTAATATAGACAATTAATATTATAGGTACACGCTATGCGTTAAGCCTGCAAGATATAAAACGCGCATAGCACGCTCGAAGCAACAATCACTCTGCTCTTATATTTTGTAATTGTGATATATTATAAAATATTTTTTTGACATGCCGTAAAAGGTAATTTTAATCTTTTTTTTATGGAAAAGATGGCAAACGAGCGTACGGGTCACCTGGTGGTAAGTTATCGCCGTCGCCCACGGCCCGAGTAACTCCGGAGGAGCTACTGGAGCGTTGCCGTCGTTAAGGTGGAAGGGCACCGGTGCCCGGCATTACCTAATGTGAAGCATGCTCGCAGTGCCCAAAGCGACTACTT
Source organism: Eueides isabella (assembly GCA_019049475.1). NCBI lineage: Eukaryota > Metazoa > Arthropoda > Insecta > Lepidoptera > Nymphalidae > Eueides > Eueides isabella. The sequence goes on along the minus strand of CM032390.1, from coordinate 13,940,116 downwards.
AACGCCGGTCTTAAATGCCCGGGGTTGGTAATGATCCGGTCGAGTCTGCCCATGCGTGTTGCTATTACTGGCAACGTGACTCTACCACACGCACTTTAGTCGCCTCTTACGACACCATCAGTACCAGGGTGATCCTATTCTAAGCCGGAATCACACGGCAAATCATCTATATAAAACATCTAAGTTATTTAATTGAATATCTAATAATACTGTTTAACTTAAATTTGTTTTGAAAATAACCCATATTTTTTTTGTAATTTGTAAAATGTATAAATAGTAAGTGTATAAGAGACATGCTCTCGCGAACTTTTTTTTTAAACTTTTAAAATAAACAATTATGTCATACATGATTAGATATGCGCAGCTTCAACGTTTTACTCAGCGCATTCTCAAAAGTTCGCCAGTTTTTTCGATATTTTTTTTCTCCACTCCTATAGATTTTATCGTCATAAATTATAGCCTTGCTCAATAAATATACTTTCTAATACACCAACAATAATAAATAATATAATATATACTCTTAAATTCACTATTTCAGGAGCTATGGTGCCACAAACAATCACAGATATACAGACCAGGCAGGCCAAATATAACACATGTCATTTAATTTTTTTACATCTCAAGCAAAACGATAACAATAAAAAAAATGGTAGTAAGGCAAAGCGCGGCGCTGAGTTCCGCCACTCAACACGTAATGCCTCAAATTCGGCGGAAAGTGGGGAACGGAAGTGAAACGGAGTGTCATAACACTAGGTTTCACTTCCTTTCCCTCTGCCTACCCTGCCTTGTGCGGGATACAGCGTGAAGCTGAAAAAAAAAAAAAAAGAAAAAAATTGGTTAAACAAAGTATTTAAAATAAAACAGGCCAACTATAAAGCCTGGCGGGATATTAATTCACCGCACAGTGAACGTATGCAAAGTTTGAGTGCTATCAAACCGTGCTTAAAAACTTTACCTAATTTCGATGGTATATCCCTCTCGTGTATAGCAGTTGTGAACTACGCTTATCTACCTTTAGTTGTTTATAAAATGGTTTTCAGTCAATTTGTATAGTTATAAAAATTTTTTAGATAAATTATAATATGATTAGCCTGTCTTGGCACAGTCACAACTTGTGACTGTAAACGTGACAAGTTTTGCGTTCGATCCCAAGTCGAGGAAATTATATATTTTATGTTATGTAAAAAGGCAAAGCGCGGCATTGAGTTCCGCCATTCAACATGTAATGCTCAAAATTCTAAGGAAAGTGGGGAACAGAACGGATTGTCTTAACACTAGGTACCTCGCCAAGGGCGGGATATAGCGTGAAGCTGAGTATAATACTATCATGATAAAGTTGTAAATTTCTTTTAATGATTCTCTTCTATGATTCCGTGCCTCTAAAGGAAAAGCTTTATCTCCAGTTTACTAGATATCAAGCTGAAATTGATATTCAATATTCAGGTTCGGTCCCTTCGAGCACAGAAAAAATAAGTTTCTAAGTAAACGCAATCAAAATTTTCGAGTATTTATACATTGTTTTGGTGTAAGGTCCGAAAATAAAAGAAAAAATATGTATGTCTATATACATTAATTCTACTCCACTATGGTTATGTTGAATTCCTCCATTCCATATGTCTCAAAAAATGTTTGGAATGTGCGAAACAGAGTGTTGTAACACTAGATTGTATCTATCCACCATGCCTTGGTACAAATATTTCTTGCGTAGTCAATGCCGTAATAAGGGGCCATCTATTTATCACGTGATATTTTTTGTAGAATTTTTAACCCCGAATATCCAATTCTAAATGTTGTTATACTGATATAATTGATTTTGTTTGACTTTGGCTTCAGTAGTTTGAAAAGAGATTTACTCCTTTGAAATGATGTATAAGTAAATTTCCATGGTAACCCCTGGCTCCATCAAAAATATATTTGTATAACTGGATGGGGTTGAAATTCGGAGGGAAACAAAGCTAACGCTATTATTTTCCCATTAAAATTACAATAAGGGTTAGAAAATGATCTGTACGACAAAACGTATTGATGGTATATATGTATGTATGTATGTGTATACCTTGACACGTTTTCTCTAATATTTTTAAGTCTTTTTAGATTTTTTTCGTTTTCACTGTATCCTACAAATATCAAGGTTGGGAAATTTGACCTAGGGGTAAGCTGTTTCCCACACTCCCTATTTGTAGAGATATTACGTGGTGATTGGCGAAACTCAACGCCGTGCTATGGCTAGTTTCTAGATGGCCATAACGCCCTTGTCATACTTATATAGACAGATAAATAATTCCATCACCATTATTTTAAATAAAATAATAAATAAATCAAGCTCTAATAGTTGACAAAAAAACCACAGTTGGTTTTTTTTATAAACAACAAGGACTAATACAAGGTTTCTTCTGTCTACCCTGCTATGTACGGGAAAGAGCGTGAAGCTAAAAAACATCGTAGTGCTTGAGGTGTCTAATCTTTAATCACGAGAATGATTACATTCAAATTATTCAAACACGATATGATAACATATTTTTTGGCTTCACGCTGTATCACGCACAAGGCAGGGTAGGCAGAGGGAACCCGGGAACCTAGTGTTAAGACACTCCGTTCCACCTCTGTTCCCCACTTTCCGCCGAATTTGATTGCATTGCGTGTTGAGTAGCGAAACTCAACGCCGCGCTTTGCCTTGTAACCAGAGCGAAGAAATGAAACATTAAATATTTAAATTGAAAATATTAAATATTTCACTTCCTCGAGTGGGGATCGAACCCACAACCTGTCGGTTACCATCATAGGCTTCTGCCGCTGCGCCACGACAGGCCTAAACACAAGATCGTTAAATAAAAAGAAATGAAAATATTTGTACCGAATAATTTCTAAAGTCATTAGCAACGGAAGTCCCTTCGTAAAGAAAAATAAACTTTGGCAAACAAATAATAAATATTTGAATTGATTACGAAAACAAACTTTTAACGAAGAGTCATTAACGGTAGATTAATATTATCAAGAAAGTGATTATTCTTAGATTAATTTCTCTTTAAATATATCTATATTTAATTGTATTTACAGACTGGACTGGAGTAAAACTGACAGGTTGTAGATTCGATTCCCACTCGAGAAAATGAAATATTTAAAATTTACATGTTTTTGCTCTGGTAATAAGGGAAAATATGGTGTTGAGTTCTGCCACTCAACACGTCGGATTTGACGAAAAGTGGAGAATGGAACAGAGTGTCTTAACAATAAGTCTCTAAGTTCCCTCTGCCTACCCTGCCACGTGCGGGATACAACATGTAGATAAAAAAAATATAATATGAGTGAATATGTTAAAAAAAAAACCATTAAAAACTAAAACAAAGAACTGTAACACTCAAACATATTATTATCAAACAATAATAATTCTTGCTGTTTGATTATTTTCATGTCGTTGACTTAAAAGACAGTGGGCAAAAAATATAAAGAAAAACGTATCCTTTTGTTTCAGATTCAAAACGAGACCACTGTAACAAGACTGTGGAAATATACGAGGATGTGTCATCGCCGCCGGTGACGCCAGAGAACTTTGGACGACCTCTTACGTGTACATATAGGTAAGGAAGGAATCTCTAAAACTAGCTATTACACCTTATTTTGATTGTTTTGTTTATATTGAATCGATTTTTCTTGTCTACATATATCTTAAGCATTAAGTAGATATAATGAATCTAGTTATATGGCAGTCAGTTTAGACATTTTACAGTTCCAGTACATAAAGTGAAAGTACCCCCGAACTAAATTTTGATGATTTGGACCATTCATTTAATTAAACTGCGTGGAAATTAGAATATCTTAGCACTAGGCTACTCTCTCTACTCCACCTATCTACATCTAAGAAATCATTCATACATTTCTTTTGCACCATAGGACCATATAATATTTTCTCCGTTCTCATATTTAAAAAATACGCATTTATTGCCTGAAATAACCGCCACAAATGTGGTCTTGCCAAGGGGATGAAAACTATTAGTTCTTCCTTGTTGAATTTGAGTCTACAATCATCCGTGTACAGTCAAACGCTGTAATATTATATAGCCTCCATTACAATATTTTCATACGTCTTCTATCAATTATCTATTATCTACTACAAGTTGTATGTAAAACCTAGGAGAAATACCAGAATATATATTGAGTAAATATGGAGTATTATGATTATCGACGATCTTTTCTTCTTTTGACTTTGAATATTGCACAGAGTATTTTTTTATATTTCCCATATCCCATTTCCCATTCTTCACTCAGCTTTATGCTGTATCTCGCACATGGTAAGGTGGGAAGAGGGAACTTGGGTACCAAGTAAGACACTCCGTTCAGTTCCGCACTTTCTGTTCAATTTAAGGCATTGCATGTTGCCTGGATATCAGAGTGACGAACCATTTTTAATTGAAAATATTAAATATCTCATATCCTTGAAATGTATCAGCCCTGATATCGTAAAGCCGAAATAGTAACGATTGTAATAGTCATTCATCCTAATAATAATAGCAAACGTATATTTGAAAGAGCCTACATAGAGCCCCATAGCTAATCCAAATTAAGACAAACATGGCCGGAAAAACAGTGTTCTAATCGCAACAATAAGGCTGGCTAAACAAAGGCTATGTTATATCGCAATGTACGGACATTCATCAAAAAGGGCTTTAGATAGGGTAAAACCGCAGACCAATCTGCACAACATATGAAAATGTTTGGATTGTTTCAGAAAATAACATTTGTATGTGTTTTGTTGAATTCTTTAATCTCATAAGCTACTGGTTCGAATAGACAAAATATAGATATTTTATTATATATTAGAATTTTGCTGCACAGGAGAAGCTGCAGTTAAAATTAGTATTAAGTATTAAATCTTGTTTCCATTAAATCGTCCTTTTCATTTGGTTTTATGTGGAATATATTTTTTTTCATAAAATACAGTTTTAATGTACAAAAATACTCTAAGCAAGGCTCTTATAAAATATAATGTAGCTCAGAAATTCTACAGTTCTACTATCATCAATTTCTTTATGTTCACAGGTTTAGAGCATTTAGAGGATCTCCAAAGGACTGGATACTTAGAATTCGATTTAAAAAATTCAAAGTTGGCACTCTCATAAACGGCACCACGTGTCACAAGGGATATATGCAGGTAAACAAAAATGAATATACTACTCTAGTTATTTATATGCATGTACTACGTAAACTTCCGTTTGTTTCTTTAGAAGTTCTTGCTACCTAAGTAACTCTCGTTATGATTTATATATGAGTTGCGGAATTATGTAAATTTGTATGATTCAATACCTCAAAAGGAGAAATCGAAACTGTTATATGATCATCCTTAACTCTTATATGACTATTTCTCTCCAAAATCGGGTGGAGGTAACATGTACAAGTTCATATGGAATTTTTAGATAACTTCTATCTATTTACAATATTATAAAACTAATTTGTTTTTCATAGACAAAAACTATTACAAACTTATGATTGTAGTAAATTTCATACTAAAAGACTTAATAGGCCCGCAAATTAAACTTAGTAATTTTCATATTTTTTACTTACCGTGAACATTGATAATGAATCCTCCGTGGGTTAGTCTGAATCGTATTTCACCGATTCGTATGTATAATAATTATAATAAGAAAATGGTTATATAAAGCAACAGTTTAATATTATATTGTACACCAGATAAAGTAAGAGAGGCGATAGGCCTTTGGGCACAAGCTGTAAATGTGGCAGATTTGGCAAGGAAATAAAATATTTAATATTATCATAATTATCTTCGCTCTGGTAACAAGACATAGCGTGGCGTTGAGAATCGCCTCTCAACGTGCAATTTCCAAATTCGATGGAAAGTGGCGAACGGAACGGAGTTTCTTAACACTAGGTTCCTAAGTTCCCTCTGTTTACCCTGCAATATGCGGGATACACGTGCAAGAAGTGTACATCAAAAAATGAAGAAGGAAATATAATTGGAGGCCTGTCGTGGCGCAGCGGCACAAGAGTGTGACTGTAACCGACAGGTTCTGGGTTCGATCCTCAGTCGAGGAAATGAAATATTTAATATTTTCAATTTAAATATTTAATGTTTCATTCGCTCTGGTAATAAGGCAAAGCGCGGCGTTGAGTTCCGCCACTCAACTCGCAATGCCTCAAATTCGGCGGAAAGTGGGGAACGGAAGTGGAACGGAGTGTCATAACACTAGGTTTCACTTCCGTTCCCTCTGCCTACCCTGCCTAGTTCCCGCACTAGGCAGGGTAGGCAGAGGGAAGGGAAAAAAAAAGAAATATAATATTACGCTATTAAATTTAAAAAAAAATCTTCACCTAAATTTGGTCTAGTGAACAAAAAAAACTGACTATTTCACCATATGGAACTATTTAAATCAAATATACACTAACATAGAAAGTTTCTTTGAAAAGAATCTGTATGTATGTATATCGCTACATATTGACTATTGCAAGCGCTAACCAATTATACGATGACCTAGATGTTTGATGTTACGTAGATTTTTTCAGTGCATTCAATACTTTTGTAGCTTGTCGAAAAAATATTGTAATTTCTCTTTAAAAAAATCTGCACTCTCTGATTATGTTGATAGTAACAATGGCTTATTTTTATACTATGAACGAGTATCTATATCTTATTGGTTTCCGTAGTAATTTAGTAATAAAATCCGCATTTACTTCCTTTCTCGCATATTATTATCAACAGTAAAAATGTTAATCTAATGTTGGTTGATTTCGTGTCCTACTTTCTGATCAATTTTTAAGATATTGCCTTTTGAAAGGTACAACTCAACGGAGTGTTTTGCTAAATACACACGTAGTGAATAGTGGAATAACTAATTATAAACGTGGTAGTCGTGGATATAGACGCTGTATCCCGCACGAGGCAGGGTAGGCAGAGGGAACCCGGAAACCTAGTGTTAAGTCACTCCGTTCCACTTCCGTTCCCCACTTTCTGCCGAATTTGAGGCATTGCTTGTTGAGTGGCGGAACTCAACGCCGCGCTTTGCCTTATTACCAGAGCGAAGAAATGAAACATTAAATATTTAAATTGAAAATATTAAATATTTCATTTCCTCGACTGGGGATCGAACTCAGAACCTGTCGGTTACAGTCACACATTTGTGCCAGGTACAGGATATAATAGTTTATTTATTTCAATAAAAACATACAAAAAAGAAACCTAGCGGAACATAACCTTGAAAACCAATTTAGCATTCCAAAGGTGAAACGAAAACATGCCAAGGATGAAATTATGCAAAGTGAAATAGAAAGCATCAAAGTCGGTAAGACCAAAATCAGGGGGCACGACAAAGTAATTGAGTTGGCGAGCGCTTTACCAATTCAACTAATTAATTCCTGAACTTCACAAACTAAAAGAACTCCCAACTCCAGGACCAATTCGGATGGATAATTATTGGATCATTCCCCCGTCCGTGATTCCGGAAATACGAAATAAGTTTGAGCATTTAGAATTTTGTGGTACTCTACAAACAAATGATGTATCATTGTATTGTTTAAAAGTTTTTCGTCTAACTTCAGTTATACGATTGGTTGTAATTAATTGGGATATGTTTTTGTGGGTCAAGTGAGCTTTGCAGTTTTTTTTCTTATGAAATATTTTATTATTTAATAATTATGCTTAGAACATTTTGAAATATTTATGGTCCTTATGCCTAATATGTTTTTTTTAGCCTTACACTGTCCCGCACATGGCAAGGTAATCAGAGAAAACTTTGGAACTTAGTGCTAAGACACTCTGTTCCGTTCTCTATTTGCCGCGCTTTGACTTGTTATCAGAGCGAAGAAATTAAAACATTAGATACGTAATTTGAAAATATGAAATATCTCATTTCCTCAAATGGGGATCAAACTTATAGCCTGTCACGTTTATCACATATTTTTTATAGATAATAAGTTTTAATTTACAAAAAAAACTCAATCTTTGAAAATAACTTAATAACAGTTTGTCTAAAATTTATTTTAAAACAATGGTATTAAAATTTGTAATTATCTAAAATAATAGCTGATAAATATAAGGCCTGTCGTGGCGAAGGGGAACAAGCGTGTGACTTTAAGCACGACAGGTTGTGGGTTCGATCCCCAGTCGACAAAATGAATTATTTAAAATTTCCAAAAAGAATATAAAATTTTATAATTTATTTGCTCTGATAACGTTACCATGTGGTAAAGAGCAGCGTTGAGTTCCAACAATCCCACGTAATGTCTCAAATTCGACGAAAAGTAGGGTAATAGTACCTCAGTACTATTTCCCTACGTAAGTTCCCTCTGTCTACCTTGCAATGTGCGTGATACAGTGTGAAGCTGACAAAAAAAAAGAAGCTTATATAATGTTCTTTAATCCATATTCGGATGTAAAATCGAATCCGTGTCTGTATGTGAAAAATATGATAATTAACTAAATATTAGTATACTCTTAAAACATCTACCTACGATTGGTTAAAAAAATATTCATAAATTATTCATGAACGTGAAAAAAAACATTTTTGTTAAAATATAAGGAATACATTTTCATATATCATTTTAGATTCGATAAAGGGAAAGCTGTTTTTATTCCGGATGTATTTATTTCGACACAATAAAATTTATTTGTAGCGGCAGATTGCGACGCAGTTATCAAAACAAAGCCTAGCCATGTAAAAACAGTTGAAATATCTTTTTTGTTTATTTTATTCAGTTGTAAGATAATTATTTTTTTCCTCCTCACGCTGTATCTGTCTGTCATATGGTAGGGCGGGCCAAGGGAACCTGGGAACCTAGTTATAAAATGCTTCTTTCTGTTCCCCAATTTGTTGAATTTAAAACATTACGTGTTAAGAAGCGAAACTTAACGCTGTGCCTTTTTACTAGGGCGATGAATTTAAAACATTCTATATTTAAATTGAAAATATTTAATACTGACTTATGTTAAACGGGGATCGATATTTTTTTTTTCCGCTTCACGCTGTCTCTGTCTGTCATATGGTATGGCAGGCCGAGGGTACCTGGGAACCTAGTCATAAAATGCTTCTTTCCGTTCCCCAATTTCTGCTGAATTTAAAACATTACGTGTTAGGCGTTAGGTGAAACTTAACGCTGTGCCTTTTTACTAGGGCGATGAATGAAAAACATTCAATATTTAAAAATATTAAATATTTAATTTCATTGAACGGGAATTGAACCCACAACCGTTAAGCAGATGGAACTTTGTGCTAAGACACTCAGTTCATACTTTAATATTCAATTTTGATATTGCCTGTTGAGATACGGAACTCTACGCAACGCTTTGTCTTGTCCGTTCCGTTGTTCCTTTGTCAGAGAGCAAAAATGAAAACAATTAACTCCCCCCGAGTGAGCACAACCGTTGGCTCTACCATCACATGCTGTACCGTTGAGCAACGACGGCCTCAATTCATTAATATATTACGTTTTCCTATTTCCACGTTGAAAAATTACTTGAAAGAAAAAAGTGGTCTTTGAAACGTATTTCTTTAAAAGTACTTTTCTTTCAGATTGTAGACGGAAACGCTAAAACCGATGTATCAAACAGAAAGGAGCCGGGACTCTTTTGCGGTGAAATAGAGCAACCGCAAACATTCATATCGGAGACTAACTTCGTGAAGATAGTTTTCCATGCTGATAATTTCACTGACCAGACTTACTTCAGCTTTGATTCTCGGTGAGTTTATTTTAATATGTTAAATAAAGAAAGGGTTATGCCTTTAATTGTTTTTTGCTGTGGGTTTGATCCTCGCTAAGTTAAATAAAATATTTCATATGTTCATTTCTTCACTTTGATAACTAAGTAAAGCGTGACATTAAGTTCTGTCACTCAACACTGAATGGGTTAAATTCATTAGAAATTGCGGAAATGAGCAAAGTATTTTTATATTAGGTTCCCAAGTTCCCTCCTGCCTTACCATGTGCAGGGTAAAGAGTGAAGCTGTGGGAGAGGAAGAAGTTGATATTAGTAAGCAGCTTTACGCCTTTTCGTGCATAGCGTATTAGGAAGAAGGTGGTGTAGAGTTAAAATATACCAATTTCCCTTGCTACGGTTTTCCGGGATCTTTTGTATAGTGGAATTCAACACTGGGTTTTGTTAAGTAGAGCAGTGTAATGAAATGATTTGAACTAACTATATTTTCATATTATAAAAAGATCTTAATACAGGCATACGTACGGAAAATGTATATAATAATCATATGAGACAGTACTCAGGCTAAATTAAATTTAATTTGAAAGAACTTATAATATGGGTATTTGTAGGAAACAAGTTCAAAGGAACGAATAAATAGTAAATGCTGAAGTAATTTCTGAAATAGTTATGGACTGCTTTGTAAATTAAATTCGTCTAAGATTCAGCAGTTGTGAAAACTTATTATTGTTTTAGTTGATGGAATTCTTATACTCAGTATTTGTATTATTTTTGTTTTGAGGCCATGATGTTGTGGTGAACTTAGACAGTCAGTAAAAGAAATGATCATATCATTTCTTCTCTCTTTTCATTGATAATTTTGTTGAGACCTGTCGTGGCGCAGCGACACAAGCGTGTGACTGTAAAACGATACTCGAAAAACTCGAGAAAACGAAATATTTAATATTTTCTAATTAAATATTGAATGTTTTCATATCTTCTCTCTGGTAACAAGGCAAAACGTGGCGTTGATTTACGCTACTCATCACATAATGCCTCAAATTCAGCTTAAAGTGGGGAACGGAAGTGGAACAGAGTGTCTTAAAAGTAGATTCCCAAGTTCCCTCTGCCTACCCTACCATATGTAGAATACAGCGTGAAGCTGAGTAAGTGAGTGGTAGAAAATACGCTACGTTAAGTACCTCTATCCAACACATGATGTCACGTTTGCTAAGATAATAAGTAATTTACATATTCACAGTGAAAGTTTTTATGTACTAAAGTTAAAATTTTATTATAGGGCAGAACAGCAGTTCGAAGTTTACCTTCGATACGGACAACATCCTGAGTTATATCCCAATAGACGTGGAGAAGTTGTCGCTGGGTAAGAAAAAATATTATTATTCTTCATATATACAAGGCCTTAAATAGTAGACGTTATAAATTTCTTTTTAAGAAATAAGTACACACTGTTTTCAACAATTTCGAAACCAGTTTTGATTAAACTCAGATTGTTGTAATGTCTAAACGTAATGTAAGTTGTAATATATCGCATACAAATCATAATAATATTAAAATAATTCGATGATTCGAAATGTGGAGGGAAGGAGAAGTCTTGTAAAACGTTTCGATGCGTTACTTTACCGTTGTTAAAAAAGCAAGATATTGATTGTAATCAATAAATGGCACCACGAATTCTATTGATTAGGATTTATAAAATTGGTTTTGAAGCTAGGTGTCGGCTTTTAGATTTACAATATTGTGTGGCAGCGAGTTATAAATCTCTTGTTTTATTTATTACCGCAACCACGATTAAAACAATAACAAAGATATTTTAGCGACTTCTCGGTACTTTGCACAACATAGTTTCGACTTTTATAATCAAAAATGCTCATTTGGGTGTTACGTAACGTTTTGAGAGGGGGGGGGGGGGGGGGGGGGATGTAACAGCGTTACGGCACGGGGGTGTGGGAGGGTCAAAAATCTTCAAAAATTGCGTTACGTAATACTTGAACGCCCCCAATAGTGTCGTACGTACAGATCACATTGATAACCTTTTTTTTAAATTGGTTAATGAAGTTGATATAAATATCATATTACGTTACATTAATAAAGTTATTACAAAGCTTTGATGTGCTGGTGGTCTAAAACCACAATGGTAATGCTTACCATTTTAATAATACGAACACAATAGATTTGTTGAAATATGCCAGGGCTGTGAAAGTCCATACATTTTGAATTAAATATAATATTTATTATTTTTATCTTCTGTTCACTTGGCATTAATCGTAATTTTCATTAACCCTTTCTTGAATGCTTTTGGATACTCTGTCGCTTTGGTACCAAGACAAAGTGCGGGTTTGAATCCCAGTGAAAGTGACAAATGGAGTGTTTTAACACTTACTTCTTTCTATCTACCTTGCTTTGTGGAAAATTTTTCTTAATAATCAAATATTTTTACATGTTTTAGATATTCCAATTTATCATCATTTTTAGACAAAATACACAATTATATACAATTCTCTTTATCGAGAACAAACAGATTAATTTATAAATGTTCTTTCTCCTTGGGCTGACTGATACGGGGAAAGACCCCTTATCAGTCAACCCTACGGTTCTTATCTCTCAGTCAGATAATCACAACGTAGCGATTTCAATTCATTATTGTTCGATAATACAGCTCCTAATCCAGATACATTTCCCAATACTGGAGTACGATTAGATTACGTTTCTATACTATGCTTGGAGCAAAATAGTTCCAGAATGTACTAGACTATACATATAACATGGAATAGAGACTACCGAACAGCTGTTAGACAGTTTATAATTTACCGGCTTTTCCATGCGGCTTCATCCCTGTGATCAATTGGAAACATTATAAGTTCCAGGGGTTACTTGGATATTGTGGCGCAGAAGCACAAGCTTTTGTACGTGAGAGTTTGTAGGTTCGCTTCCCATTAGAGGAAATTATTTTTTGTCGTGTCGTGGCGCAGCGGTACAAGAGTATGACTGTAACAGACAGGTTCTGGGTTCGATCCCCAGTCGAGGAAATGGAATATTTAATATTTTCAATTTAAAATATTTAATGTTTCATTTCTTCGCTCTGGTAATAAGGCAAAGTGGCATTCCGCCACTCAACACGCAATGCCTCAAATTCGGCGGAAAGTGGGGAACGGAAGTGGAACGGAGTGTCTTAATACTAGGTTCCCCGGTTCCCTCTGCCTACCCTGCCTCGTGCGGGATACAGCGTGAAGCTGAGTATTTTTTTAACATTTTCGTTCGTCGTTTTCGTGGTGCAAGGCAATTTACTGCGTTAAGTTCTGCTACCCAACAAGCAAAGCATTAAATTTGACAGAAAGTTGGGAACAGAACGGTTACAGTTCACTATCTGCATATGTAAATTTAGTTCACTATTTTAGGCAAGTATTTAAGCTATATATAGAGCTATATATAGAGCTTTGTCATTACAACGACCATGCCGCTCTGTAATGTTCACATTCTAATAAAGATATGTTAGACCACTGTTTTGCTTGGGATACAAAAATTTTATATTTTATTTATAATATCTAAATGTCACGTTACAGTTTGAGCCAATAACATATTCATGTAAAAATGTAGTTGATCATAATCTATGAACCCTAGCTTACATTTCTACGTTTCTATTATATTTAAATACTTAATTTTGATGAATCATATATTTTCTCGTAGTATACGCGGCGTTTAACGCCTATCAAAGAAATAACATATCTAAAAGGAAAGTAAATGGAATCACTGGAGCATATACATACATCCGTGTACTCCAACATACAAGAACAAATGCTCAATGAGTAGCTACGCTTTGATGTTACCCAGCAATTTGGTTAACAATTTGAATATTCCGTACAATACGTGAGTTGTATAGTTATAAGGCCAGTTTTGTCTCAGTGTTTCATTTTGTGTTGAGACGTAAATTTCTGTGTCGTTTCGACATTGTCATTCTTTGTAGCTTTTCAGGGAAAAAATATTTTATGAAGAAAATAATTAAAGAAAACTTTGGGTTGCTATATTTTACCATTTTAAAGTTTTTTGAAATTTTCTTCGTTTCTTTAAGTTATATACAACATGTGTATGGTATTATCTTAAATACAACATGTCAGAAATAAAAATGATATACATAAGTATAAGAAATGTAGAAACAGAATAAATCCTGAGGCCTGTCGTGGCACAGCGGTACAATAGTGTGACTGTAACCGACAGGTTTTGGTTTCAATCCCCATTCGAGGAAATGAAATATTTAAAATTTCCAATTTATATATTTAATGTTCATTTCTTCGCTCTGGTAATAGTAGTAAGTTAATAAGTAAAGTAGTTGAGTTCACGTTTAATTAATATTTTCAATTTAAAATATTTAATGTTTCATTTCTTCGCTCTGGTAATTAGGCAAAGCGCGGCGTTGAGTTCCGCCCCTCAACACGCAATTCGGCGGAAAGTGGGGAAAGGAAGTAGAACGGAGTGTCATAACACTAGGTTCCACTTTCCCTCTGCCTACCCTGCCTAGTGCGGGATACAGCGTGAAGCTGGAAAAAAAAAAGTTGAGTTCCGCCACTCAACACGCAATGCCTCAAATTCGGCGGAAAGTGGGGAACGGAAGTGGAACGGAGTGTCTTAACACTAGGTTTCCGGGTTCCCTCTGCCTACCCTGCCTCGTGCGGGATACAGCGTGAAGCTGACCTGTCGTGGCGCAAAGGTAGGGTAAATGAGACAGATTGTGGGTTTGATTTTCTGGAAGAAATTTAACATTTCCATTAGTTCACTCTGGCAAAGAAGCAAAGAAGGGCGTTTTTTTTTTCTAGTTTTCTCATTCTGGTTAAATTTAAAATTCTATTTAGTTTCGTAATATCTAATCCAGAGTTAAAAATAAAGAACGAAATATCTTAAAAACGGATATCTTGAAAAGTTCAACAAAAAGAGTAGACAGAAACTGTTCTATTTACGCCAAATATTAGTCAAATTTAAATTATAAACCCGACGCGATATAAGGCTATGATATATAGCTATTATACATCAACCTATAATTACAAGGCCACTATAATGTCGCCACAATCATTTTCAAGTCTCCAAATGGCTGGCTCTTAGACCGGTACGTGACTGTAATAGCGAATAAATCGCGAAGGAGCGCTAGTTCGGCCTATTGCAATGTGATTTATATCTTGTAATCATGAGAATTACCTACAATGGTCGAAGACCAAATTACTTTCAGCCTTAATCTCTCTTTGGCTTTATGCTGTATCCCGCATATGACATATAAAGCGAACATAGTATTGCGAGACTTCGTAATTCCTACAAGTCGCCCATTTCTAAAGACAACGGGTCTAAATTTGCAATATTGCTAAATCTAAAAAAAATACTCACGAACTTCACTCATGTATCATGAATTAAAAAAATAATAAAAAAAAAATCATTATGTTTTTTGTGTTTTGTGTTTCATTGATATGATTTTGATTTTTTTTTCTAACTATCAAAAAGAATTATTTTATCGCGTATTTTGTAAGAATGTGTGTAATTTTCTAAATAACCTCGTATCTACGGAACTACTTACGTAATTGATTTACATAATTGAGGTACCGTTACATTGTTCATACCAGCCCAAGTACTTTTAGCTAGGTGATAGGATGGACGTCATTATTCTTACGGATTTTTTTTCTTCAAATAGAATAATTTAAAATAATATAGTAGGGTATTAAATTAAAGAGATCAAAAATAAAGTTTTTAAATATGTTTCATAATTATCACTATCATGGTATAAATAATATAAAAAGTAATACAATGTGAAAGTTTTAAATACGAACTATGCTTTTACACGTTCTAAATTCGGAGGGATATCCATGGACATGCCCACCGGCTAGACTAGAAACAATAACGTAAATATACATACATGTTGTTGACCCTTACCAGAATCGTACAGAACTCCACTTAACCCATGCACGAAACAGATTGTAATGCAGTTTTCACCATTATTATGAATAAATATAGTCAATAAATACTAACAAAAAAAAATTATAAGACACAAAAAGCCGATTACATAACACTAAAGGCCCAAAGGTACTGTGAGGCCTGTCGTGGCGCAGCGGCACAAGAGTGTGACTGTAACCGACAGGTTCTGGGTTCGATCCCCAGTCGAGGAAATGAAATATTTAATATTTTCAATTTAAAACATTTAATGTTTCATTCGCTTCGCTCTGGTAATAAGGCAAAGCGCGGCGTTGAGTTCCGCGCCTCAACACGCAATGCCTCAAATTCGGCGGAAAGTAGGGAAGGGAAGTGGAACGGAGTGTCATAACATTAGGTTCCACTTCCATTCCCTCTGCCTACCCTGCCTAGTGCGGTATACAGCGTGAAGCTGAACAAAAAAAAAAAAAAGGTACTGTAACCAACTGTAAGAAACTTTTTAAAATTTAAACTGGGTCCGTTTTTTGATCCTAATTAATTATTTGGTGTGGATTTTTTTTGGGTATACAGTTGAATTTTCGCCTTGCTTGCATTTTTAGTAAAATATCAAAAATTGTCTGTTTAGTAACAGAGACTGTGGGATTAAAAACCAAAAGATCTTTAATGTAGCCAACAAGTGGCGATTATTTCCGTCATTATCTCTAAATGAACTAAAACTAGAGCACGATATAATTATTATTTTGATGTATTGAAGCCATTGTGGTATAGTGAAACAATGTCCGGCTGTTAACGTGATTTTTGTGGGAATTATTTGTTTTTATTACTTCTCTTTCCGATAGATAATTCCGCAGCGTTCGGTTCCGCAACTCAACACGCGCAACTCTGTTTCCGAAAACAAAATCTCTCAATCCTATGTTCTCTCTGCCTACCCTGCTAATAAATAAATTGTGTAATATAAAACAATTTAAAGGCCATTTTTATTTTATGTGAATGTAAACGCGATAGACTGTGGATTCGGTTTCCACTTAATGAAATGAAGTATTTAACATTTTTATTTCTTTGTGTTGTTACCAAAGAGCAGCGTTGAGCCCCGTCACTCAACACGCAACGCTTCAAATTCGACGGAAAGTGGGAAAGTGTTTTAACACTAAATTCCCAATTTCCTTCAACCTATGAAGCTGAAAAAAATACTAATTCAGTTCGAAATTACATAGAATGAAATTTAGTTAGCTAACAGCATACATTAGAAGTTCTAAAGTTATAAAGTCACCAGTTGTCCAACTATCCCTTGACCTAAATGATCGATTTATCAGTCAAGTTTTCACTCACAATGGTTTCTAAGAGTCACCACAATTATTCTGCGCCCTCGATTTGGCTGGTCGGTACGTGACCGACATGATAATTAACCACGACTGACTTTAGTTCAGCCTATTATTAGAAGCTTGATTTATAACTTTAATCCAATTTCTAAAGACTGGGGCTGAAATGTTGTACTTTCATAACTATTGTAGGTTAAAGATTAATTTATATTATAGAAGAAATACATTTTTCTTTAAAATGCAAGCTAAAAAGAAGTTAAAAGTTTAAGTTATGTGAAATGATGGCAAGGTAGGCAGACGGAACATGGAAACCTAGTGTTAAGACACTCCGTTCCACATCCGTTCCCCACTTTCCGCTAAATTGGAGGCATTGCGTGTTGTGTGGCGGAACTCAACGCCGCGTTTTGCTTTATACCAGAGCGAAGAAATGAAAACATTTAATATTTATTTTAAAATATTGAATATTTAATTTCCTCGAGTGGGGATCGAACCCACAACCTGTGGGTTACAGTCACATCCAAGTTATTAATCCAAATATCCAAAGTTACTTCTAACATAACATGCTGTATTCACTTTTCAGTGAATGCCGTTGGTGATTGTTCCGATCCAACTAACTACAGGCCTATTGCTATCACTTCCCTGCTTTCATAAGTTATAGAGCGCATAAATAGCCAGCTCTTGGTTTATCTAGAGGATCACCGATTGATTAACTACCGCCAATATGGCTTTCGCTCAACCGGTGATATTTTAGTTTACCTAACCCATTGCTAGGCTGCGGTTATTGAAAGAAAGGGGGAGGAGGGCCTGGTAGTTAATCTGGACATCGATTCGATCGAGTGTGGCTCCTGAGAATTTTTGCGTATGGACTGCTAGTTTTCTCACTGGGCGCAGTATCAAGGTCGCTATCGACGGTTTCTGCTCCGAATACGTACCCTTGAACGCCGGCGTCGCCTAAACCTGCGTGATGTTCCCTACGCTATTTAATCTGCATATCAATTATGTGTTGGAGAACTCTAACATACATTATAATGCAAATGATAGCACTGTGGACGCTGTTTACTCCAGCCGTGTCGTCACGACAGGTATCTAGTAAAATGCACTTGTTGATGATTAAAAAAATAAAGTCTTTAAATATTATGATATTGTTGACTGCAGGACTTGACAAAACTGCTCAATCAAGCTGAATTCTTATACTCAAATACAACTTTACTTCTACTAGTTTTCATACTATTACCTATCCGAGGTGGCTTTCAAGGTATTGAGGTCATAGATATTGCGATTTAATGCTATTTAAAGCTTGATATTTTGTACACGTTTCAGCTACAAATTATGGAACGGGTGTCGCATTATATCTAAATTATTCGTGATCACGAATTTCAAACGATTGAAAAATGTCCGAACTGGCTGAATGTTAAATAAAATCTGAAATAGCGATTTGAAGCTTTATTATGCAAGGTTAATTTCGGTAAAGGTTAATTTTAGCGTGTGGATTTTGGGTCGTTTCCTTCCCATGTAGGGAAACAACATGAATAAAATTTTTTAGGAACAAAATTTACCAAAAATAAGCGACAATAGAGACAAGAAAAATGTTATATAAGTTAAATAAAAAGAAAAAAAAATCTTTAAAATGTAAAAAATATTAGGTTAATATTAGGTTTAGGTTACTTTTTAAATTGATAAAGTATAAGCGAAGCTTTAAAGCTTTTTTTTTGTAGATTTTACTTAAGATAATAATCAGTAAGTCATAGAAAACAACAGTAATTTAAATACGTGATGTCTTTTGTCTCATCCCGCCATGTAATCGTAAAAAGAACAAGAAGAAGTCCTTTAAAAAATATTGCATGAGATCCTAGGGGAGCTACTACTACAAAACTATTTATTAATTTCAACAATTATTAAATATACAAATTATTACCATTAGCGCAAGGTTCTGTATTCCTTGTTGAGGAAGTGATATGTTTAATTCATGCTCTACCAAGCTGACCGCAGCATTGAGATCAACAAAAAGAAGAGAACAGAAGGTTCCATATACTCTGATGTATGAGGGATGTAGAGATGTGTGACTTTAACTTTCACTGAAATTTGTATCTATTATTGTCTATGCATAGAATCAAATATCTTTCAACGGCTTTACAATGACAACACAAAGGCATAATGTTGCGTATAATTTTAAACAAAACTGCTTAATTAATATTTTAAAAAATATTTTCCCAAAAAAATTTACCTTAAAAAATAAAATCGCAAATTTTATTCCAACTCCCTAACAATATATGGTTGTTACAAAGTTAAAGTGGAGTTGGATTCATTATGAGGCAACTGTTCATCAAAAGTTTTTATAGGTCATACTGCGAGCGAGTGTTCAGAGACTGCCGGCTGCAAACCTGCTACGTACAATCAGCGGCCTACCCGGGTGTGTATCCGAGGAATTTACACTGCAGGTTAGTTTCTTTTTTTTATCTATTTTCGACGTTATTTAAGAATAACTTTGAAGTGAAATATATTCTTCTTTCTTCTTCTTTTTGATAATCTCTAGTAAAACACAGTTGTGTTATTCCACCAAATCTTGCAATTTAAGCGTATTTTTGGGAACGTCATAACATTAGACTTCCTCTCTTACTCTGCTTAATGTTAAAAAAGAATACAAAATAAAAATAAAATGGTAGATATTACGGTAAATTGCAATACGATACGAACATTTTTGTCGTAAATTTTAAAATATTTTCATTGAAGCAATCCTATCTAAATTTCAGACATCAGACAGAAAAAGATAGCCACAAATTAGACCAAAAGCGACGTTGGTGTTTATTCTTGTACTGTTGATTGTTAAAAAATCAAATTTATATACGAAGCTTGTCGTGGTGCAGAGGCACAAGCATGTGACTGTAAACACAACAAGTGTGGGTTCAATTCCCGATTTATTCATTTTTTTAAATCAAATATTAAATTGTTCTTATTTAAGTGTTTAATATTTTCATTTTTTTAGTCTAGTAACAAAACAAAGCGCAGAGGAGTACGAGGTGTTTAAAACTATATCCATTTGACTCTTGCTTTTATTTTTGTTTTCCAGTGGGAGAGCTAAGAAAAAAATAAAATAATTAAAGATGTACCATTGTGGCGTTATTGTAAATGTCTGATTGTACATGCCATTATCCGATCAATTTTCATTGGATTTAATTTTGAAAATAATTTTATATCTTCAGTCAAATTGAACAATGTGTCTTATAGATAGGGAAAGTAGAAAAATAGAGAAATAGTTATTAATATGCCCTTTTCCTTGCTTGGTTGAATGGATAAGAAATGTGTGGAATCCTCTGTGGATTAACGTTTTGATATATATTCTTAATCTTTTTTTCGAAAAATGGCCAATATTTAGCACAAAAAACTATCTATTCGGTCTAGCCGTTTCTGTGATTAGTTCACTCAGCCAATCAAATTCTTCACTTTTATGATATTAGTAGAAAGGCAGATAAAAAAAAATATAAAAATTAAGTTTCTAATAAAAAATATGTTGTACAGGTATCATTTAAACACACGTCTACCCTACATCAAACTATATATAGAGAACGAGGAATTCAACATAGACGGGCAACGCTGTGAGAATATTATGACGTGTCCCATGCGGCCCATCACTTCAGGTTAGACTAATAAATCATTTTGAAGCATTTATCTTGCTTTTGTTTGTTTATATTACTTAATACCTAAATACTGTCGTGGCGCAGTGACACAAGCGTACTGTAAACGCTACAAGTTGTGGGTTCGATTCTGACTCGAAGAAATCCAACATTAATTATTTTTAAATTAAATATTTAATGTTTTATTTTCTTCGCTTTGGTAAAAAGGCAAAGCACGGCGTTGAGTTGCGCCACCCAACACGCAATTCCTCAAATTCGGCTGAAAGTGGGCATCGGAACGGTGTGTTAAGATACAACACTAGGTTCCCAAGTTCCCTCTGCGTAATGAAGCGTAGCGTATGAAATATTTAATATTTTAAATTTAAATATTTAATGTTTCATTTCTTTGCTCTGGTAATAAGGCAAAGCGCGGCGTTGAATTCCGCCACTCATCACGCAATGCCTCCAATTCGTGTCTTGGTTGGATAGTTTATTTCTGTTTATCCTGTTGAAATAAAATTCTCTAATCTAGAATAAGTGTTTTTATTTAACTATAAATAATTAATGATAAATACATTGAGGTATACCAAACATGTCCTTAATTTTATAATGTGTTGATAAAGTACTCGTTTGTAGATTATCTAAGTATCTTTTTTCTTTCTATTTTTGAGGAAAATTAAAAGAAATATATTAATTTCAAATAGTTCTTAATATTAGTTTTAAATTCCTGATTTTCAATACAAATCTAAGTTTAGATAGTTATCAATAAGATATATTTCCATTCATATTATAGAACTTTCTCAGACTTGAAAAGCCCATCTAAAAGTATTAATTAACCTTAAAAAATAATTTAAAAGGAAGCGAATAAATATGATATGCGAATAATGAGAAAAATGCGTAAACTAAAAAATTACCTTGTGAAATACAAAACAAATAAAAATTTAAAAAAGTTTCACCGAATTATATAAAAGAGACTAATTTACTATATCCCTAGACACGGTGCTTTTTTTAAATATACCGTACTTTCAGTTGTAAAACTTTACTGAATACAAAAGCTCGACAAAGTCGCTATAACATTCATAAGAATAGTTCCAGCTCCAAATCAAAGTTGACCACAATGGGTTTAAATGAAATATTTGAGCTTTCTGTACAAAAAGGAATTTATTTAAATTCAATTTACATTCCAAAACGAATACGATACTGTAGCACAGCTGGTCTGCCCATTACTTTATACAAATAACATTAACATATAGAATCACCGATTTCCTTAGATTAACTTAATGTAAAACAGAGTGTGACATGTCTACAAGGAGTCATTGACTAAATATAAACAAAAATCACTCGTTTTTTTATCACCCAAATAAAAGAAAAAAACATAGGTAGTTCTTCTATGTCTATATTAAAATTTGGAAACAACAAAACAATATTAAACACGATTACTACAATCGCAATCGAGTAGAGACCTGTTGTAGCGCAGGTGCTTAAGCGCGTAACTGCAATGAACAGATTCTGGGCTCGATGCTCATTCGAAAAAGTGAAATAATTAATGTTTTCAAATGAAATATTTAATATTACTTCGCTCTAGTCACAAAGCAAAGCGTGGCGTTAAGTTCCACTACTCAACACGCAATGCCTCAAATTAATTTCAAAGTAGAGAAAACAAGGTTGCCAAGTTCCTTCGGCCTACCTTTCTATGTACCGGATACAGCGTAAAGAAATTGAGTCATAAAGAATAGTAAGTAGTAGACTCATCCAATACCAAAATTCCGAATTTCAGCATATTGAACATTAAATTCTAATTAAGGCCTGTCGCATAAACGCGTGTGACTTTAAACGACAGGTTGTAGGTTCGATGCCCACTCGAAGAAATGAATCATTTAATTGTTTTTAATTAAATATCTGATGTTTTCATTTCTTTGCAAAGTTTACTAGGCAAAGCACGGCGTTGATTTCCACCACTCAACCAAAGTATTTGACGGAAAGTGAGAAATGGAACGGAGTATCTTAATACTAGGTTCCCAAGTTCTTTCTGCCTACTTTGCCATGTGCCGGATACAGTGTGAAGCATTCCAGTCACAAACAATAATATTCGTTTTCTCTGCCTACCCCGCTAGCTATATATAAGCTAAGTTAACAATAATAATAGACACATCCATTACCGAAATTCTAAATCTAGGCATAATGAAATTTAAATTCTCATAAAATTTAATAGAAAATATTTAACCTTGTATTATAATAATAGGAAGATGAGAAAAAAGGCATTCCTTACGACGTAACGAGGGTATCCAACTTTTGACAGTTGCGAAGAATGTAATATTGGTAGAAAGTTCTGCAGAGCCGTCCAGATTTTATGTCCATTATTGGTTGTCGGTTATTTATGATCGTAATAAATTATAAGCTCACCTTACGCTATAACGATAGAAAAATTATTGAATACTTGCCCCGACTTAAGTAGCCTATTTGCCAATATTACATTCCTACTTACATATTTCTTAGGATAAATTTTATTAAATGCTATAAATATACAGCATATTTGATAGTTGACTGTATTGAGGCCTATCGTGGCGCAGCTGCTCAAACGTCTGACTGTTAACGCGAGCGGTTTTGGGTTCAATCCTCCACGTGAGAAAATTAATTTTTTAATATTTTCAATTTAAATATTTATTGTAACGAGACAAAACGCGGCGTTGTGTTCCGCCACTCAAAACGCAATGCCTTAAATTTGGTGAAAAGTGCAAAACGAGGCAGAGCGTTAAACATACATATATGCAGGCATTTCTTTATGGTATATACCGCAAACGGCAAGATAAGTGGGAAAAATTTGGGAACCTAGTGTTAACACACTAGGTACCCAAGTTTACCCCATTTACCCTGCTATGTGCCGTATGTACCGTAAAGAAAAGTTTGTATATATGTATGTGTACTGGGTCCAGTTACACTACTTGGGTTAAGTTATTAAGATATATATTAGTATAGTTATGTTTTATGAATATTTCTTGAAATAGAAATATTTATTTTATTTGTTTTAAGATATATCAATATTATTTACATCTTTAGGAAGAAAAATATCTTTCTACTAATTAATCAAAATTTAAAATTGTTAAGCATTGTCGATGAAATAACTATATGTGAATATCAAATTTAACGGTTGAATGTAAAGTAAGTCTAATTTTATTGAAATTCTAGGTTCAGAAAACTGTCCATACGACTACATAAGGATATACGACGGCAAAGACGAATCAGCATCCGTGATTGGAACTTTCTGTGGCATGGGAAAGTTTCCCTACTCTATTATCGGCACGTCCCAAGACCTATTTGTGGAGTTCGTCAGCTCACCTGCGGGTACGAACTAACTAAATGTACCTAGTTTGCCAATTCGAGCTATTATGACAGATTGTCGATTAATTTTGAAAGCGCTGTACAAGTTCTATATTTTGCTTATCTGTTAAACGCTTGAAATGTTAAATTATTTCCTTTGAAGCTGTTGATGATGCGGAAATTGATTTACGTTCATTAACATGGCAATTTATAGATGCAGCTAAATTATAAATAGAATGTTTAGATAGCAACGTGTTCTAGCAATACTCAATCAATAATTTACGTATTTAGGTCCGCTCTTGAACACTGGGTTTCATTTCAACGTGGGTAATTGGCCTGGTCATGTTGAAGCTCCTGGCTCCAAAATAGGAAACTGTGATTGGCTTCTTACAGCAGAATCTTTG
The DNA here is from genome assembly GCA_019049475.1 of Eueides isabella. Lineage (NCBI taxonomy): Eukaryota > Metazoa > Arthropoda > Insecta > Lepidoptera > Nymphalidae > Eueides > Eueides isabella. Next base: position 13,915,896 of record CM032390.1, on the reverse strand, counting down.
AAGAAATCTGGTGACACTGAAGGAATATTTTTATCTGTCGCTCATTGGTACCCACCTCATACATCGTGTACTTATCTTATGCAGGGATTTCCTGGTCAAGTTGTAAGATTATATTTTCCCAGGTGAGTCCCATTATGGCTATAGTTTTAGTCTTTATTACCCTCTATATTAAACAAATTCAAAGAAATATATGTAATATATCTAATATATCTAGCTAATATTGTTTATTTTTTTTAAATATAGCTTCCGAATAAATCGTATAGAATCACCTATCTCCCCTTTCACGGGTGATTGTGGAGAATCCCTCACATTATATGATGCGCCTCGGCCTGATGATGCAAAAATTATTAAAACATTCTGTGATACATTCAGCAGACCAATGGAGAAACACGATTTTGTATCGACTGGCAATGCTATGTTTGTTAGGTTTGAAAGCAAGACTGGGAGTTATAGCGGGTAAGTTACTTTGGTAATAGCGCTTTACTTTGTATTCAAAGTCAAAAATTAAAATTGTTCATTTTACAGAACATCTCAGGGGAAGGGGATATATAGACCCTTAATAAAATAAAGGGTAGCTACAATTATATGAATTTAATCTTTAAAGTTCTATTAAAAAATTATGTTACTCGAAATCGACAACCGAAATCAAATTTATTTTGGCCTTTCTCTTTCAAACGAGAAAGGTTGGCCGGTAAATTAATAATCGGAATTTTTAATAATCGCTATATTTTTAAAATGACATAAAACTACGATGTTGTAATTTAATCATGATAATAGTACTACTCAAAAAATAATACATTTACACACATTATGTATAAGACCATATCAAATCAGAAAATTAGACAAATGTATACTTACGCTCGGAATTCAGAATTTCACTAATCATTTTCTCATATACATTCAACAAAGAACTGACAGATCCAAAATATTGCCAAGAAATAGCTGAAAAGCCGTATAGAAAAGGAAAAGCCATTACAGAAAATGGTTACACTATTACGTTATTAGTGAGAAATTCACATTGATTGGAGGAAGGGAGAATCAATGGAGGTGTATTATGCTAGTATTATCGCTCATTGAATTGGAAATGGTGTTTATATTATGTCATTTAGTAATTCCTGCACGGATGATGTTTTCATAAATGGCTTTCAAGATATATTTTTATAATGGCGTATTATTTTTATATTGTATAAATTTGTAAATTTATATACGAAAAAATAATAATAATATAAATAAATATATAGAACAAATTACGAATTTGTTCTGTGTACGATTTTTGTTTAATGTATTTGTTCAATATACGAGCAGATTTTTTGATGTCTATATATGAGTAGATTTTTTGTGGTCTGTCGTGGCGCAGAAACACGCTTCTGCAATCATGTCAATGAAATATTTAATGTTTTTATTTCTTCGCTCTGGTAAAAAGGCAAAGCGTGGCGTTGAGTTCCACTTCTAAAGCTAGCTTTACGTATGCCGTATTTGACACATTGCCTGTTGAGTTCACGTATATATACGTGGCGCTAAAAAATGTTTTCATATGAACTGGAAGGCAAAATAATATAAAACTGGCTTATAGAATTTGCCTTAAACATGTTAGACAATTAATGAAAACTAACAGATAATCCATTTACAGATCATCTCTCTACTACTGGGCTCATTATGACTTCTTTAACAACACACGATTTGGAGAACCAGTGCCGGGCACAGCTTGCGATGAGGTGATAGCTTCTTGGAAACAAAGAGCTGGAAGACTTCGATCCCCATTAAACACTCTCGTCTATAAACAAGCTTTGCCTGGTGAAGATGTACATTGTTTGTACAGATTTGTTACTGACAAGAGAATCTATGCACGAGTTATTTTGACTATACTGAGTGTTAATTTTAAGGTACTAACTAGTTTTTTAAAGCATATGAAAATAATATACCACAAGGCAGACAGTTACTTTGCAAAAAAATAAGTTATAGAATAATATCCACTCATAAAGATACGTTTCTTTATAAAAATCTGTTTTTAATTTGATATAAAAAGTTTATTCACAACTTAATTTTATATAAAACTAGAGTTAATGTTGTTTATTTATTGAATTTATTTACGTATTCGTGAGAATGGCATTACAAGGTACCGCTGGGAGCTATTTAATATGTAAATCGAAATAAAAAGTTATAGCTGCATTTTGTATTCGCACTTTAAACGTGGAATTCCAAAACCAATGTTCCGTTAAATTGCCCATAAACCCTACCTCTTGAAATAGTAGGCCTTTATGGCTTCAAGTTAGCGGATTTCGTACATTATAAATAGAGATATTAATGTGGCGAGGCACGAACTTTGTCTGAAATATATTATAAAATTTTGAATTTATGATAATCTAACGTAGAAATGAATCTTGAAGAAAATTGTGTACTATGATATCATTTAAATAAAGCAGCTTAAGAAATTTCGGCGACTTTTTTTATAGGTTTTGAATAACATTAAAAAATTTTGCCACGGATAATAGCATATTTTTTTAACATTGATTGCTTTAAATTGATGCTATAATAGACATTTGTTTTACAGGAACATCCATATACACCAGTTTCTTGTCAAAATTGTTATGAAGACAGAGCTGACAAACTCATCATATGGGAACCATATCCTGGTGGAAAAGTCATAAATAATACCCTGGGAGTTACTACCACTCCATTGCCTTTACATCTGGCAGTTCAAAGGTCACTAGGCTCATGTCTCTGTGCCAAGCATGCAAATTCTGTATCTAGAGCAAGGCCATACAGGGTAGTTTCTTCTGGAGAAACATTAAATTTACAGTTGATTGTTGATAATGCTCACGCAGCAGCCTCATATTTCAAAAATCCTTCACCACTTTTTGAAGCTCGTTATGAGTTTGTTCATGGTCCTCTTTGTGGACCACCAGTGTTAGCTGCTGCTTTAGAAGGAGAAATTGTATATCCTCACTTGGAAGCATTGGGATATACAGAGCCACCGAAACGGATACAATGTATCTGGGATTTGGAGATAGAAGAAAAACGCGACATATGGCTTCATTTTGATAGTATTAAGTTTGCATCAAGGCATTGTGACGATGGAAATATTCAGATCTATCTTCCTGGACGCATTGAACCTTATTTGTCAGTGTGTGGAGAAAATGTATCCTTTGCTCGTGAATTGCCACCTCTGTCAGCAGTTGAACTTGGCTTTGATTCCTTAGACGACCCTATAGTACTTGAAAAGGAGAAGACGCGATCTATTAGGATCGTATTTATAGGCAGCGCATCACCAGCTCGTGCTTCGTTCAAAATAGCATGGACGGGGCTTTTCCATTTACCTAAAAATTCTGATGGCACATTAATGACATCACGGCTGACGGAAAACTCCAAAGTTGAAAGTCATTGTGATTTTATTTGTCCTGGTGAAGAAGCACTATGTATACCTGCACGTTTGATATGTAATGGTGTTATAAATTGTCCGAATGTTACAAGTTCTAGTGAGCGAAAATTCTGGACAGCCGAAGAGAAAAAAGCTAGAGAACTTTACTCAGAAGAAAATTTACGTCGTCTTGGTTATTTAAACGTACCAATTCCACTGGGACAAATCCATGACGAAGCACCAGAGTTGTGTGCGGGAAGAACAGGTGCAGGTGTAGATTGGTTGCCCACAATACTAGGGGCAGTTTTAGCTATTGTTATAGGTTTTTGTGCATTAGCCGTCGCATGGCGTCTTTGCTGCCGTAAACGCTCCCCTGATGAAGAATCCTTGGATTACTGACACGGGGCCCGCGGCGATGCGCCGCAATTGCATTCACGATCTAGGGAGTTATCTCTGGATTGGAGTCTGCATTGACAGCTTTATTGAGCGCCTGAATCTAATTTGAATTACATGAACTGATTGGTGTTTTATTTCTTACGCAAAGTTATAAAGTAACTTGTCTAAGGTAATTATTTAATGTTATAATTTTTCAATTGCATCACTGTCTAAAATGACTATGCTTAATGTGCTTTTATAAAATATATAATAATATGATGTTAGAACTATGAAGATAAAATAATAAATTTAATGTACCTATAATTTTTGCAAATTGAAAAACTTTTTTTTAAATACACTATTGTTTTCATAAAGCGTTAATAATTCTCATAGTGCTCAAGGATACATGGTCTGCGAAAGGTTCAAGGCGCTCACCACGTGTTATTTTGTAATTATTGTACATAAATAGTTATCCCTACTTTAATGCTTCAAATCATAGGTTAGAACACCGTGATAGTAGTCGTAGTTTTAAGTATTTTAGATGTAATTTCATAATCATCTTTGTTCATCTGAACATAATAAGTGAAATAATATTAAAAAAAATAAAATTGTATTAATAAAATAAGTAATGTTCATGAGATAATAAAATTAAAGTTCACTAAACAAATAATCAATGATGAGCAGTATTATCTCCTATAAATCCTATATTATGTAAAGCTTAAAAAATGTTGTGAAAAGAAAATAATAAAATACCTGAAGAAATAACAGTTTAAAAAGAAATAACTAAAGTGGTTCTTTAGAAAATATCGGATATGGACTAAAACGAGAAAAACTACTCTAATAATAAAAAGCATACTTCAAAAGAAAAAGATTGTGACAGTAAAATGCAATATCCACAGGTCACGAGGTTTGCAAAAGTTGCACAATAAAAAGCAGGTGAACTCGTTCACTTCGAACTAAGAAGTTACGGGTTCCGTTCCGTTGAAATTGTAAAAGTTTGTTTAAAAACTTTCTTGATAATATTTCATTCTTAACCGCGTTTAAAGCAAAGGTTTCTTTAATCCGGTTTTATATTTGAATTTGATTTCAAATTTTTAAATATGAATGTGAATATTAAAAATTTTCTTTATTTTATTTGTACAAATGATTTAGAGTTATTTTATGGTGTTTCTCAAGGTATTACTATAGAACCGCTTGTTTATATTTTAATTATAACATTTCACGCAATTCAGTACAATATTATATACATTTTTTAAGGCTTTTGAAATTTGTTGCTGAATGCCATAATACTCGTAAAGTAACTTGTAAATATTTAGTCGTAAATTAAATTAAGTAGCATCAAAACAGTTTCAGAGATCCACTGCCATATTTATTTATTAGTGTACCCTGTGCAATTTTTAGATTAGTTATATTACAATTTAACTTTAATATATTTACGGATATTTACAGCACTGTTAGTTTGTTGGTTGGAGTCCACTGTCTTTTGTGAAAAAACGGATTGTGCATTGAAGTAATAGAATACCTATTAGGAAAAACTATTATATGAGAGTTATGAATTATGACCGGAAGTAAATATATAGATTAATTTAAAAAAAATATTTCTGTTCATTATTTGTAGATTACAAAAAGAACTTGCCTTTTATTTGGAAATATACACACAAGTTTCTTCTTCGATAATAATATACTCGAAAGAGAACAAGGACAGAGGTTTTTTTACTTAATTATTCCCTCTTTATTTCACAAGAGTTTAGGTTGTTTTTCTTAAAATAATATTATATAAACGCTTGATTTCTTTCCATCTCAACTATTCTATATAAATAGTCAATATCGTTACATTATAAAAATGTATGGAAATTTCCAATACATTTTCGTCATTCATAATAAAAATTCCTTACTGAACTATTTATGAGTATATCAATAACTTACTTCTTATTGCTTTTTTCATATATTTAGTTTGTTCAGAGTTATATTAATAAAAGTAATTTCTACGTTCATGATTTTTTTATATTGAATATATTATTTTTTATACCATCAGAGTTCTTGCAAATGTTGTTTTTACATAAAGCACTTTGGCTTCATCTAAGAACATTAAGCTTTCACCAACTGCAAAAGCTGCAAAAGCAATACTAAGCGAGCTGATGCCGACAAAAAACTCAATTGTTTTTAAAATTTTAACTTTAGTACAATTTTACTGTAGTATCCTAAGAAAATAAATAACCATTCTATTACTTCGTGATAATAATGTAAAATCATCAATTCCTCATTTTATATCATAAGCTGAAGCGACAAGGAATTGTTAATAAATTTGAAAGCGAATATTAACAGTATTTTGTGGAAATATATATATATATATATATATATATATATATATATATATATATATATATATATATATATATATATATATATATATATATATATAATATATATATATATATATATATATATATATATATATATATATATATATATATATATATATATATATATATATATATATATATATATATGTATGTATATGTTATGACATATTTGCCTTCTCTTAATCGTTCTAAATTAATTTTATCTACTATTTAATTGATAATAATTAATTTAATTACTTTATGGTCGTCTTTTAGCATATATCTCGAATAATAAATAAGTAACTATTGATATTTTACTGTGTTTAGTTGTTTGAAACATTTTTAAATTTGTATATTTTTAAAACTGTGGTTATGTTTTCACAATGCTCATAGAATTGTATTCACAAAACGCACATAACCATATATTATGATATGATATGTAATATAAGGAAGATATAAGCGATGGCTCGAAACGTTTGTGTTGATTTGTTGATTTGAAAAATGAAAATGTTAACAAAATAAATATATTTTGTACAAATAAGATTTTTATTTCCACAATATATATAATTTGTTAGATAAAATCTCTTTTTTTATTTTTTATGGACAAGAGACGGTAAATGAAGGATTACCTGATGGTAAGTGATCACCGTCGCCCACGGCCCTGTGCAATTTCAGAGGAGCTACAGGAGCGTTGCCGGCCTTTAAGGTGGACGGGTATCGGGGCCCGGCATTACCCAATGCGAAAAGCAGTGGCCGAAGCCACTACTTAACGCCTGTTTTAAATGCCGAGGTGGTAATAAACCGGTCGAGTCTGCCCATGCGTGTTGTCATTGCTGACAACGTGCTTTTCCCACACGTACTTTAGTCGCCTCTTACGACACCATCAGTATCAGCGTGATCTTATTCTAAGGCGAAATATAATAATTATATAATTTTCAGTGTACACATCCCGCTTAATACGTGATTTTGGTGTCTATAAAATTTTATGCTATAATTCAGTTGGGAAATAATAATATTTTTAATATAAATTATACGCTAAAGAGTATGAGCTTCCGTCGGTAGCTATAATTTACTGTGATGCGATTTTTAGGGCAATGACATAACCATACTTTAGATTACTGTTACTCTTGTATGAGGTACTGTAATAGTGGCAAAAGTTCAAAAGTGAGTAAACATTTAATGTCAGTAAACTAATATGACAACGTAGGCAGAGGAAACTTTGAAACCTAGTGTTAAAACACTCCGTTTAGCCGAATTTAAGGTTTTGCGTGTTGATTGGTGGAACTCAACGCCACGCTGTGGCTTTGTTACCAGAATAACAAAATAAAAATTTCTAATACACGTTTAAATTAAAAATATTAAACATTTCATTTCCTCGAGTTCTGATCGAATCCACAACCTGTCGCTTACAGCCCAAAGCTTGTCCCCTGTGCCACGACAGGTATCTTCTTACATAAATAGATGATACCGGAAATACATATTACTAAACGTCATATCCTTTACTTGAGATAGGCGTGGCAATACGACACAGTGTCTAACTGCAGACACAGTGCTTAGGGGCTCGATTTCCACTTAGGAAATATTAATATTAAATATTTTTATTTCCTTGTTATGATAACGAGGCAGACCACGGTGATGGGTTATGCATGTGTCGAAAATTAGGAGAATAGCTATTAAAAATAATGTTTTGACAATAAATTACTCTTTTTTATATTCATTCCCTGCTTTATGCAGGAAACCGAAGAAGAACATCTATAATTCAGTATATTCAACATAAATGGTATGCTCACATTTTCCATTCAAACCACGATAATATCGGTAAGTATTGAAACACCTGGCCACGAGTTTTATTATTTTATTTGTAACATTCTTTCCGTGAAACATGTACTGACTGTACTGCAGTAATGGACACGTTGGCAGCTGTCTATATTGAGCTTTGTCTGAAGTCACGTTAGTATCTGATTTTTGATATTGGACTTAGAATTGGCATTGTAAAGGTAAAAAGTATGTTATTGTATCTGAACAGGATTGTGGTTATAAATGATATTTTTTTTTATTTCTTACGACATATTCGCACCCAGAAAGAAGACATAAAAATGTAAAAAGAGTTCATTATTGAGGCATGTCCTGGTGCATGTTTGTGCCCCCACAAGCATGTGACTCTTTACGCCATAAGTTGTGGGTTCGATCCCCGCTCAAGGAAATGAAATATTTATTAATAAATGCACTTTGAAGACAATCACAGCTCGTCTAGATTATTGTGTCCAAAAGCACTAGATAGAATTGATAACGGGCTATATAATTTACTAACTATAACTAACAAAATTTATAAGAAGAATTGTTACTACACTAACAATATATGGATGTAAATCGGAGATAAATTATATTATCATTCTTTATTTTATTAATACAGGAAAAATTATAAGATGGAAATCGAAAGTCAAAAATAATTGACAACGATAAAAATACCTGTAATGAAGCAATTCAGAAAAAAAGATCCAAGCAAAAATTCCTTTTTTTTTTCTCATAAAAGAATATAGATTAATCAATGCTAAAAAGTGAAGTCCTAAAGGTTACTATATAAAAAAAACCTAATAAAAACTTTCCTATAGCATACCTTTAAGATCGTCTCAAAGTTAATTAAGTCACTCAGAGGCGTGCGATCGTTTGTTTGAATTTAAAAGTTATAAAACTGATGATTGGATTATTAATACGATAAGCGATGGAACTTTTAATTTTGAAGCGGTCTTTTCTCTTAGTTATTATTTTTTACTTAAAAAAAGCTTTTTTATCTTTTTACTTATATGCTTTTTTTTTCTTTTTGATATTTTTCATTGCAATTCGATTGTATCGAGTCCGTAATTCTTTTATGGGACAGGGTGTACGCTTTTACAATAGGATCCCAGAAAACGTCAGAGAATTTTCTGTTTCACAATTTAAAAAAAAATGTGAAAAGATGTTTGTGTGCTAAAGGTTATTACCATATTAACGATTTTATAAATGATAACACGCCTTGGAAATAAAATGCTCGCTTCAGGCTGTTTCAAGTGTATCATTGCCACATAATTATATAATGTAAAGTTTTGATTAAAAAAAAGGACATGTCCCGCAGGTTTCTTTCGCCGGTCCTTCTCAGGTCTGAGGCAGTAACTTTAGTGAACTGGTGGTAAATTGTTTGACGTTCAAAAAACGAAGCTATACTGTTTATTAATAAAAAGTTACACTTTTTATTTTGAATAAAAATATTTGAATTTAAATTTGAATTTAATAATAATGATACCTACATTTACTTTCTCTCCTCGTTAAGTAAAAAACTCTTAAAGATTCGTCATGAATGTCAGTCTGTCTATCTAGCCTTATGTATGTTATGGCCTTATCTAAATTCATATGTACGTTATGAATATATTTAATAAATAATTAATATGTTATGAGGCCTGTCGTGGCGCAGCGGCACAAGCGTGTGACTATAAGCGACAGGTTGTGGGTCATCCCCATTTGAAGAAATGAAATATTTAATAGTTTCAATTCAAATATTTAATGTTTTCGTTTCTTCGCTCTGGTTATACGCGGCGTTGAGTTTCGCAACTCCATAGGCAATGCTTCACATTATGTGGAAAGTGAGAAACGGAGTGTCTTAACACTAGTTCCCTCTGCCTACTCTGCTATGTGCGTATGTGATAAAAAAAATATTATAGATAATTCTGTTGTTCTTTAATTTTACCTTATATCTTTATTATAACTAAAAAATGGCAACGAGACAGCGTAGCCACTAAAGCAATGCCTCAACTTAATAGAAAAGGATTGTCATAATTTTTCCCTTCACGTGTAGCAGTAAAAAAATCATTGTCAAACTTTTGAAATTGATTGACATGTATAAATCAAAACCTGGCGTGTTAATTTCGCTTACTTAACCAGAAAGAACTGGGTGTAAATCGCTAAGGTCTCTGCATGCCCTCGCTTGGAACTATTGAGAGTTTTATATTATATACGTGATCTTCCTCTAGTATCAATGATATCGAATTCTCGAACGTCAATCGAGGTCTAACATTGTTTTACTGACTTTTTCAATCACTCTAAGAAATAAAAACATAATACATAGTTTGCATCTTGAATAAAAAAATCCATAAAAGTTCAAGAACAATCTCATAAGCCTTAAAATCGACTTTACTAAAGTACATCACGTTATAAGCGTAGCCCTTTTACAAAGTTGCTTAGTAAAATAAAGAAAAGAGCTTTCTCTTGTAGAGTACAGTTTTGTTGAATTTATTATTATTATTTTTGTAGATAAATTGGAGTTTATGTTACACTAAAGTGCATTTATTTTCAGCTATCATTGTACAATAAATAGTTGATACATTGTATGTTGGTAGACACTTAATTGTTGGTTTTAATTTAAATTAAGACTGAAGCAGAATTTGGTTTTCAAAAAAAAAAAATTGTACCTTATTTTTAATATTTTATTATTTTTATTTACTGTAACTAATATATGCATCAAACAAAACTTGTAGTTGAATTCCACCTGTTAACGTGCAATGCTTTGAAAAAAGTCATAAAAATAGTTAGCTTCCTGGTTTCCCAGGTTCTAAGTCATATAATAAAATGAGCTACAAATTAAGTATAAACAGCCAGGATTTCAACATGCTTATGTTAGCAAATATCGTTTCTTACCAAGAAACGCAGCTGCAAGTGGATTGTCGGCTTTTAAGCTGGAGGTAGGTGCGCTTTTTAAAGCTAATCAATTCGTTAACCCGGAGCGCCACCTCAGTTAGATCACTACACAACTAAGTTGCATGTTGAAGGTAGTTCCTACAGAATTGCAATAGTTGATTGCAACGTATCGAGGTGGGTAGAATTTAAGCTTGTAACATAGTATGCCATTAGAAAATTTCACGTATCGGTACAAGGTTAGAAATTTTCAATCTGGTAGACAATGCGCAATGAGACGTCCTTACGAATATTGAATGATAAGAACACTTTTCTATATGAGACCAAACATTACTCTAGAGGTAAAAGCTGAAAATAAATATTAACTGCTGCTTATATCGAAATGAAATCCGTCACCTGTACAAACACTTGATTAAAACATAATACTATCCTATTCCAAAGATTTTTCCTCCCTTTGTGTTAGGGAAATCACGATTTATGTCGAATGTTATATATCCTTTGTTATGGCCTTCTCAATTCCACCAAGGAAAGGTGATCAGTAAGAATTTATTGTAGCCGTAAAAATTAATATCGCCGATTCAGATCTATTATAATGACTCTACTGCCTCGCTTTGTGGTCCATATTAGAAGATATAGCGGTTTATAAAGTATAAATGGTTATTAAGTTAAATGTATATGCTGCTATTAAATACTACGATAAGCAAGGTATTTTGTATTAAGAGACTCCTTTTCACGTATTATCCATGTAATATCCATTTTTCAGGATATTACTCGTAGAATTACGGAACTTTACGCTGTGTTGCGTTTATTACTTAATTGTAGCGTTTATATTTAACATAAATATTATATATATATATATATATATATATATATATATATATATATATATATATATATATATATATATATATGTATATATATGTATATATATATATGTATATATATATATATATATATATATATATATATATATATATATATATATATATATATATATATATATATATATGTATATATATGTATATATATATATGTATATATATATATATATATATATATATATATATATATATATATATATATATATATATATATATATATATATATATATATATATATATATATAAGAGAAAGATAACCTTGATTAATTGAATACATGTTTATTTCATTAAAATGTAGTCAAAACATATGGTAAAAGTAAATAATACATATTAATTTAATTATAGATAATTTAAATCAACTTCAAAAAGTAAGTCATATAAAAATTAAACTATGTCAAAACTTTATTTTTAATAATATTACATCTAATAATTTAACTAGTATCTAATGAAATATTATCATTACTAATAGAATAATTAGTAAACAAATGGCAATATTTGAATACATTTAAATTAAATACTTCCTTAATATTTTAAACCAAACAATACTATTTGATTTGAAAATAGATTCAGAGTGTCGAGACACAGGAGCCAGAGGTTCCCCTCAGTCGGTGGCTGGCTCGCTTCTGAACCGGAGAATGAAAACCCGTCGTATTTATAATACAAATGGCACTCAAACCATAAACATTTGACAGCAGAACACTGACAACACGAGTCAATTGACCATCTATTCGAGTTCCGTTTTGCATTCACGCCGATACACGAGTCAATAGAACATCTATTCGAGTTCCGTCTTGCATTTGCGCCGATACACGAGTCAATCCACCGTCTATTTGAGTTACGTTTTGCCCTCGCGCCGATACGGCCATTCTGATGAGTGGCGCGTCCCTGCGCCTACTCACTTAAGACTCTGAAATAGTATAACAGTTATCCACATAAGACTCAAACTCACAACACTAATATTAGCAATTGCGTCAGGGATCACATCCCTTCGTCACACAACAAATAAACACGTCTGCCTCATAGCCTCAGCGCTAATATTGGCCATGCATCAGGGATCACATCCCTTCGTCACACAACAAATAAACACGTCTGCCTCATAGCCTCAGCGCTAATATTGGCCATGCATCAGGGATCACATCCCGTCTGCACTCTCGTCACAAAATAAATAAACACGTTAGCCTCATAGCCTCAGCGCTAATATTGGCTATGCATCAGGGATCACATCCCGTCTGCACTCTCGTCACAAAACAAATAAGCACGTTAGCCTCATAGCCTCAGCGCCAATATTGGCCATGTTACAGGATCACAAACAAAAATATCCTTTATTCATTTAGGCTACTACAATCACTTTTGAATCGTCACGTTACATTAAATGTCTGTAGTGTCAGTCCTATAAGAAGCTACCACCGGCTGCCGGCAATAAACTCAACAGTTGCCGTTTTCAAAATACAAATAAAAGAAAATATGTAACAAAATTGCAACAGCTTTGAATCTCACGCTTTTTGTTTGATAATAGTCTTAAATTGAATAATATGCTTTGCCCAACAATATATCTTTAACTTTTACTTTAAATTATTGAAGTGGTAAGTCTGTCCCATAAACGTCATGTCCTATAAAAGACCATATAAGAGCAACATAACTAATCGTTAAATTGAACACAAATTAAGAAGTCTGTCAGTCAAGTGTCAAGTCAAAATTATTTCGTTAAATCAAACACGAATTCAGCGATGACGTAAAAAGTAATCAAATATAAACACACGGTTTGTTTTCGCGTTGTTAAGTTATCCATCAGCTTCGTTAACTTCACCCATAGCCGATACGGCCACGTCACTCTAAACTCGAAACTTAAGAGTGCTTCTAAAACAATACCTTTTTAACTTCATAGTGTGTCTGGTAACTCTGTAACAAAAACACAAGAGAACAATACCGTTCGGCCATTCCTACCAGAAAAGATTTTTACCGTCATAAAATAAAATGAACTACTGTTACCCGTATCTTCATATTAAGATTTATTAGCCTACACAACAATTACCTTCTAAGAACAGTATTTATAACTATGTATAGCGAATTTAATATTTAGTTTCATTTAATTTGAATTATTATGTCTCGAGGCCTATCAACAATGACATCGTGTCACATTAATCACAACAAATCATGACTTTAAAACATATTTCAACAAACTTGCTCTGTATGCACTTCCGCTATGGAATGCCGAGTCGCACCTGACTCTACGGTCTTCGCTACAAGGTTAGACCCGACCACACCACCCAGGGCTACCGCCTACTGCTTGCCCACGGGCTACTTCAAAGAGTAGACACCGATTCACAACTTAACTAGACTCTTCAACAAGAGTCCTCAACCACATTATCATTTTCACCTCCATCTATTGGTGATTGACCTTCAGGCATTTTACGGATACGATCGTGTGGATATTTGTATGTACGATTGTTAGTAATGACTTTAAGACATAACGATTACCGTCTAGTACTTCAACAATTTGGAAAAGGACCTCTAAATTTTGGCATCTTATTTTGTCCGATTTCTCTCTTCGTTCTCAATAAGAACGAACCTGCCAACCGAAAACTGTTTACTTTATTTTATCGAAACAATCTTTATCATACCGCGCGGATATCTCAATATTATTGGAAGCTACCTGCCTAACCTCATCAAGACATATCGGTTATTATCGTAATTGGCCATTAAATTAAGAGGGCGCGCGACTTTTCCTATTAAAAGCTTCGAATGACTCGTTTGTTACTCTATTGACAGTAAAGTTAAGTACATGCCCTTATAAATCCTGCAACGAGTTATCAAATTCAAATATTTTATATAACAAAAGAAGTTGCAAGCTATGTTTTTTTTTTTTTTTTGAACGTCAGATAATTTACCACCGGTTCACTAAAGTTACTGCCTCAGACCTGAGAAGAACCGGCGAAAGAAACTCAGCGGGATACGTCCTTTATTTTAACGAAAGCTTTACATCATATTGTTATTCTTATCAATTTGAACTGCTGTTAACATTGACCTTAGTACGCTCAATATCCTTTCTACTTTTCGACAAGTGCCTGTGACAATAAGATGAAGGGCGATGTTCTTACCCTCGCAAAACTCTGCTACGATATGTACAGGTGCTCTAAAAAGAGCCACGCTGTCCTTTACAATCCCAGTACTGCTTTTGCTGTCAATATTTTAGTATGATAGAACAATATTTACTTGGTAAATGCGTCGATCAACACGAAGACGTATTTCCTTTGTTCGCTTTTTCACTCAACTAACCGGTAACATCAAATGTGAACAATATGCTAAGGGATAGCTATTGGTATAGTCTGCATTTCATTTTGTATCTTACGTTTCAAAATAGTGCAAGTCACACAATTGTCCACAAATTTAAGTAAACGTAACGTATCTACTCACACCTTTAAATCAGTAGTAGTTGTACAGCTTCTCTAAAGTCTTTTCGTATCCAAGATTGATAATAGACTCGTGAATATTGTTAATGACAGACCACTTCAGTGAACGAGGAAAAACGGGCAAGCATTTTGTTCGCTCGTTTCGCTGTAGCTTATGATGAGGTATACCTGATCTCAACTCTAATGTCTTTCCTCCTTGAGACATCGTTAATTTAAGTTAGACATTACCTTCTTTATTTCCGAATCTCGCTGGTGCTCTGCGAAAACACAGCTATCCGAAAGCTCACTACCTCCAGGTCCACCATCTGTGTACTCTGGGATCTTGTTTTGCGATGTGGTTAACGACGTTGCAATCTGTTAAGACTACGAACTTTCCAATCAATCTATGCAAATAGTGTCTAAAATGTCTTACCGTATTAACTACTGCGAGGGTCTCCAACTCGTAGTGGTATCAAAACTCACCCAAAGTCGTGCGTTTACTAAATTAGTCACCTGGACGTAACTTACTGTCAACCAATTGTAACAAGATTGTACCGTACCCATCAACGCTCGCATGCTTTATGTAGTTTTCCAGATGCTGAGTGGTAGCTTGAAGAAGTGGTAATGAGGACAGGGCTTCAATTTTACGCTTTTTGGGTTTGATGTCACCTGCTTCAAATTCAAATCCTAAAAAAAAACTCAACACGTTTTTTAAGAAAGGAAAATTTAAATTTAATTTAAGGCGAAACCTGAACTATTGATGACTTCGAGAACTTCATGTAGAGATCTTCAATCCCTGTTCAATGTTCTTTCCGATACTAGTAAAACATTATCGACATGTACAATTACGTACCTGTGAGCAAGGTCACCTAATGCATTCATAATCGCTTGCTGTAAGATACTCATACCTTCAGTAGTTATAAATGAATCAAATGAAATCCACTGACACAGTTTAATTTCGTAAAGTAATTAGCATCGAAGATACACTTCAATTATCATAATTAGTCGAGAATCTTTCTTCAAAGAACATGTCAACGGTGACACACCACGACCATGGATGGGTGCCACGCTTTTTTCAAAATATACCCGCCATTGAGTCACTATTTGTCGAATCACTTGTGCGATTCGATCCCACTTCTGATGTAAGAGAAAGATAACATTGATTAATTGAATACATGTTTATTTCATTAAAATATAGTCAAAACATATGGTAAAAGTAAATAATACATATTAATTTAATTATAGATAATTTAAATCAACTTCAAAAAGTAAGTCATATAAAAATTAAACTATGTCAAAACTTTAATTTTAATAATATTACATCTAATAATTTAACTAGTATCTAATGAAATATTATCATTACTAATAGAATAATTAGTAAACAAATGGCAATATTTGAATACGTTTAAATTAAATACTTCCGTAATATTTTAAACCAAACAATACGATTTGATTTTAAAATAGATTCAGAGTGTCAGAGACACAGGAGCCAGAGGTTCCCCTCAGTCGGTGGCTGGCTCGCTTCTGAACCGGAGAATTTTTTTTTTTTTTTTTTTTTTTCTGAGTGACTGAATTGCTGTTGACCTGGGATGGTCTTTACAGCGTCACCGGGCGTGGAGGGGCGAGTGTGGCTCGCCCCTGGAGGAATATATACGAGATTTTATGGATGCTCGTGAAAGAAACAGCGATCGCAGGGGGAATGCCCTGCGTACGCTAATCAGGATGGTCTGTGACCGTCTGGCACCGTCGCGCCGAGGCGCGGACGTGCCGTGAGAAAGGACTGGCCTTGTCGCCTCTTACGGCGACGGCGAATATGTCTTGGGACTGAGGAATGCAACCTGCCTATATACTGGGCGTTTGCGACTGTGATTGGGTCATCGGGGTCTAAGAGGACGCTACGAGGGCGTCGAAGAAGCGGGTGTGGGTGCGGAGCGTATTTACACGCTGAAACAATGAGGGGGTTGGAGTGGTCATCTGCTCGCTCATAGTAGCGTTTGGCTAAGCCTTTGCAGAATTCCTTGAGTGACTCTAATTCGAAATCTTTGTGTAGGTCCACATTACGTACGTACCAGGGGCATCCGGATGCCATGCGGAGGAATTTATTTTGGACCCTCTGAAGGAGGTCTATCTTAGTGTGCGCGAACGCAACACAGGCATAGGACATGATGGGACGGATGCAAGTTTTGTACAATGTCAGCTTGTTACGAAGCGACATTTTACTCCGCTTGCAAATCAGTGGATATAGCCTGTTCATGACGAATGTTGCTTTGTTAAACCGGAGAATGAAAACCCGTCGTATTTATAATACAAATGGCACTCAAACCATAAACATTTGACAGCAGAACACTGACAACACGAGTCAATTGACCATCTATTCGAGTTCCGTTTTGCATTCACGCCGATACACGAGTCAATAGAACATCTATTCGAGTTCCGTCTTGCATTTGCGCCGATACACGAGTCAATCCACCGTCTATTTGAGTTACGTTTTGCCCTCGCGCCGATATATATATATATATATATATATATATATATATATATATATATATATATATATATATATATATATATATATATATATATATATATATATATATATATATATAACATATGTTATACTTATATAATATTTTTACCTTGTTGTTGCTTACGTAGGCAAAATATATTGTGACAAGCTAGATCAAGTATTTTTTGCTGTTCATTGACAATCTGTAGTTAAGGTGTTCTACATACGTTTTAGAAAAATCTTTACACCATTAAGTCTTCTGTTCGACTGTATTTAATGTCTATTTCAATTCAATATAGAGCGAGATAAAGAATTACATTAAAAAAATACTAACAAATATTTTTCTGAAATATATACCATTTATATTAGTCAAAATAATTGTTCACCAACTAATAATTATACGTTTTTTTGTGGTAACGGTTGATTGGAAGAAAATATGTATAATATAGTTGCTTTTACTTTCAAATTTATTACTGTACTCTTTTACCTATCATATTATTAAGTCAGTCTGTCTAAGTATTATGTATAAAGTTTTCTATTTAATAATAGTTCTCTATTATTAATTAGATGTATAACTAAATAATGGATACCATTTCTTTGGTTTCCATTATTTAGTCATTTCATCCAGAACTTTACTACCTAAAACTAAACTGTAATGATTACATTAAAAAATATTGATTAGCAAAAGAATTTAACGCCAACACTTATGACTTGCGTCCAACCATAATTTGGAGCGCTCGTAAGAAATAATCTAAGCATCCGTGTTGGATCGTAAACGTGAAAATAAACGCTGGCTGTAAACGGGCCTTAGTTGGGTTCAATACCTCTAGGTGTTTGCATTCTAAATATTCATGGAACGTGTACACTGTTTATTGCTACCTTCATTATTAAAGCTCAGCTCAGACTTAATAGAATTGATGCAAAATATAGTTTAAAATTGCAATAACCTCTATTTTTTATAGGTACATAAGTTGTAAATTTGGATATAATATACTCTCTACTCAATTTCACGCTGTTGGACCCTTGTTCCGCACTTGGTGGTGTAGATAGAGGGAACTAGGGAACCTAGTGTTAAAATTTTACGTTCCGTACCGTACTTCCCGCTGAATAAACACACCATCCCTCAACTATATCGTGTTAAGCGGCGCAACTCAACGCCAGCTTTAGCTTTCTTACAAAAATATATATAATATTTTATTTTTCTCGCGTAGTGAGCGAATCAACAACCTGTTAAATTCACATACTTGTTCTGCGCCACAACAGTTCTTAACGAATATATTATAAACTTTACTTATTACGTAACGGAAGTACAGTTAGTTTATTGAATATTGCTTTTATTAGCTTCTTGCTATTTCTCACTTAAATCAGGGTACACAAAAGGAACCTAAGGTTATCATGTTCCCTCTGCTTAGAATGCCATGTACAGGATACAGCGTGAAAAAAAAAATGTAATAATTATAATACAAAGCCTACAAAACCAAACGTCGTTCATAATATGAATAAATAATGTTAAAAGATAGTTTGCATCAGGTGTTGCGTTCCATTAACTAATGAAAGTACACGATAGCGTCACATGGTTAGCTCAGAGAGTTAGTCAATATGGGACTTTAGTTATGGTAAATAAAGATGAAAACGGATTTTTAATTATATATTTCAATTCACTTTTAAATATTTTTTGCTTGGATGAAGTTTCTTTTTTAATGTAAATCTACTCTATTTATGGTATTTAATATTATCATTATTATGCTCTACTTCTTTTTGCGTAAAGCTTTGACTGACAAGAATAAGACAATAAAAAAATATTTCTTCTGCCAAATTGGAGGTATTTCGTGTTGAGTGGTGGAACTCAACGCCGCATTTTGCCTTTAGTGACAAGCAGAGCATTCATCTCCTCGGAAGGTACAATCGCACGCTTGGAGTACAAGGTGTTGTTACTAATGCCACAACTAAATGACATCGACTTGATAAACATAAGGTTAAATCTTCTTTGATAAATAGAACAAAGATCCTGAGATCAACCATACTATTTTTTTAGCATTATATATTTTATACTAGTATGTATAAAATTTCTACAAAAAAAAGTAAAACACATATACAACCGTTATCAATTTTAATAATACCAGAAGTGATCTGTTTTAAAATAGTTAGCTACCTGTGTACAGGTGCTCGCGTTAAGTAATTAGGGCCGAGATGCCGGATAATTTAGATTGATGGAAATGGTTTTTAGATGTTTTCCCAGTAAGAGTGCTTTTATAACAATTGTTATGATGTTGGTTTAATAGTGTAGGTTCAAATTTTTCAGATTTTTTTACAACAATAACAAATGAATAAGTTCTTGAAAAGATAATTCTTAATTTGATAAAATGCTGAAGATGAAATCAAGAACGTAATTAATGAATATATATTGCATTATAATTACTTTCCAAGTAATTATAATGCAATATATATTCATTAATTACGTTATATTTTCAATTTAAAAATTGAATGTTTTCATTTCTTCGCTCTAGTTACAAGGCAAGGCGCGGTGTTGAGTTTCGCCGATCAACACGCAATGCCTCAAATTCGGCGGAAAATGGGGAACGGAAGTAGAACGGAGTGTCTTAATACTAGATTCCCAAGTTCCCTCTGCCTACCCTGCTGTGTGCGGGAAATAGCGTGAAGGTGATTAAGTAATTATAATAAAGAAAATTTATGTCACATAAGAAATATTCTATTCAGACATATACAGAGTAAAACCATAACAAAAAACAGTCTCTCCACAAGGAAATAACGAGAGCCATAACAAAACCAATCGCACGAACATTGGATTTCGCCGAAACGATCAGAACGCTAGTAATTAAAACAAATTCGCGCCCGCTCTAATCTCTGTTTGCTTATTCACGTGTTGTAGTTATTTTCGGCTTGTTCCGCACGGATTAACGTTAAGCTTCACTAATTGGAGCGCAGATTTGTAGTCGGGTGGACGTGTGGTGGGAGTGGGAGAGTTTTTGTTCATGACGGAGAAATATATTCTAGGAAGTCGTAGGACAATGTAGGACTGAAAACTAACAGGTCCTTAGTTCGATTCTCAGTTGAGGAAAAGAAATATTTATTATTCTGACTTCTTCGCTGTTGTAACATGGCAAAGCTCACTGTTGAATTCTGCCAGTCAACAATAAAAGCTTCAAAAGTTAGCGAAAAGTGTGGTACAGAATTGAGAGCTAATTTGCATGTGCGGGGTACAACGTGAATATAACACAAGAAACAAATTATACTCTACTAGTCATCGTTCGCAATTTTTTTAATGTGGTCTTGAAGATGTAAAATTAAAATTAAGTTTTTTCTTGTTCCGATAGAAGTTATGATAAAACCTTTCTTAGTGCTCCCCTATACTTTCTACGTCTACTTAATTTCGAAATTTTGACTTTCTAATCATTATATGTATCTATAAATATAGATGATTTTTAAATGTGATACTTTTGTAGGTACTAGTTTTTAAATTTGAAAAAAAAAATCAGCTCAAGATCTCGTACTTTCATTGACTTTATTGTTGAAAGAATAATTACTTTTGTAATCTTTGTTTCGTGTAAGCTCTTATTCTTTATATTCTTGTAAATTCCATTCAACGCATATCCGCACTTGGTTTTTTCTTGACTAAAAAATTGGTAACAACTAATTCAAGGAATTTTTTTTTTCTACTTAACTTATTAGTAGCACTTCATGTCAAAATTTCCATTTTTCCGCTACGCCATGATGGTCTCAGATTTTTTTTATCAAGATACGTATCTGTATCATATCAAACGTGTCTAGCCAAGTTAGACAACTAGAAAGGCGCAATGTATAGTTTATACAAAGTATACATTGTGAGTATAATTAATTTCGAACTTCATGTACGTCGTAGTAATTTCGTATATATGCATTTGAGTTGGCTATTATAATATGATACTTAAAAAAATTGATACTAAACAGCCAAGTTAAACAAGCGTACAAGAACGATGTAGCTTTGTCAGAACGAATTTAGGCTTAGTTGGACAGAGCGCTTGGACGGTTTCCAAGAGGTGCGGGTTCAAATCCTATTTCGTTCAAATTTTTATACATTTTTAAATCTAGTATTTTTTCTTCCTAAGTATGAAATAGCATTTTAAAAATAGTAAAAATAAATTAAGAGCTTCTATTTTATCCCAGTGAACTCGGCACCCATAAAGATAACCCATTCTTTTTCGATTAAGTAGAGAAAAACGCAATATTTTACATGTACTTTTTCTCTCATTTCACAATTATATTTCTAATAAGATCATAATAAAATTTTCGCTACATAAGCAGACCAACCCTGTTGTACGCTTAGATACAACAAGCTATATTTTAAGTGAACATGTTTGTCTGACAACCACTATTATCGTAAGCGATTTCTATTTCATTTGTATTGAAATTGTATATGAAAGTTTTAATTAAATCCATACACAACGTTTAATTAATTTGATTCATAATTTCAAAGTTAGAGTAAACATTATTTGTATAATATATAATATAAGTCTTTGTTCTTTTGAATATATATTAATTTTGAATTTTCTTTTATTTTATTCAGCTTAGCACTAAATGCCAATAATATACGAGTGTAAGCAAAGAAAACTAGGTAACCTTGTCTCTCTGTTCCGTTTCTCTATCGCCGCTGAAATTGAAGCATTGCATGTTGAGTGACGGAACTAAACGCCGCACTTTGCTTTGCTACTACATCAGTAAATTTACGATCATCCCACTAGTAGTTTAATTAAAATTGTTGACGTCATTATATATACGTTTAGAGTTTGCACATTCAGTGATGTGGCGTCTCAGATATATAGGCTACTTCAAATCGAAGCTTTGTTTATAAGTTTTGCAGGACTTTTCTATCGGTTCTTTCACAGTGGGTATTTCAGAATATTTATGTACTTCTGTGTTTTTGCAAACCATGGTGCATTGGTTAAAATCTTTAAGGCTTTATTTTGAAAGCGTTGCAATATTTCGATGTTACAATGGCTAGCAGATCCCTAGAGTTCAATACAGTATGTCCAGATAGGTTTTATTATGCTTTTGTATATTAGCAGTTTAGATTCTAAACTTAGTGAGGACTGCCTGCCTATTAGCCAGTACATTTTGCTTCATTTTTTATTTGACTTTTCTTTCTTTGCTTTGATATGTTCCCTCCAGTCCAGTTTCCTATCTAAGTGCATGCCCAGGTACATACATAACTGTTGATTTTTGTTTTAAGACAGTTTCATCAAGCTTTACCAGTGGGCAGTCTCCTCGCTTCAGCGTGTACGTGACATGTGTAGATTTTGTAGCACTTGCTTTTATTCTCCACTTTTTAAGCCATATTCCAATTTTCTCTAAATGTCTTTGCAGTTTCATAGAAGCTATTTTGGGATCTGTGCTTTCCTTTTATTAAACAGAACAAGGGAGGTTAGCTGTGTAGACTGTGTAAAGTATGGGCTGACCCTTGGAAAATTCCAGCCTGTATTTGTTAGATTGATAAAATCTCCTGTTTTAACTTGGAAAATACGATCTTGTAGGTATGGCTTTAGTATTTTATAGACAGTATTCGGCAAAACAATTTGAGCTTATATAGGACCTTTATGTCACACACGGTCAAAAGCCTGTTGTACATCCAGAAATGCGGCGGAACAGTATTGCTTTTTTTCCAATGTTTGGCGAACAGTACGAGCCACTTTATGAATTTGCTCCACTGTGCCATGTTTAGCAAGGAATCCAAACTGATAATTTGGTACCACTTCTGATTCTCAATTATGGGTCAGAATCTTTCAATAGTATTTTTTCAAAGAGCTCTGATATTATAGGGAGCAGGCTTATCGGTCTATAGGACTCCAGTACAGTAGCTAGCTTACCAGGTTTAGCTACCATATTTATAGTGGAAACCTTCCACAATAGTGGGAAATACTGCAGCCGTAGCATTGCATTACACATTACACAGTATGGTTAGGAGAACTATTCCCTTCCTTGGTAGCTGCCGAAGTATCTCCGACGTTATTAGATCAAATCCCGGTGTTTTTTTTTAATTTCAGTTGATGTATAGTTTTTTTAACTTCTGCTGGTGTTGTTAGCTTCAATGGTTGAGACGTAACTTCGACACAATTAAGGAAATTATCAACATCTTTTTCTGTGTACCTAGGATCAGGGTCATTAGGTGTGAATGTATCCTTTAGAAACAGAGCGAACAACTCTGCTTTTTCTTGACCAATTTCCATTTGGTTGTCTAAGTGGAGGGATATGTTCTTTTGGTCTTTTCATACTTTTTGTAATTTTCCAGAGAGAGTAATCGTCAGCTTTATACGGAGATAAAGTGAAAGTTAAGAATATAATGTTGGGCAAAGCATATTATTCAATTCAAGTATATTATCATGATAAGAATGCATGGGTTTAAATGCTGTTGGTATTCATTCATTCAGGAAGCTGACAGTAGCTCTTTTCAAAATATCAATTAAGGTAGATATATAACATATATCTACTTTAATTGATAATTTGAAAAGAGCAACTGTTGAGTTTCTTCCCAGCAGACCCGCCTTCCGAGCCGGTGGTAGCTTCCTGTAGGACGATTGTATGTAACTTGACGATTCAAAAGTGCCTGTAATGGCCTATTTGAATGAAGAATATTTTGATTTTGATTTTTCTGTTTCTTCACGACACGCTTCTTAAAATTGTTTGGTTAGGAATATATGCAAGTTGTGTGCCAATTTGCCAAATATTGATAAAACGATTTTATTAGATTTAGAGAAACAATGTAATAAAATGAAAGAACGTTTGCATATAACCTTACAACCAAGTAAAAAGTTACATATTCTAACATAAATGACCCATCGATCAAACAAAATATATGCGTACTTTGTCTTGTATCAATTTTAATGTACCTCTCACCTTTGTTTTGCTTCAGATCGTTTGTTACTACATTTATCATTGTAATGGATCCCCGGAGAACCATTATCTCCTTGCGGACAGTCGTTGTGTAATAGTGAAACTTCACTTCTGGATATCGACGATTTAGTATTTGTATGTATATTCAGATTGAAGCTCTATATAAGACAGATGCTAGTTCAATGGTTTAGATGTAAGCTTTAGTTCTTTTTAATTTTTTTTGGTAACGGCTATGCATAGTAAATGTAAGTAAACGATTGTTGGGAGTTCGATCAATGAATAATTCAATGATAGATCATTGAAACGGTCTATATTTATATTTTTTATAGTTTATATATTTAGTTTATTTAAATAACAATATTGTCTGGCAGCGGCGTTGAGTTCCACCCCTCAACATGTAATTGACTCTAATTCAGTAGAAAGTGAGGAGAGGAAATGGAAAAAGTTTGTAGAAACATATTCACACTAAGTTCCCAAATTGCCTCTGCCTACCCTGCTATCTACGGGATGTATCGTGAAGGTTAAAAAAAAGAAATAATATCTTAACATTTTCTTTACCTACTCTGCTTCAATACGTAAGGGTAAAAATGAATGCTACTATGAACTTTTTCAGTATTTACTATATAAATACATAATCTATACTTCATAAATAGCAAGAAAAAGACACTCCACTTTCAAAATTACTGCTAATTTTCCAGAAAACGTGTTTGTGACACACGTACAAAGTACAATTACTAACCATTTATTGATTAGAATGTCAAAAAAATCACTATTACGTATTAAAATTACATATATATCGTATAAAGGTGTAAGTTTCAGTTCGCCGCTATTAGCCGCATGCCATACCCTCGTCAAAAAGCCATCTTGCGTTATATAAAAATGTATAATGTAAGCTTCTTATGAACGTTATATTAATATATATATGTTAAGTAAATTATTAAGTAATTTATCAAAAGCTTGATTTAATTAAGATTTACCTCAGAAGAAAAGTCCAGGATTCTAATCTCATATACATTCGTATTACCAAATAGAGAAAAAGCTTATATTGAAGCTTTAAATAAAATATTAAAGCTTTTATGGCGAGAAAATGCAGTAAGCTGATTTTTTATTTTTGATATTTGAAGTTTTTTTTAAATTATAAAATAAACAAACAGATAGATATACTAATATAAAACACGAACAATACTTTACAATGCTGTTGACAAATAATATTGATTACAGTGACCGAGTAAAGTACTAGGGTAACATGTACTTTTCGCGTCAACATAACTGAAATGTAAAAATATAAGCAATATATAGTCTAAATTTATGTTTTAATCCTTCAAAATAACATAAAAAAAATTAATATAAAATTGTTATTTATAACTAATATTTAAAAAAAAATATTTGAAATCATACAATAACATATTAAGTTAAAGCTTTATTCTCAAATCAAGTCCTTTTATTTGATACCTATATTAGGTACAACCGTACAAAGGTAATTTCATTGTCATATTAGGACACGAAAACAATGAAATCGTTATTAAAATTTTAGCTCAATCGGTAACTGTGAAAAACATTTAATTGAGTTTGAAAATTATACTCTAAAACAAAGTGAAATAAAAGCTTGTTAAAACAAAACTTTATTTACACACAAAATTGATAGGATTTATAAAGCAAAGCAATAGCAAAGCGAGTATATAAATTAACAGCGTCATAAGATCTTATAAATGTAAAACTTTCATCAAACTTTGCAAAATGTATATATGTAGGTGTAATTCAGTATGTAATTGTTTACTTATGTAATATTTTTACTCGAAGAATGACAAAGGTCGGTTCTTTCGAAAGGGAACCTGGGAACCTAAGGCAGATAGTCATATTCGAGACATACTAAATAACAGAGTTCTATTCGTAACTTTGTCTTATTAGTAAAGCTATGTACTCTGTAACAATTACGGGACTGTAAACGACACGCAAGGAAGAGGTTGTTAATACGATTTCCACTTGAAGGAATGATTTATTTTTATTTAATTTCTCTATTTTAATTGAAATTCACCCCTCAATACGTCAATTAAACTAGCAAAAAAAAAGCATTTTTACACTAGACGATTCTTAATAATTATATATTATAAATATCTGTAGATACATATCGTATGCAATGGACTGTTCTATAAAAACCTTTAGCGCAATTTGTCACGGTCTATCCGACCATGGCCATCCATCGCTCAATTCTCTTTGTATCGCCCCACCTGGGCGGTCATCATTTTACCCAAGCGGGGACATTTATTTGGTTGATTTTGCCTAAAATGTACGAGCCATACATTTTGAATTATAAACATGTATGAATTGAGATTTACGCTAGTCGTGAAAGTAAATGCACAATATAATAATACGAACGGAGTATTTCAGCACTGATTTCCCAAAATGAGCAGAGAAAAGACAACGTGTATAAACTTATCATAATATATTTTTTGACTATACAGTTTAATACTACTTTGCTAATATTTTAGAATACATATATTTTTAGTTTTAGTCTTGACGACGTTATTGCTTTGTAACGAAAACAATATACGTTTTTGTTTGGGTTTCGATTCAGCATTGATTTCTTAAGCTATGTCTCAAATTCTATTGGAAAGTGGAACAGAGAGAATGTTAACACTATCGTCTGATTATTATTGCATTAGCTTGAAAAAAAAATATGTTTAATTTTATTAACCAAAAGCATTTTGATATAATTTAATAAAATACATTATTTCTTTATTTATATATTTTTTTCACAATCTCATAACAAGATGAATTCTATGAATCCTTTGGATCCAATTCCTTTGAAAGAGTAATTTTAATTAACGTTTATAATAATAACAAAATAATGAATCAAAGCTACAGGTATTGTTTGAATATTGTTAAAGATCATTTAGTACATATTTAAAAATATATATAAAAGTATTTTTTATTCCAAATATTAAATACCTATATTTAAGGTCAGTCGTGGTTCAAGGTTTAATCATGCGATTATACACTTGACAAGTTGTGGGTTCGATTCTCCTTTGAGGGAATCAAATGTTTATTATTTTCATTTCCTCGCTCTGACAACAAGGTAAAGCGCGGCGTTGAGTTCCACTACTCACACGCAATGGCTCCAGAATTTCGACCCTGCTATATACGGGATACAGTGTGAAGTATGAATGGGAGGGAGAAGAAACTATATAAATGTCAATAAAAATATTGCATAAAAATGTACCAAAATACAATCATGTATGTTTTTAGCTTCACGCTGTATGTGTTGGTTTTATATTAATGAACGAATTTACAGTACACGAGATAATAATTTGTTCAATATCTCCCTAGAGACAATACACGTATTTGGTTTTTATAATTCAAATTCAAATTCAAAATATTCTTTATTCAAATAGGCTTTAGCAAGCACTTTTGAATCGTCACACACATAAAATTACCACCGGCTCGGAATGCAGTTCTGCTCAGAAGAGCCGGCAAGAAACTCAACAGTTGCTCTTTTCAATATTGAATAGATATAGTTTCATTGTTTAATGCAATAGTGACCATCCTGCATGAAATTCAAATGACCTTAAATAAATACATTTTTAACATTCAAATATTCTTCAACAGTGTAGTATGCTTTCTTAATTAACATTACTTTAATATTTACTTTAAACTTCTCTAGTGAGAAATTCAAAATACACTGCGGAATACTATTGTAGATAAGTAATACGTATAAGCAGAAGTATAATGTTTTCAAACATACTTAAAGTAATCACATAAATAAACCTTCATCCGAACTAATGTTTACTCAATTTATTTGAACGTACGAACGTAAAAGATCACCCCTACTTTAGAATTAAAAAGCTTTATTTCAGCAGCAACTTTGCATACAACTGTAAATTCTCATACACTCATTTGCATTTCCGACTTGCACCGGCTTAATCCGGCAAAAACCAGTATTTACCGGACAGTAGCGAGCTGTTTCCAGTTTTTGCGACGCTTCATGTTGATGTTCCGTACATTTGGTGTAGTGCAAAAGTAGACGCAGTGGGATTACTACGATAAATTTACTTTTATTTTGTATTTAATTTACAAAGAGCTTGTATTCCGGTTTGAGTGCATTCGCTGTTGAGATTGAATTAATATGCGCTGTGACCGGAAAATCTATTCATAGCGGTGATTGTAGAAGCATTTCCGTTTGGCGTGGATTTCTATTTACCTTATCGGTTCATCAAAATAATTACAATATTGGTAGTAAATAGATAACTTTACGTTACTAGTAAATGTACTATAACATAACTAAAAATAAACATCCAATCAACTGTCTAATAAAGGAACTACCAAAAAAATATACTTCTTCCTATTTTACAACATCAGCAGGTTTCAAAGACAAATGGTGATCCTCTCACCACAAAACGCATATATCATCTCCGTTCCGTCGTAAAGCATAGCTAAATTTAACAGTTGAAATAAATGAAAATGTAGACAAAAATCTATGTTTAAATTTTAAAATTTTAAAAAGCGTATAAAAATTTTGTACGAAGCAGGATTTGAACCCGCGCCTCTGGAATACCGTTCCAGCGCTCTGACCAACTAAGCCATTGGTCAGAGCGCTGAAACGGTATTCCAGAGGCGCGGGTTCAAATCCTGCTTCGTTCAAAATTTTTATACGCTTTTTAAAATTTTAAAATTTAAGTTTAGTATTTTCTGTCCTAAGTGTGGAATAACACTTTAAAACATAGTAAAAAAATCTATATATTCTTTTACACATGATAAGTAAAAACATTTTAACTAAATTAAAAAATGAGCAAGCGGACCGGAATAACAGAGTGAAAAAATACCGAATGACATCAACGCAGTAATTTTTCAAGCTCGTGCGTGTGATCAAGACGGATGAACGGATTACATAGGTTCTAAGCTGTAACGAAATACGTCACTGTCATTGTATATTTTGTATCAAGTTCTTTTTGCTCTATACTTTGTCTAATAATAGTAGTAATTATATTAATGTCAGGCCCATAGTGGCATAGGGGCACAAGCGTAGGACTAAAAGCGCCATAGTTAATGGGTTCAATCTTCGCTCGAGGAAATAAAGACTAACTAAACACTGTTTGTAAATGAATGGTATATCAAAAATAACTTATATATTTCTATTTTATTTTATTTTTATATATCTTTTCTCAGAAAAGGATAACCAGATTTAATATACAATACAATGTCAGTACATACATATACAATAAGGCCATCGGCGTAAGGTTAAAAAATATTAATAGTATACTCATAAGAAAGGACTATACGAATATGTAAAGTCTAGAGCTTTATAGTTATTCAATAAAATAAACTTTGTTGTAACTAAACATACTCTACTCAACTCAGCTTCACGCTGTATCCCGCACGAGGCAGAGGGAACCCGGGAACCTCGTGTAAAGACACTCCGTTCCACTTCTGTTCCCCACTTTCCGCCGAATTTGAGGCATTGCATGTTAAGTGGCGGAACTCAACGCCGCGCTTAGCCTTTTTACCAGAGCGAAGAAATGAAACATTAAATATTTCAATTGAAAATATTAAATATTTCATTTCCTCGACTGGGGATCGAACCCAGAACCTGTCGGTTACAGTCACACTCTTGTGCCGCTGCGCCACGACAGGCCTCGGTAACAAACATCGGTATGTATTAACGTAATAAAAATGGAAAGAACTTCTCCATTTCTCCGCTCCAGTCCCCACTTTCGGCCAAATTTGAGGCATAGCGTGTTGAATGGTGGAAACCGACGATGCGCTTTGCCTTGTTTCAATAGGATAAATATGAATTATCAACTTCTCACGATTACAGACCATAACATAAAGTATGAATTTCAAAAATAGTTATAATACAAATTATAAACTTCGGCCTAGTCACGTCAATTTGCTTTTACGCCTTGTGAGTTACAGGATTTGATAACAATGTTTCCCAGACGTCGCTCAGACATAGTAACTCGATTGTCTGATACACCATAAATAGCATTACTAGGGGAAAATTGAATCACCATTTTGCTAGTCATATCTTGTAAATCTATTATATATACTTACTATTATATGTACATTTAGCAGGGTATCAGCGGGAGCCC
This sequence comes from Eueides isabella, assembly GCA_019049475.1. Taxonomy (NCBI): domain Eukaryota; kingdom Metazoa; phylum Arthropoda; class Insecta; order Lepidoptera; family Nymphalidae; genus Eueides; species Eueides isabella. The sequence goes on along the minus strand of CM032390.1, from coordinate 13,885,409 downwards.
AATTATAAGATACAGAAATTTAGAGGTTACGCGTATTAAAATGGAGAGTCAGTACTGACAGCTTGGTACATCAGAGTGGGGACGAAGAAGGAAGACAGTGGCTCCGAGTGGAAATTGTATTGACACCCGTCGTATTTTTAGTAAGAAACTGTGTCGTTGCGTCGTGAAAGCTTATTTACTTTACTTTTTACAAAATTAATCTGATAGGTGAAAAAAAATATTGACAGTACATAAATATCGTAAGAAATTAACGATAGCGAACGTTTGATGTATGCGAAATACGAAGTGGACGTTTTAAATAATTTTGTTTCCTGCTTCGATCAAATAGCACGAATATATATTTTTGGTAGGATTTCATTTTAAGGATTCCATAAGACGCCCGTTACACATTTAACACTTATAGGATCATTTTGTTGTTAGTCTATCCGTGTATTTAGTTTACTTATCTCGGGACCGCGTGGGGATACCAATCTAAACTTAATACTTTTTTTTATAGCTTCACGCTGTATCCCGCACGAGGTAGGGTAGGCAGAGGGAACCTGGGAACCTAGTGTTAAGACACTCCGTTCCACTTCCGTTCCCCACTTTCCGCCGAATTTGAGGCATTGCGTGTTGAGTGGCGGAATTCAACGCCGCGCTTTGCTTTATTACCAGAGCGAAGAAATGAAACATTAAATATTTAAATTGAAAATATTAAATATTTCATTTCCTCGACTGGGGATCGAACCCAGAACCTGTCGGTAACAGTCACAATGTTGCGCCGCTGCGCTACGACAGGCCTCAACTAAACTTAATACTTTTTAAGAAAATGAATAAAAATGTTGAACATAGTGTGATTTGAATCCGCGCCTTTTTGGAAACGTTCCAAACTAGCCTTTCATACATTGTCGAAAAAATATTTTTAATTTCTAAGTGTGATAAATGTGTTCTAATTAATTTTAAATATTTAAGTCTACGATCCCTGGGTCTTAAGAAAAATCAAGCTACTTGACTTACTGTCAACGTTATCAAAAGATACAAGAATTTATGGACGGTTTTTTTATTTAATTTTAGAAATACGCAACATAATAAATTCTATAGGGTAGTTAGTATCTGTGGTATGAAAATATAAAATCTGACAGAAAGAGAGATCAATCCAAAAATGACATTTTACAAATGTTTCCAAGAAAAAATCATAACAAACTCATATTTGTTGTACATTTTATATAAAGAGAGTGTGAACCCTCGGAAATTTGAGTTTATTAAACTTTATAAGTTATATTTTCCGTTGACCTACAATCCTATTCCAGCCCGTCCTATTGCAGATGCACAAATATATGACTGTAAATACGGCCGGTTGTGGGTTCGATCCCCACTCGGGGAAATTAACTATTTAATCTTTTAAAATTAAATGTTTAATATTTTCATTTCACGTTCTGGCAGCAAGACAAAGCGCGGCGTTGAGTTCCGCCACTCAACACGTAATGCCTTAAATTCGGCGGAAAGTGGCGAACGCAACAAAGTGTCTTAACAAGTTCCCTATCATATGCGGGTTATAGCCGAAAGCTGAAAAAAAAACAATCTTCAATCCTGAAATCAGTACAGAAACCTAGGTAAATAAATCTAACTCGCACTTGCCAGTTTTATTTTGTACTGAACTGTTGGGAAGTTTGGAACTGGCAAGATGTCTATATACCCTTTTGCTTGGAAGTCCGGTTGCCTTAAATTTTTCATCTCTTGTCATCACAACATTATATTACAGTTAAATAATTTATTCTAATGTTGTAAGTAAGTTTGTACCTAAAATATTATTACTAACTATTCCATACAAAACATCTTTTTAGATACAGAAAGAAAGAATATTGAATGAAATTTTTCAGTATTTTCAGTCAACCTATTTTGAAATCACACTTGGATACGTGAAAATAAACACAACATTTAAAGTAGCCGTATAACCCAAATCTTTAAATCCAATTTAATTTATACGTTAGTTGGCTAATGTTTTAAATGGAGGGACAAAACATAAAATGGCCGACAGAGCCCGATTGCGGATGAACTGTCCACTTAAACGGACCGGGCTAAATTATACGGTAGTGGTACGAAATTTACATAGCGTATGGGTGAAATATACTTTAATAAACTTAGGATAGACTAGCGACCAACCCCCGGCCTCACTCGCTTGTTATACACTATTTTATTTACTCATCTCAGTTACTTTCTTATTACTTATAATAACATTTTCTATATTAAGACAATATTTTTTTAGATCTATTAAGAAACAGAATTATCGAGTTAGAGAGGAAAGAGACAGTTCTCACCAGTTAATAATACAATCTGTACTAGAAGTGTATGAGTGTAGATATACTTACTTACTTACTTAGCTTCACGCTGTATCCCGCACATAGCAGAGTAGGCAGAGGGAACTTGGGAACCTAGTGTAAAGACACTTCCGTACCACTTCTGTTTCCCACTTTGGACATACGCGAGAAGTTTATTAATGGGAATGCAGTGTCTTAATACTAGGTTATCAAATTCCCGGTGTATTTCTCCTATGTCAAACATAATTAAAGCGAAAAATTAAAAATAAATCAAAATAATATCTACTTGAACACAAAAATTTACTATCAGTACAAAGTTAAACAATCTAGAGAACTATAACAAAAATATTCCTTTTATCATATTCACTATACCCTCGTCCAAGACAATCGCGGCAACAAAAGTAGCAATGAACCAAGTTTTACAGCTCGTGAATAGAACGTGCGCCGTTAATGCAACTTTATAAATGAACAGTTGGATATACGTTTTTATAGTTCGCACTTACTTTTGTGGATATCTTTTAAGGTTGTGTGTATTTAATAATGCTTCTGATTAAACTCCGCAATGTATACAAACATTTCAAGTACATATTGTACACCTCCAAGAGATAAGGAAGGAACCCCAAAAATTGACTTACTATAAGTTTTTCAGGCTGATGACAATCACAACAGGCCTGGATAAGCTCTTAGCAAAACAATCCGTTCTCTACTTTCCGCCCAAATTTGAGAATTGACGGGGTCCAACCGCACTTGCTTTGCTTAAAGCAGAAATTGAGTATAGTTCATTTATTCACTATGATAGACGCTATAATATTAAGTTATATACTTAGCTTTACACTGTATCTTTAGCGAGGTAATGAGAGAGAACGGAGTGCCAAACGCTACAGACTCGACATATCTCTTTCGCCACGTCCACTGTAATCAACGTCTTCAAACATGGCGTCCGGGCCTCCTCGTGCTTTTTGTGACCCTCCTCCAATATCGCAGGTATTGTGTTTTCAAAGGCAACAGAGGTGTTTTTCATAAATGTTAATTTAAAATTATTATTGAAATGAATAATTTATCTGTATTAGTATAAAGTTTTGTAACTTAACAAAAACAGTCTTCAATTTCATAGAAATGGAAAGAATATCAAGAATCTTTTGACTAGGTTGTCTTTGCTTACTATAATATTATAAAGCGATAAGCTGAAAACTTAAAACAAGACAAGTTAATAAATAACAATCTCATTAATTACTATATGGGTATACTATACAGGCGAAACGAAAACAATGTACAGATTGCCTACAAAATGTCCACTTAATTAAAAGCGTGTAATTTACGCGGTGCCAATTTGCATATCGCCGACTGGAACACGGCAATGTTATAAACGAGTAAAGGGACGATTGAAATAAAGTCAACCCTAAGATTTAATTGCGTTGATTAAAAACATTACTGTAGTATATTAAGTACAGTAAGTAAGTCTTAACATTAGGTTCCCAAGTTCCCTTTGCCTACCCTGCCATGTGCGGGATACAGCGTGAAGAGAATTACGTCGTGGCACAGTGGTTAGCAACTTTCAAAGCGATGATCGTGGGTTTAATTTCCACTCGAGGATTTATATTGAAGTTGAATTTAAATTACTTTTCTTTATTATTAAAAAGATAAAGCTAAAAGTCGATTTTTCTTACTTGAGTTTCAACCTCCTACAAAAAATAAAAGGGGTGTTCAACACACAGACTTCTGTGTGTTTTTGTATGCCACCTAGGTCCTGAATGATTAAACTGGTTTTAGTGAGGTTTTTAATCGAAAATCTTGTACATCGTTATCTATATTTTAAGAAAATCGGATCATAAATTTAAGATCTACAAGCTTTTTTCGATATGAGACAGTGAGTAATAAAGTAATTCAAATTTAAAAATAATCTATTTTCTTTTTGTAGAAAAAAAAAACAAATGAGCGTACAGATCACTTGATAGTAAGTGATCACTTCCGCCCATGGCCCTGTGTAACACCAGAAGAGATACATGTGCGTGGAGGTAAACGCGTGTTTTGAAAATACTGCCTAGAAATACTGCCACGAGTAGACCGTTCTACAGATGTGTGACGTGGACGGAAATTTGATTTCCCTCGTCTCGCTTCAGAGCTAATTTTATCTATATGGTTACATAAAACACGAAAATTAGCTTAACATCTTTAATTCTACTATATCCTTTTAGAAACTTAATTGATTTTCTGAAAAAAATTACTCTTAGTGAAGCCACCTTTGTGTATTTTGCGTTTACAGTGTTTACCTCAGTGTATCTTTTCAAGTGTGCAATAAGTATTTTTATCTTATCTTATACCGATTTAATATAAATAGGAAAGGAGTAAGAAACCACGAAAGTAACTAAATGTTACTTTGGAAAATATTGTAATACAGAGAACATAAAATAACCAACTTCAAAGACTGTCCCTCTGGGTTTCTTTCGCCAGTTCTTGTCAGGATTCAGGCAGTAACTTTAGTGAATTGGTGATAAATTGTTTGACGTTCAAAAAATTAAGCTTGTAACTTCATTTTTGAATAAAATATTTGAATTAGAATTTGAATTTCAAGATTTTGAAGTTTATTGTTTGAATATTTCAATATAACAAAGAAAGTAATATTTTCTTCTGTATTACACTCATAATACTTAAACATCCATAACTACACTACGCAATTAGCTAATGGAAGTCGAAAATAACTTCGTCTAATATTATTTTATTGGCAAGTATTGGCAGAATAAGCTCATATATTGTTCCAATTACTCGCAATAAAATGGTTTTCGAACACGAGAACGCTTTCAGGGGACTTACAAGGCATTGATTGTGAAGCAATACAGTGGGTGTCGATTTTTCTTAAGGTTCTATTATTATGAAACGTTTCTCTGAAGTAAATGGCTACTGTGATGCAGGAGGCTTAACTATAAATGCTACAATAATGAGTTCGATTTCCGCTCGGGAGGTGAAATATTTCGTTTCGTTATGCTAATATATATAGTATCAAAAATTAGGCGAAAAATAGAGACCATAATGTCCAATAAGTAGACCATAATGTCAGATAATTTTTACTATTATTTTTTTTCACGTCAGCATCAGCCTCACGACAGGATAGGCAGAGGGAACCTGGGAACCTCGAGTTAAGACACACAACGCCGCGCTTTGCCTTGTGAGCGAAGAAAAGAAGACATTAAATATTTTACTTAAAGAAATGAAATGCTTAATTTCCTCGAGTGTGGATGGAACCCGCTACCTGTCGTGTACAGCCACATGCTTGTGCCGCTGCGCCACCATAGTCCTCAATTTACAATAAGTCCTCAATAAATAATGTGACGTTCCATCTCGCGGAGAGATGGAACGTGACTTTAAGTCATGCTTTTTCAAACGTGCAGACGCATCCCTTTATCGCATCTAATGGACATGGACACTACACGTTTTCATAAAACTTTACTGAATAATAAAAGTATTAAAAGCACATATAAGTGTTTCAAAACAATCATCAATAGCTTTGTTATTCTGATTTTGACAACTGTAATAATATATTGATGATTAATGAATTAATAGGCTTCCAATTAAATCTATATATACACATACAAACTCGAAAAGTCTCTAAATCATCACTAAATTTAAAAAAAAAAAACAAGTGATAAATATTTCGAATTTTGCATGGGGTTCATTTGGGACGTAAGTGCTCACTGAGATGAAATTTTGCAAAAATCGACGCTTGGAGGGGAAATTTTATAACTACAAAATTATTCAAAGAATCCTTTCTGGAAAGTATATGCTATTTAAGATGTACTTTTGTATAATTCGACCTCTATGGCGTTGTTTTTGGGGTTAATAGTTTATATGAAACTTTGTTACTACAAGCTAGGAGTCTAAAATTGTACATAATATTTATTATTATTTAATTCAAGTAGTTTCCGACATTAACACGCTCAAACAAACCTACTCTTCTTCTCTATAGCACTATTATCAATTTATATTATTACCTGCCATAAGCATATATATAATAAAAAATATCTCATCGCTGTCTGTACATGGAAGATATGCGAGGAAAATTATAGAAGCATTTATCAATTGTGCAGAAGCATTTATCAGAGAACAACCGAAACAATGACTTTTTTGTCCGTTTCTCTACGCGTTTGCATGAGCAAATCTTAAAAAAGATTCATTGATTTAAAAACTGTTTTATTGTTATACTTTAAAAAATATTCTTTACAGGGTATTTTAATTGTATCTCAAATAAAAATGCTATATCAATATAAGTTCATTTGTTCAATTCCCTTCATTCAGTTCATCGCTACGAAAATAAAAAAAATATATACTTCGCGTCATCGCGCGGCGCATCGACTTCTGGCAGCAAATGCGACGGTTGTATGTTCGATTTTGAGGTGAAACTAATTAATTTTCGATTTTCTCTTTCTAGTGCCAGTGCCAACATATTTTGTTTATCCTGTGCAGATATAAGATTAATAGTATCAAAACGATTAAGTCATTTTTTTGAATAATAAGTAACTATTGTTAAGATTATCTTCTTCAAGTTTCTACTAAATTGAATCAAGATATATATATTGACCAGACCAAAAATAAGATTAAAATCACCCATCGCGATTATCAACGCTGTGCTACTTTGTCTCTACAGGCCAAATAAATAATAAACTATCAACACATTCTATAGTATGACAGTCAGGTATGAACCAAAATAATCTCTATATACAAGGAAACGTAAGATCGATACCTGCCGTTGATCAAAGGGGCGCTTCAATTGATAATATGGAATCCCTTTTATGCTTCCTAAACGGCTTAGCATGGAAATGTCTTGTTTATGTAAAATTTTGTACCTTTCCTAATAAATATTTCTATGAAATGTAAAAAGTATTTTTTATGATGTTTTTAGTATTTTTATGACTTCCTCAGTCTAATCTCAGCTCTCAGCTTCACGCTGTATCCCGCTCGAGGCAGGGTAGGCAGAGGGAACCCGGGAACCTAGTTAAGACACTCCGTTCCGCTTTCGTTCCCCACTTTCCGCCGAATTTGAGGCGATGCGTGTCTTGAGTGGCGGAACTCAACTTATTACCAGAGCGAAGAAATGAAACATTAAGTATTTAAATTTAAAATATTAAATATTTCATTTCCTCGACTGGGGATCGAACCCAGAACCTGTCGGTTACAGTCACACGCTTGTGCCGCTCCGCCACGCTGTCGTGGCCTCAGTTAAAAGTAAAAACATTTGTTTAGCATATTAATTAATTAATTATATATTTATATATGGTTGTATATTAAATGTAAATACTATAAAGAATATTTCAATAAAGTTGTTGTTGTGGTATTTACAGGCAAGTTAATTGATAATTTCCAAAATAATATAAAATTGTAAAATATTTATTTTATAATATGCATTTATTTACAGTCCGCGAGGCTTATGCTGAGCTTTGCATTTAAGTGGGTCATCAAAAGTACGGTCTGAAAAATAATTTTCAAAATTCACATTTATTATTAGATATCAATAAATAAAATAAAAATATAAGAATTATCTAAATATTTCGATTGTCGGATATTGCATCTTCATAATATTTACTCTCTCTTGAAATATAGTTATGTAATTTTTTTTTTCATGATATTATCGAAAAAACCGTAGTGATTATAATTTTTCGTTTAAATCACATACGAATACATGCTTAAATAGAAAACATATATAAAAAAATAACGTAGCATGATTTGAACCCGCACCTCTTAGAAATTTCCAATGGGTCTGATCACTAAGCAATACGTTCTGTATTGCTTAGTGATCAGACCGTTTGGACAGGTTGAATTGATATTTTAAAATGAGTAAAAATATTATAAACATTTTTGCTTTCTCGTACAGTGTCAACTTTATCTTTCACTTATATAAAGCTGATCACGAAAACAAAATACATGTTAGGAATTAGAATATGTAACGTTGCGATGAGTCTAATTGACTGGTTGTCAAAAAGCTATATAAATTGACATAGACCAAGCAAGGGATGTACAGCGCTTGAGTTCTTACGTCACACCAACACCATATGAAATACATTGTGTGAGTGTGACGTTGGACACTCTGTATCGAATAAAAAGCTCAGCTTAGGCCTCGCTTGTTATAATCATATTAGTCCTTATAAAAATATAAGGAAAACAAATAGTTTCTATAAAGCGATATTTTAACAAAAAAGTTTTAATGCCTGTCGTGGCGCAGGGGCACAAGCGTGTGACTGTAAACGACACGTTATGAGTTCGAACCCAATCGAGAAAATGAAATATTTTATATATTTAAATTCAGTATTGAATGTTTTTATTTATTTGCTCTGGTAATAAGGCAATACGCAGCGTTAAGTTCCGCCACCTCAACACGCAAATGCCTCAAATTCAGCGGAAAGTGGGCAACGGAAGTGGAACGGAGTGTCTTAGCACTAGGTTCCCAAGTTCCCTCTGCCCACTCTACCATGTGCGGAATACAGCGAAAAGCTAAAAAAGAGGAAAAAAAAATCTGCGTGAAACAGTTGATGACGTAACATCTATTTGTATGTACCCGTATATACCGGTAACGAATTATAAACGCTCTAATTAGTTCTTATAATATTTTAAAGGAAGTCTTAGTAATTAAAGGTAATTTGAAAAGACCTGATAATAATAGTTCTATTATTTTCTTTTCTTGCTACTCAGCTGTTTATAATTTAAACTGTTCTGTTTTATTCTACATTATGGTGTTTCAAGGGTGCCAATTAAGCATTAATGACTTTGCCATTATCATATTGTACGGAGAATACATGTACATGATTAAATGGCATTAAAGAGATAATATTATATAAAAGTAGCAATATAGAAGTCGATGTTCTAAAAATACAGTACCTATAAACTAACAATCAATTTTTTTTTTTGAGGCATTGAGTGTTGAGTGGCGGAACTCAACGCCGCGCTTTTGCCTTATTACCAGAGCGAAGAAATGAAACATCAAATAGTTGCAGCAAAAATTGAGAAAATTATAATATTTCATTTCCTCGACCGGGGATCGAACCCAGAACCTGTCGGTTACAGTCACACGCTTGTGCCGCTGCGCCACGACAGGCCTCAGGCCCAGGTCAACTATTAACATGACAATGAAAATAATGATACTAAATTTAAAATTCTCTTCATCTGCTAGTTCGTTTGTCCGTTTATTTGTTATAGAAAGTAAGTAAGATTAGTAAATAAAACAGTATACTTCAAGCAACAACACTAGATACATGTTAAACTTGAATATAAATACTTCAAATTACCCAAATGAATTTTAAAGCTCCAGAGATATATTTTTTGTCCACCCAAAAAGTCCTCTGCCAAAATCACGTTACAAGGTTGGCCAGTCTCATAAATATGTCACTTATGACATGGGTGCAAATTATGGCACCCATATCAAGATGGGGCTAATATAATAGGTATTTGACGAAATTATGCTCAGTAATGATCATTTAATTTAGATAGGACACAATGGCCTCCGAGACTAATTCTCTTGTCGCGATCAAATGTAATTAATATAAATGATGATGTATGTATGTTTTATGCGATCGTTTAAATGTTGCTGGCTTGTGTTTGCTTTTGCATCACATTTCTTCATTTGTTTCTGTATTTATTTATCATTTTGACGTAATTCTTGGTTCATTTTATTAGCAGATATTAAAAAATAAACATATTATGTATAATGGTGAAAAACATAAAGAAAAATAAGTATCAAGAAAAGGAAAAGATAGTGATCGTTTATTGTAAGGCTTGATTCCTCGTTATGTTTCTTTTGCCGAATTTTTCATGAAAATGTTACAAAGAACTACTTGATCTGGTACCTGCTGCCGAATTTTCAAACTATACAGCATATTTAGCTTAAATACGATCTTCACCAATTCGATACTCGAGTCTAGTGGAGTATTTTCAAAAACATATCTTCTTCAACCTTATAGGCCAGCTCTGGTGTTAAATGGGGTCGTGGGGAGCGGTGATCAACTATTATTAGATGATTCGTACACTCGATTCGTACACTCTTAATCTTGAAAAAAGATAGTAATAAAATTAAATTACTCTACTTGAAACCTAATTTGCTTTTCCGCTGATCATCAAAACAAATCCCATCCGCGGGATGTGCGATCCTGCCATGTGCGGGATACAGCGTGAAGCGGAGTGAATGAATCAAACAGAAACAAGAAGAATTAAAATGTACATTAAGACGTCTTAAAAAAAATATTATCAATTAACAACTTTTATAAATTATTTCATATTGATAATATCTTTGATTTTCGTGATTTTTGTACATTTTAAATAAAACTGTTTAATTAAATATCTTAACTCTCGTTTCCAAAGTTTTCTCTGCCTACCCTGCAATATGCGGCATAAAGCGTGAAACTGAAAAAAAATCTTTTAGAGAATGAACTCTTTTTTGAACTCAATTTTTTCCTTAACTTAATAAATTTAAAAAGTTTGAAAAACTTTTAGTTATTTTCACTTAATCATGTGGCAAGGCAAAGCCGCAGGTTAAGGCTAGTATTATTATATAAACATCTATTGTGTTCAAAACTATAATTAACGGCACTTAATTACAACTGCCAAACTAACAATCTTAGCATTTCCTTACAACAAAGCTCATTCAAAGTAAACCAAACTCCACCAATATTTTACAATCAAAGCTCAGAAACAAGGTTTTATAACTTGGCTTTAGGTTACATACACACTAAACTACATAATCATAATTGTTTTTTTTTTGTATTTACATACATTTAAGGATATATTTCCTGCAAGAGTTCAGAAAAAATATAAAATTGTTGTTTAAATACAATTTATTAACAAAATACGTAAAAAAAATAATGTAGTTAAAGCATTTTCCCATGACAAAGTAAGTTGATCGTAATCTAAATTGATATAATATATTTGTATAATTCACTTGCTACTCAACTGTGGGATAGCGTACCTGTGAATAAATCTAGATTTTATATTTAAATAAATTTTTGACAGGGATACCCTCAAAAAGCGCATCAATATAAAATTTGAGCTGCATCCGTTGCTGCTCTAGTTAGCTTACCATCCACTCAGATGAACCGGCAATCATTTCATTCGTTTTTTTATATAAAAAAATATCAACATAAAGTAACCAATAATTTATCATCGGGTTCTACTTGCTGATTTACGTCGATTTCTACTTGTGGATATAATATCGTTAAACTAACATAAAAATGAAAAATAGATATATATATATATATATATATATATATATATATATATATATATATATATATATATATATATATATGAGCATTTTAAAGTTTAAAATGTTTCTCCTATGTATACCTACCTTATAATTTAAGTATTGATAATTAATACGCAAAGTTTATAAATTAAAAGAAAGACAAATACGAGTTTCAAACAGCTATTAGTAAGTGAGGTTGTTAACTATATGAATCAGCATATACTACGTCTCTTCTCTTAGCTGAATCCCACACATGGCAGGGAAGGCTTAAGGGAACTTGGGAACCTTGTCTTAAGATACTTCGTTTCACTTCCGTTCCCCACTTTTCGACGAATTTGAGGCATTGCGTGTTGAGTGGCGGAACTCAACGCCGCGTTTTTTCCTTATTAAAACATATCATTTGAAAATATTTAATATTTCACTTCTTTTTCTATTGTCGTTTTCAGTCACACCCTTGTGCAACTGCCTTATAAACAAAAAAACAGATACAAAAGGTAAGTTGAAATCAAAATTAGTATAAATGTGTAAATTAGTATAAATACACGATCAACGACCTCACCTCACTTTCAATCACAACTGTAATAGCAACTTTTATAAATGTTAATTAAAATTGTCTTCCAAAGGAATTTGGTCTATGGTATTCAAAGTATTCATATTTTATGAAATTCTGAAAAACTTACGCCAGAAAAATCATTTTTAAATTACAATGTGTAATACATTGTAAAGTGAATCGATGTGACTCGTTTTGTTCATCAACAGTACTAATTAACGTACGCCAGAAGGTGTCTCACGTACGTTACGTGTATCATATTTTTTGAATGAGTGAGGATGTTGAAACGGCTATAGTATGAAGATATATATCGGGTCAAATCCCAGTTTACCTCAATTAGACTGACAGATAATTGAAAGTTTGTCTATTAATGGGGGTAGTTTAGTAAAATACTAAAGTACAATGTATATTACCAGATTAATAAAAGAATATATATTCTTTCGAGAACAACGAAATACTTGAAAGCTACAAGACAAAAAATAATAATAAAGCCTATAGAATTGCCAAATAATTTTCTTTTTCTACTTGCATAAGTTTCGATTATACATTTTATATTGTACATTTTTCATCAAAAACGTAACTAAAAAAGTGTAGCGTATAAGCGAAATCAGAACAAATGAAAAGTATCCAGTAGTATAACTATAAATTAAAATACGCTAAAATGCTCAACGAGCTGTGAATTATATATGAAACACAATGTATCGTAAACAAATTTGCTATCCACTATTTAATTGATCGCTTGTTTTAATTACAAATTGTACTGATAAATAAGGGGATGACGTGTATATTAGCATTGAAAATTGAATCTGCATGCAGAAACTTTATTGTTAAACAATTTTGTATTTCAATCAGTTGATACAATAGCTGATTCTTTCAGTGATTGATATAAATAAGAGTACTAATTTTAAAAACGTATAACAATTTGAAAGTAGCAGCTTTTGAAGTTACGCCTCTTGGAAACCGCCCTAGCACTCTGACCAACTAAGCCATACGTTCTCATCAAGTTACATCTAAATTCTTAGATGCTTGTAACAACTTATTTATGTTGTTAGCACCTTTGTAGTCTGTATGTTGTTAGAAACTCTTAAAAACCGTAAAAATATTTAATGGTTAAAAGTAGTATACGTTTTTTTAAATGAGTATTTTTCTTCCCTAAATATGAATATTTAAAGTCTTAAAAATTTTCTTTCAGTCTCTTGAAAATTTTAGTATTAGCCTTTTTTCGCTTCACGCTGTATCCTGAACATGGTAGGGTACTAATGTTATATTAAGCATCACACTCAAATATTCCAATTCCACAAAATATTTTACTTCAGTCTTTCTTTCATTCTTACCTTCACGCTGTATCCCGCACGAGGCAGGGTAGGCAGAGGGAACCCGGAAACCTAGTGTTAAGACACTCCGTTCCACTTCCGTTCCCCACTTTCCGCCGAATTTGAGGCATTGCGTGTTGAGTGGCGGAAGTCAACTCCGCGCTTTGCCTTATTACCAGAGCGAAGAAATGAAACATTAAATATTTAAATTGAAAATATTAGATATTTCATTTCCTCGACTGAGGATCGAACCCAGAACCTGTCGGTTACAGTCATACGCTTGTTATACGCTGGCGCCGCTGCGCCACGACAGGCTTCTTTTTTTACTTCAGTCGGTTAAGAATATTTTTTTACTTCAGTCGGTTAAGAATATAATATATATCAATGTTCTAACGAATTTATTTAACAACATATACAATACTATCCCTATTACTATCCCAAAAAAGCAGAATGCCAAAACATGTGGGTAGTACCATATGATTAGTCTCATGAGTCATGTATTAAAAGTATTTTTAAACATCATCCAAAACCGCATAAGACCAAAGTGTGACGAACAATTGGGAGATAGCCAGTTTGGTTTTCGTTCAGGCGTAGGTACTCGAGAAGCCTTGTTTGCTCTTAATACGTACTTGTACAAAAATGTAGAGATATGCAGAGAGATGTTTTTATATGCTTTATCGATTATGAAAAAGCTTTTGACCGTGTCAGACATCAGCGTCTTATTAACATCTTAGACGACATCGGTCTTGATGGTAAGGATATAAGAATCATCCATAACTTGTACAAGAACCAAACAGTTACAGTGAGGGTTGACAACGAGGAGACCGATGAAATTGTAATCCGTCGTGGGGTCCGACAGGGCTGCGCCTTATCTCCAATGCTTTTCAACGTTTACTCAGAGACTGTGATGTCAGAAGCTCTAGCAAACCTTGAAGTTGGTGTAAAAACCAACGGAAAGGTTATCAACAACTTACGCTACGCATACGATACTCATCGCATCTTCTAAGGTGGACTTGCAGACAATTGTAGATAGCGTTCACCAGTGTAGTGAAAGAGCAGCATTGTCGATTAACATCAGCAAGACCAAATTTATGGTGATTTCCCGAAATCCAGATCTGAATCCAACAATAACTGTAGCTGGTACAAATCTTGAGCGAGTTCGACTGTACAATACAGTACAGGTCTCGGCGCTTGGCTTAACGATATATGTGATTCTGGCCAAGAATCACATTAAAAATATAAATTAAATTAGGACACGAATATAAAATGCTCGTGCTTCATTTAACAAAATGAGAAATGTCTTGTGCTGTCGACGTTTACACATAAAGCTCCGAACTAGAATCCTCTTATGTTACATCTGACCTATTGTGTTATACGGGTGTGAAGCATGGACCTTAAAAGAAGACACCATAAAACAAATAAGGGCGTTCAAGATGTGGTGCTACCGTCGCATGCTTTGCATTAGTTGGACGCAGAAGATCCGTAACGAAACTGTGCTCTAGCGTGTCAACATGCCCCGTAAAATGATGCAAACCATCAAAAAGCGCAAAATAGAATACTTAGGCCATGTTCTGAGGCACGATAGATACGGATTGCTTCAGCTTATCATGACGGGTAAAGTGGACGGTAAAAGGCGTGCTGGACGACGGAATGAATCATGGTTTAATAACATCAGGGAGTGAACAGTTATTCAGCATTGGACAGAGCAGAGTATGGAAAGCTAGAGGCCAACCTTCAGGATTGAAGAGGCACTTTAAGAAGAAGAAGAATATAAGCAAAAGTACAGTATTTTATTTTTTTTTTAAGTTATCAACTAATAACGTAACATAGAGGCCTGCTATGGCTGAGCGGCACAAGTTCGTGAATGAAAACGACAGGTTGTGGGTTCGATCCCCACTCAGGAAAATGAAATATTTAATATTTTCAAATTAAATATTTAATATTTTCATTTCTTCGCTCTGGCAACAAGGCAAAGCGCGGCGTTGAGCCTCGCAACTCAACACGCAATGTCTCAAATTCGGCGGAAAGTGGAGAATGGAGACGGAACGGTGTCTGTGTGAGTGTTTTAACACTAGGTTCCCAGGTTCCCTCTTCCTACCCTGTTATGTTCGTGATACAGTATGAAGCTGAATAAGTAATAACATATGAAAATACTACCGAAAACGGACGTAAAATCTAAAATTTCATGGTTATCACTTAACCAATCTGCCAGACCCTATCCTTTGAAATATAGTGAATTAACTAATGTAATAATCCATCCAATCCGCTGGATGTCGAGGCCGTAATTTCAAGCAAAGTTTCTGTAAACAAAGGTAAGACTTAATAAGGATGGTTAGAATTCAGTTCAGTCCACCTTGTAAATGTTGATATTTCTGAAAAACAAAAAAAATATTACAAACTAACGACCTGCCTGCGGCTTCGCCCGTTTGAATTACACTATTTTATTTGTTAATCTCGGTTACTTTCTTGTTCTAATAAAATTATGCCTTTTAAGACAATATGTATACTTACATTGAAATCTAACATTTTATAATAATAAAAATGGTTGTCAAAATATAAAATGAATAAAAGTCTGGTAAGCGTTTTCTGACATTAGCGCATACAAACATACAGGTAGAAAAAGTTTTTTTGGCGAAATTAAAAGCTTTTTTGCTAGTTAAGTTAAGTTAGTTAAAATATTACAAACTAACGACCTGCCTGCGGCTTCGCCCGTTTGAATTACACTATTTTATTTGTTAATCTCGGTTACTTTCTTGTTCTAATAAAATTATGCCTTTTAAGACAATATGTATACTTACATTGATATCTAACATTTTGTATATAAAAATGGTTGTCAAAATATAAAATGAATAAAAGTCTGGTAAGCGTTTTCTGACATTAGCGCATACGACCATACAAAGAAAAAGAAAAAGAATTTTGAAATTAAAAGCTTTTTTGCTAGTTATATAAGTCTGTAAAGGTAGCCAAAGCATACGAAGTATTTCCTTAATCTGTAGAATATATTCTATTTTTGATTAAAGACAAACATTAACAGTATTTTTGTATTAATAAAGAAAAGACAATTTTATTTCCGAAAAAAAAAAACAGAATTCAATAAAAAACTTGCTCACTCTGTTAACGAGGTATGATTCGCTCTTTAATTCGGCGTTGAGTTCTGCCAATTAAATACTAAGTACCCAGGTTTCCTATGCCTACTCAGTCAAGTTATATAAAATTATCAATTATGTCAATCCTACAGGAATCCACTAACGTTTCCCCAATAAGTATACAGTTATTGGACAAACAAGATCAAAAAGTGAAGAAAGTACTAAACTTAAATTTGAAAAGCGTATAAAAATTTTAAACGAAGCAGGATTTGAACCCGCGCCTCTGGAATACCGTTCCAGAGGCGCGGGTTCAAATCCTGCTTCGTTCAAAATTTTTATACGCTTTTCAAATTTAAGTTTAGTATTTTCTGTCCTAAGTGTAACACTTTAAAACATAGTAAAAATATTAAAGTGAAGAAAGGTTAGTTATAGATCCGTAGTATAGTTTGATCCTTTTTCGGGAAATGATTATATATATAGGAAAGCGAAAATGATCATTGATCATTGTAGGCAGATCAAACCTAAGAAACTTTTGTTAAGATACTCTGTTCTGATTAAAATACTCCGTTTCTTATTTTCAGCCGAATTTTAGTGTGATTACGTGTTGAGTGGCGGAACTCTGGTAAGCCAAACGTGGGGTTTAGTTCTATTACTCAAGACGCAATATAACCGAAAATGGAGAATGAAGTGATGATACTAGATTCCTTCTGGAACAGTTCCCCAAAAGCATACAAATTGTCTTTTTTGTTGGCTTTTTCTATATTTTTTAAAATTTGCGCTGTATCCCGGTCATGGCAGAGTATGCAGAGGGAACTTAGGTGCCTAGTGCCAACACACTCCATTCCGTTCTGAGTGGCGAAACTTTCCGCCGCGCTTTGCCTTGTTACCAGGGCAAACAAATAAAGACATTAAATATATATATTGTTTCCTCTAGTGGATTTAGAACCCACAACCAATTATATATCACAGTCACATGCCTATGCTCTTACGCAACGACATGCCTCGATATTTACTTAATAATTATAAATATCTATACATATACTATGTACATACACTGTGTACACATTATAATGATTAGAGCCGATAAGCATTAAGCGGACGGGTAACGCAAGAGTAATTAATTCTGCATAGCGGTAAACTGCCCTGACCAATGGACATCTATAATTTACTTTGTGTGGTTTCAAATCAAGTTTGTTTGAGTATTTTGGTATTATACTGTTTACCTTTCAATTTTGGTTGAATTGCTGATTATTTTTATGTAAATAAAGGGAAATACGTTTGTTTTTCGATATTTTTGTTAAAATTTATTTACAAGCGAATCACCCGCCGTTTTGCCCGCTTAAATTACATTAGTTTACTTACTAACCCGGGGCCTGTCGTGGCGCAGCAGCACAATCGTGTGACTGTAACCGACAGGTTATGAGTCCGATCCCCACTCGAGGAAATTAATATTTTCAATTTAAATACTTAATGTTTTCATTTTTTCGCTCTGGTATAAGGCAACACGCGGCGTTGAGTTCCGTCATTCAACACGCAATGCCTCTAATTCTCCGGAAAGTGAGACGGAAGTGGAACGGAGTGTCTAAACACTAGGTTCCCAAATTCCCTCTGCCTACCTCTCATGTGCAAGACACAGCGTGAAGCTGAGTGAAAGAGTGAGTGAGAGTTACAAATTATTCACGTTATTAACATATCTGTAAGGAGATTCTTACAATGTTGCTTTGCCCAAAGGTTACAAAGAATTATTTATTTATTTATTTTATTTATTCGTTATTGTACACAATTTATACCAATAAATTTGCACAAAAGGAGGGCTTAACGCTCAACAGCATTTTCTGCCAGCCAACCTCGTCAGGTGAGAAATGTAGAAGTAGGTGTACAATATTATTACATACATACACTCATATATATACATAAATACACACATACACATACATATATATAAATATATACATATACATACACATACTTATACATAAATACACATATACATACATAACCATATAAACGCATACTCGTATACCCAATATATATGATATAAAACAACAAATACAAATCCATAATACATATATTATTACTATACAAAATATATTTTATATTTCAGTGTGGTTTCAAGTAAAAAATATTTTTTTAATTCGGCTCTTGAAAGCCTCGCGGGAAGGAGCTCTTTTAATTTCTTCAGGCAAGTCATTCCACAGCCTGACTCCTACTACTGTAAATGAGTTGGCCATGAAATCAGAAGTGTGGCTGGGTGTAGAGAGCGTGAGATTGGATTGGGATCGCAAGGACTTATTATGGAAATCGGAAAGGAAGGAAAAGTTGGAGGACAGGTAGGAAGGAGAATTAGGATTAAAAAGGATGGAGTACAGTAAGCAAAGGACCCTAGTCTTCCTACGATCGGCTATCGAAAGCCAACCAAGCTGCTTCCTATAAGACGATATATGATCATACTTGCGTAGGTTATAAATAAAACGTATGCAGGTGTTAAAAATCCGTTCAAGTTTGTTTAAGAGTTCTTTATTCATATCCAAACAGCAAACATCTCCATAGTCAATAATAGGAAGCAACAAGGTGCTAACTAGTAGTTTCTTTGTGTTGACCGGTAAAAAATTTTTTAACCGCATCATAGAATGCAGGGATGCGTATACCTTTCGCGAAACCTCGGTAACATATACGCCCCAGGACAATTTATTGTCAATTATTAATCCCAGATCCTTCACAGTGCTAGAGAAATTGATCACTGTGCCTTTATATTTCAGATCAGGCAAATGGTGACAGTCAAGCTTAGTCAGTTGACGTGAACTGCCGACAATTATCGCCTGACATTTATTGGGATTCACCTCGATGCCATATTTTTGAGACCAAATAGAAATTTGAAATAGGTTTTCATTAAGAGAGTGAATGGCTTCGGAAATGAGATCAACGCTAGAGTGCACATAAAGCTGCAAGTCGTCAGCATAAAGATGGTATCGAGAGGTTAAAATGGAAGTAATAGGGTTAATGAAAACTGAAAAAAGTAAGGGAGATAAGATACCGCCTTGAGGCACACCAGCCTTCACATCATGCCAGTCAGAGTTATTCTGACCTACACGGACTGACTGCTGGCGTCCCTGAAGATAGGAAGAAAACCATTCGAAAGCTGAACTGGAGACATTAGTTTTGGATAAGAGAGCAATGAGAAGATCATGATCTACTGCAGTGAACGCATTACTAAAATCAATTAAAACAAGAACAGTAATCTGTTTATTCTCCATTGCTAATCTAATGTCTTCAGTAACTCTCATCAAAGCAGTAGTAGTACTATGTCCATTTCTAAAACCGGACTGAAGTGGGTTTAGAAAGTTACATTTAGCCAAATATTTGGAGATTTGATGGTAGACAGTGGATTCCAGAATTTTCGCGAGGAAAGGTAAAATGGAAATAGGACGGAAGTGAGACGGTAGCGTAGGATTAGTTACTTTGGGAAGTGGGAGAATAAATGCCTTACGCCAAAAATGCCTTTTTATTGTTTGGCAAGAATGCTTTCTACTGAATTTTTAAAATAATTTCATTTTTTTTTCTTATTTAAGTAAGAAAAATAAGTAGGAGTATAACGTTTCATATTTTATTTTTTTCTGCTTCACGTGATATTCCGTACACGGCAGGGTAGTTGAGGAACTTGGGAACCTAGTGTAAAGACACTTCATTCCGTGACCCTCTTTTCAGTGAATTTGAGACATTGCATGTTGAGTGGCAGAACTCAACGCCACGCTTGACCTTGTTACCAGATCAAAGATATATTAAATATAAAAAATATTAAATATTTCATTTGAAAACATTAAATATTTCATTTTCTCGAGTGGGGATCGAACCCACATGTCCCATTTACAATCACGTGCTTGTGCCAATACGACAGGCTTTATTTTCGTATCTAACCGCTAAAATATGCCACGGCCTTAATAATTCTGTCTAACGAAAATAGCTAACAAAGTTTCCCCTTTTCCAAGAACATGCGTAGCATGTATGTATGAATACTGAATAGTAATTATTGTAATAGTTTGTTGTTAGCCATTGATTGATGAGAGTGTTTGACAGTTCGACGTTGGATTCCAGAGAGAGTAAACTTGTCACTTCGTTGATGATAAGCCTGAATAATTAATATTGTAATGGAATATGTCAATATGTCGACACTGTAACGTATTGTTATGATGTTAAACAGTAACTAGTAGTAACATTATTCGCGATGATTGTGGATTCGAGTATAACTTAACACACGGGACTTGGCATTTATTATCAATTATCGTGAATTTTGAGAGGAAAATACACAGGGACAAAATAAGTAATTAATTTTTTTAGTTCTATTATAGAAGTAAACGTCGGAGCTACAAATATGGAATGTAAGAAAAGACGAATGAATAATTAGATGTGATGGATGACAGAGATCTGAATATTATTTGTGTGACTGACACCAAAGAAAAGACGATGACATGACCGGTTTACCGGGTCGCTTTCTGGGCCGGCGTACCAGAGAGCGAGCGAAGGAGTGGAGATATAGGCGTGTTATTTTGCCATCGATTAGTCAGTGCAATGATAGTGTTCAGTTTTAGTCGTATGACTCCGGCTTAGATTATATCACCCTGGTACTGATGGTGTCGTAAGAGGCGACTAAAGTACGTGTGGGAGAGTCACGTTGTCAGCAATGGCAACACGCATGGGCAGACTCGACCGGATTATTACAATTATTTAAAACCGGCGTCAAGTAGTGACTTTTGCCACTGCGTTTCGCATTCGGTAATGCCGGGCCCTGGTGCCTTCCACATTATAGAACGGCAACGCTCCTGTAGCTCCTCTGGTGCTACACGGGGCCGTGGGCGGCGGTGATCGCTTACCATCAGGTGACCCGTACGCTCGTTTGCCGTGTTTTTCATTTAAAAAAAACTTAGTTGCTTTACAAGCTAAGGATAAAAAAAAATGTTTTCTAGTTAGCGGCGTATGCGCCGTTATCCTCAGTTCCATTAAACGAAATCGAGAAGTTTTGGAAGAGTGTCAGAAACGTTCTAGATAGTATTAGAGGGAGTGAAAATCCATTAATATATGGTAGGTATAAGCCGAAGGCTATAAATAATATACTTTAACCAAATAATATAACAATTGCGTTAATAAAACTTACTATCACATAAGCTTGTATGCGATATAGTGACTATACATTTATTAAAATTGTAATTGATCTGACTTGAAACAAACGAATATAAAAAAACTGTTAAATTAGAGGCATATTAGAGGACGAACTTATGTTATAAAATATCGCAACGATGATTATTATACCTATTGGTCTGTAAAAAATGGGCTAACCGAATTAAATGCAACTTTCACTATGTAAGCAAGCTTCCAAGCTTTTTAAGTTAGTATATATTTTATCCCAATCCATCCATCAATAAAATTACTTAGCTTTACGCTGTATCTTGAACATGGCAAGGTAGGCAGAGGGAACTTGGGAACCTAATGTTACGACACTTCGTTCCCATTCCGTTCCCCACTAGAGTTGATCAATAAAATCTTACACAAATTTAAAATATTTTGTATTGTTTTTAAAATAATATTTTTATTAAAACACGAAAATAATTCAAATTATGACAATATTCATATTTATGCGGAATAAAACGCGAGCCAGTCGCTAGAATAGAATAAATAGATAAAAGCTCCTATGGGTAAGATACGATTATTCTTCATAATAGACTGGCGCGACGCCAGTTAAGGATCCACAGTCGACACAATTATTATTTTTAACTAAGCCAATTCTATTTTTCAGGATTTTTCAATTGCATTTTATAATTTCAGATATTCATATTTTTTTTCTTTATACTATTTAAATGTAGTAGGCAATGAAATCTTATATGAACATTTTTGACGTGATGATGTCTTATAGATTGATACCGGCTGCGTGCACGACAAAGCATGGACACTTTTGTCACGTTCCGTCTGCGCTACAAGCCATAGATAAGTAACGGCCGGCTTAAGCGTTCACATTGTTACTTGAAAATTGTAATTAACCTGTATGATTTAACTAAAAAAATATATTTAAATGAATGAGTGGAAATGATAATATATCGGAAACAAAAGATAGCTCCATCTTGGTGTTATACGTGGAAAATTGTAGTAACTCAGTTATCGTTCATTTCAATTTATAAAAGTATGTATGATAATCAACGTTTTTATATGACGTTATGACATCAAAAGTCAATTTAACAGACAACCAGTTTCTTTTGTCACTAAGCGACTTAAAGGCGTTAATCAATTAAATGAAACATATTCATATTTCAATTGAATTTTAGATTCAATCGTATGCAAGATAGGACAGGAAAGATATTTAATATACAATTTAGCATTGTAGTATCCCCCATAACTCCGTAAATATAGGATATATTATTTTTATCCTGATTTACGCTGTAGTTATGATACGGCGCACTTTTTGCCAAATTGTAGACATTGCGTGTAGAGTGACGAAACTCAACGCCACACTTGGTCTTGTTACCAAAGCAAGCATATTAGATAATAAAATATTAAATTTTCCGGTGCAATATTTAACTTTCCTACACTATGACAGGCCATATTTTTATTAGTGACCAACAATCCGGATCAAGACACTGCGCATGGAATAAATTAGATAGCGGAACTGAACGCCGCAGTCTTTTCTTAACTTCCAAACACGGTAACAGAGTTATCAATAGGAAATATCCAAAGCTACAAAACATAGACTTGACTAGGAACCTTTTTCTCGCAAGTTTTAAAGTACGAATCCATTGGCGCACCGCCAGTTTTACCCCCGCTGGACGGGGGCTTACTTTCTATTTTTAATTAAGCTAATTATGTGTTCTGTAACTTTATATTATCTGTAACTTTATGCATGCGCCTATATATATATATATATATATATATATATATATATATATATATATATATATATATATATATATATATATATATATATATATATATATATATATGCACAGTATGACCTCAGAGCACTCTGCCTACGAAACTGATAAAAAAAATCAGTAATACAGGTTCTTTTTGCAGTTTCCCACTATATTTCAAGCATAGTAATTTACACAGAGTAAACTTGTATATCTAGTGTTAAAACACTTTGTTCCATTTCTCACTTTCCGCCAAATTGGATTTTGAGTTGTTGCCATTGCGTGTTGAGTGGCAGAACTCAACGCCGCGCATCGACTTGTTACCAGAACGAAAAAATGTAAATATTAAATATCTTATTTGCTGAAATAAGAATCGAACCCAGAACAGTCGACTTTTGCGCTTCTGTCCTATGACAGGCATCGATAAATTTTGTTTCATGTATAATTAAATTTTATGACCCACATGAGTATTGAATTCAGAACAGATTTAATATTGAAAAGAAAATAAAGAGGCCTATAGTATAACACGATCAAACATTAATTATATTACGAATCACTGAACAGAAAACATGATTATAATCATTTCACTGTACGTGATGCAATTTCATCACACACAATATGGCATAATTTTTTTAATCTATTTTTGTTATTTAATTTAATGTTGTTTCCCTTAGGAATATAGTGTTAAGGCACTCTGTTCCGGTCGCTATTTTCCGCTGAATTTAAACAATTGCATGTTGCGTGGCGGAATTCAACGCCGCGTTTTGCTATGATCACACAATAAATAACGATTGCCGTGTGATTCTGGCTTAGAATAGGTTCACCCTGATGGTGTTATAAGAGGCGACTAAAGTACGTGGAGGTCAATCACGTTGATAGCAATGACAACACGCATGGGCAGACTCGACCAGACCATTACCACCTACGGCATTTAAAACTGGCGTTAAGTAGTGGCTTCGGCCACTGCCTTTTGCATTAATCCACTTTAAAGGCCGGCAACGCTCCTGTAGCTCCTCTGGAGTTAGACAGGGCAGTGGGCGATGGTCATCACTTACCATCAGGTGACCAGTACGCTCGTTAGCCGTGTCTTGTCCATAAAAAAACGATATTCAATATTTCATTTCCTCGAGTGGAAGTCGAACCCCATCCTATCATTATAGTCGCACATTTGTACACTTGCGCTACGACAGACATAAAAAAACACTTTTTTATTAATAAATATGGCTAAGACCTATTTATAATTATCTTTACTTGACTGTGACTGACTTATTTATATTTGAATAATTATTTAGTCATTATATTAATTATAGGGGGCTGTCGTTGTATAGTGGCACAAGCGTCTGACTGTAAAAGCGACAGGTTGTGAGTTCGATTCCCACTCGTGGAAATAAAATATTTATTATTTTCCAATTAATTATATAACATTTTCATTTCTTTACTTTGGTAATAAGGCAAAGCGTGTCGTTGAGTTCCGCAACGCCACGTAATGCCTCATATGCGTAAAGTAAGGAACGGAATAAAGTAACGTGACATTACGTTGATTCCCAAGTACCTTGCCTCTCCATGTGCGGGATTCAGCGTGAAGCCCAGATATAGAGAATTATAAATGTGGTAAAGGCCTATTTAGAATTATATGTAGCTGTGATTCATAATTCGAATAAATGATCTGTGTGATAAGTACATAGATAAAAGTATTTATGTTAGTTTGTTCTGAAGGTTGCTGTTCGAATATTTATTTTCATTTCTATTATTATTATAAGGCGTATTTTTATTCTTATTTCTAAATAATTTCCAAAGTTATTGTTGGGGCATTCCACGTCAAGCGGGTAGGTAAAAATTTTTGATGTTTCCGATTTTAGTAATGGCTAAATATGTTATAGGTATAAATGTCCTCGAGTTAGATATACAATATTTTTGAAATACTATGTATAGTTAATAAGTTGTAGGACAACAAAAACGTAAAGTTTTAACTAATTATAGCGTATTTATTATTTCAAACGCAAAAACTAAGTTTCAAAAATTTTTAATAGAATAAACTAACTATTTAAATATGTACTCGACTTCATAAGCTATCTAATAGCATTTTGAAATTTAAACAACAATATTTTTTTTATAAAAAAAATGTTTTTTTTTTTTAAATTGATTTAATTCAAAGTTGGACCCGTTTATTTTTTTTATTTTTTTTTACAAATAGATCTTAATGATGATCAATTTCCATAATGGACCCTACAGCAGTTTAGGAGCTAGAGCAGTTATAATGCCAGAAGGCGGCGACATTGGTATAGATTATCTGTATACCAAGATCTATTTGTAAAAAAAAATAAAGTGGTCCAACTTTGAAAAAAATCAATTTAAAAAACAAAAAGCATTTTTTTATAAAAAAAAATATTGTTTTTTAATTTTCAAAAATGCTATTAGATAGTTCATTAAGTCGAGTACATATTTAATTAGTTAGTTTATTCGATTATAAATTTTTAAAATAATAATAAATACGCTATAATTAGTTAAAGCTTCAATGTCCTACAACTTATTAACTATACATAGTATTTCAAAAATATTGTATATCTAGTTCGAGGACATAATTATATACCTATAACATATTTAAACATTACTAAAATCAGAAACATCAAAAATTTTTACCTACCCGCTTGACGTGGAATGCCACTATTGTAAATTAGAAGCTTAGGCTGAAAATAGCAATTTGATACATTTTACTATGAATTTTAAATTTAAATCAGATATTGACTCTTATACTTCACGCTGTCTTCCGCACATGGCAGGATAGACAGAGGAAACTTGGGAACCTAGTGTTAAGACACTCCGTTCCCCATTCCTCATTTTCCGCCGAATTTGAGGCATTACGTATTGAGTGGCGAAAATCAACGCTTTGCTTTGTTTTATTATCAAAGCGAAGAAATGAAAATATAAAAAATATTTAATTTCAAAATATTTTTCTCCTTTTCATTTCCTCGATTGGGAATTGAACCCACAACCAACAAATGTTTACAATCACATAAACACAAGCAAGCCTTAATTATTTAATATCAAATTCAAAGTCCTACATTTACGTCTAATAATAAGCTTTTCTAAGCTTACAAGTATCAGAGCAACATTCATTGCTAAAGCCTTGTTACAGTTCACTGAATGTATTTGTAAACTTTGATCATTTACTTGTACTTCATCTCATCGAGATACATATATTATGAAAATGAAATAATGTTATTAGTACATACATATATTGGATTCGTAAGTACAGTGGTAATGAATTCGACTTCACTCGTGTGAATTAATATGTATTTAGAGCTGTATGTATCCCATGGCATGGCTATATAGCAGAGTAGGCAGAGGCCTAGTGTTAAGACACTCATTTCCTCAACTTTTCGAAGAAGTAGAGTGAAGTTGAGTTCAAAATCGTTGAGTGGTAGAACTCAACGATTTGTCTTTAAATATACCATACCTTTGCACACAATAATACAATACAATTACAATGCTTTAGCCCCCGCGCCCCGTATGCCCTAACCAACTTACTAACTCGTCCGCCTTAATGTACACTTGTGAAGTGGGATATGTCTTATAAATAGGTTCCCAAGTTCCCTCTCGCTACCCTGTCAGGTGCCGTACACTGCTTCAGCGATAAGCTAAAAAAGTATCACTCAAAACGCATTGTCTGAAATTTAAGCGGAAAGTGGAGTTTATTGAGATTTCCTCTACTTTTGTGTAAAAAACAAGGTTCAAATTTGACTCAAGGGCTGTCGAGGCGCAAGTGCAAGCATGTTACTGTAAGCGCGAGAGATTGTGGCTTAGATCACCAATCGAGGAAATGAAATATATCATATTTTCAACTTAAATATTTTATGGTTTCATTTTTCCGCTCTGGTAACAAGGCAAAGCGTGGCGTTGAGGTTCGCCAATCAAAAGTCAATGCCTCAAATTCGGTGGAAAGTGGGTAACGGGACGGGTTGTTAACACTAGATTCCCAAATATCCTCTATCTATTTTGTCATGCGCAGAACACAGGGTGAAGCTGAGTGAGTATAAAATTAATGTACCTCATTGACGTTTTTCTCTTTGTCAACATTATTATTATTACTTAACAAAAAGAAAATATCTGCGTCCACTCCCGTGTTTAATATGGTAATAAGAGGGAACCTAATGTACGTCAATAGACTATGCACTTTAAATTCAAGACGCTAATTGAGTAGCGGAGTTCAACGCCGTGCACTGCCTGCCAGAACTTGCAAAGGGTATTCAAGGGTACTTCATTGAGATTCAGATATTTCATGGACTTCATTGAATATAACCAACAACCACTACGCTTACAGTTATAAGCTGCTTCACTGCACTGCAAAGGCATTGTACGACTAGATACGTCTATAATCTATACAAACAATAAATTAGTAACTGATTGCTATATATAGACATATACGGGACATATGTAAGAAAATTAATGGAACCCAAAATTATTTTAAACATTTTTGTCTGTTTTTCTGTGTTGTTGAATCTTTTTAGGGTTCAAATGCACTTTAGTTTTTTGGCAATCTTCCCTCAAGTAAAGAATTACAAAGAAAATAATGTTTTTTTTTATTTCAATCAGTTCATTAATATAAAAGTTGGCAAAAGCAGGCGAAGCTGCTAGCAGACCGCTATTAACATATATATATATATATATATATATATATATATATATATATATATATATATATATATATATTATATATATATATATATATATATATATATATATATATATATATATATATATATATATATATATATATATATATATATATATATATATATATATATATATATATATATATATACATATACATATATAGTAAAAACTAAATATATGTACATTTCAATAAGGTTTTACATTACGTTTCATCAATATAGTATATTTTTATTATTAAACGTAAATATTTATGTGCTCGCAACAGCAGTTAAGAGGCTTAACGGTGTAAGCGTTAAGCTTTATACATGTACATATGTTGAAAATGTTATTCGCGCGTTGTATACATTTTGTAAGACTTGCATTGGTCTATAGAAAAAAGCTCTGTTTTTAGTTTGGATAACTGTGTTCAAAGTTCATCGCTGTGAATAAGATTTCTAAAATTTTATTAGGGATATATATATTTTTTTCAATTTTCTGTTAATAGAGGCTGTCCACATATTAACGCTGGTAGTGAGTTCGATTATCGCTCTGAGATATGGAAAATTTACCATTTTTATTTCCTTACAGCTGCTGCTTTAGACAAAGCACGGAGTTCCGCCATTCCACACATAATGTCTAAACGCCAGTGGAAGATCAGAAACGGAGTGTCCTAAAATTAGTTCACTCTACTTACCCTGCTATATATGAGATACGACGTGAAGCTAAAATTTGTGTTGTAGATTAAAGCATATGGTGTAGTAAGAGGCCTATTTCAACATTCTTTATATAAAATATTAAAAGTATTATCTGTTTACAATATATATACGTTTAATTACACTTAACTCCCCGTTAGCTGCCCGTGACTTCGTGTTATCATTGAATATGTTTATTTTCTTTATTTGAGTTATCTTTATTTAATTAGATTATTACAAAATTTTATACTAAATTATATATAATAATTTTCCAACTAAAATGTCATATTAACACTATTATATAATATACTTTAAAACAACCAAACTAAGTCAAAAAGTAAGAAAACAACTGACAAAAAATCACCATCTCGTGTTGGCAAAATGTTTGTACTTCCTAAACCGCTAATCTGTTTTTCATAAAACATAGCTAAGTACCACAGTGATATACAACTGTCTTTTAAAAATATGCTCTTAAATCATTTCACATACATTATACATTTACTCAGAAGCTATGGTTCTACACACGTACATTGACAGAGTAACAGACAAGTCATATAAGACCCCTCTTTTTTTACGGAAGTAAAAAAAATATCAAGTAGACAAGTAGTTAATTTTATCCTTTGCCCTAGACAAATCATAAGTAAAGAAATAAAGTATACTCCGTGTTTTTCCCTGGCACGTAAAATATGGCCCCTCATAATAATTATCTCCCCTGGTCGTGTCTGAATACCTTCTCAGAGGATTATGGAAGTAAATTAACAGAAAAACTCGCATTAAGATCATAATTAATTTATAGCAGAATAATATCTATGTGTACAGATAGGCCTGTCGCGGCGCAGCGGCACAAGCATGTTACTGTAACCGACAGCTTCTGGGTTCGATCCCCATTCGAGGAAATGAAATATTTAATATTTAATATTTTCAATTTTATATATTTAATGTTTTCATTTCTTCGCTCTGGTAAAAAAGCAAAATGCGGCTTCAGTTCCGCCACTCAACACGGCATACCTCAAATTCAGCTGAAAGTCGGGAAGTGGAACGAAGAGTCATAACACTAGGTTCCCAAGTCCAAAGGGAACTTGGGAACCTAATGTTCAGACACTTCCTACCCTGCCATGTGCGGGATACAGCGTGAAGCTGAGTGCAGATAGATATAGTCGTCACTCTTAAAATATATAAAAAAAATATTTATGGCCGTATGCATATTACAGCAGTAATTACTGTAATCGCGACAGTTGCAGGTTTGACTCAAGACAAAAGGGTGGCGTTTATTTCTGCAGATTTAATTTTGACAACCAATGTCTTGAAAATTGTATGATGTATCTCTGTGGTCAAAATTAATTGGCTTTTAAAATGTATTTTAAAATGTATATATATTACACACAACTCATAGTTATGAGGTCTGTTGTGGCGCTGAGCCACAATCGTGCGGCTGTCAAAGCGACAGATTGTAGATTGATCCCAACTCGAGGACATGATATATTTCCTCGCTCTAATAACGAGCTACTAAGAGTGGCGTTGAGTTACGCCACTCAACAATCACAACGCCACACAATGACTTAAATTCGGCAGAAAGTGGATAACGGAAGTGTCTAAATAGGAAAGGAATGTCTGAACATTAGGTTCCCAGGTTCCCGCTGTTTACCTTGCTATATACAGCGGAATTAATATATAAAAGAGTTCAAGTTTTTAAAAATACGGCACCAATTAAATATAAATACAATAAAAAAACAATATCTTAGACGCAATACATTTTGAACTGCATAAAGAACAAACACAAGATAAAAAAGAGATCTAATTCTCAGGATTGCATTTGTTCTATTATGAGAAAAATAATCACAATGCAGTTCACCTCGCGGGATTGGGTGAGCGAATTGCTATCTAGCTTTACTATTTTATTGTGAATGTTTATGCCTATTTTCAAATGTCTCTAAGATGATTTTGATTGAATTTAGTGTGTAGATGATTGATGATTTGAAAGTAACCTTTACAATTTTATTTAATGATTATGCCAAAGCACCTATGATTATTTACTTAATTACATAATTACAAGTACGACTAAAATTATTTTCATAACATTATACTCTACTATACTACTATATAAGAGATTAGTGGAGTCGCAAAATTTTGATGTAAATGAATAAAATCCTGTTACAAAATAGGCCTTAAAATAACTAAGAAACAGATATATATATATATATATATATATATATATATATATATATATATATATATATATATATAAATATATATATATATATATATATATATATATATATATATATATATATATATATATATATATATATATATATATATATATATATATATATATATATATATATATATATATATATATATATATATATATTAATTTTCGTCTATTTGTCCCGTACAAATAAGCTACCGTTTCTTCTAAGCTACCGAAACGATTTCAAATTTTTTTTTGTTGTATAGATAGCTATTTGGTCTGCGCAGAATATAAGGCTATATTTGATTTCGAATACATTCCACACTTGATGCAGAACAGCAGGGGTCCAGATAAACAATAAGAAATAATTAAATGCGTCCATAACAAAGATTATAGAGGGTGATGAATGAACATCTGATGAATGATTATATTCATAATGATTATAATCATAACAGTCCATCTAAACTATAAGAAATAATAAAATACAGCATTTGTTAAACATGTGCGCAGCTTGACAGATATTTTTTATTGACATAAAGAAATACAGATATTCAATATCTGGTAAAGAAATATCAATTATAATAATAAACAAAAATATTGAGGCTAAGCTAAAGTTGTTCATTATGATTTTATTTAAATTAAATTGCATTCTTAAAATTGTAGAAAAAGAGTATTTGGTTAGATTTTTACGTACTTTTAGGCGTAATGTCAAAATGAAAGAGCAAAAAATAGTTCCCTTAGTTCTCTACAGGATATATATGTTCGATTGGTGGCAATTCTCTCACTAACTACGGTCTATCTACCTGTTCCCTTAGCAGAATCCAGTCAAACACGTACTAATCGACAATATACAGCTGGAACTAACTGACGAGTTGTCTACTTTAGTTATAAACAAAGCCAAATATTTAGTAAGGCGGCTCAAAGTGTTTTTCTTAGATGCTCCAGGAGTCGCTAGTAGCTAACCTATCTGATGAGGGCAATTTTAGCTAAATTGAGACGACAAAAGAAGATTGCTCTTGGAACGATTGGAACGACGACACGCACAATGCTAAAAATCCCAATTAATTTGAACTGAACAGAAACACCAACATATTTTGTCACACAAAATTGAGACAAAAAAAAATTGTTACAGATTTACTGCCTTATTGTATACAATGAGTTTACCATGACTCATAAAACGGCCGTTGATAGAACGTTGTGGGACTTTCTTCGATATAACATGCCAATAGGAAGTATCACAAGTTTATTCTCATCCATCAATCAATATGAGAGCCCAGCTTGGTAGTTTTTTTATATTCTCCAGAATTTTCTGAAATGTTATAAGAGTCGGGGAAGGTCTCCTTCTTGATGCGAATGATCAGATCAGAATTCCTGAAATACTTGGCAAAGTAATGAGCTTCAAGGTGGAACTTATTAGTTCAGTATTTAGTGATATTAATAACATATCAATTCTGGAAGTTTCTTGGCTATGTGTACGTGCTTAAAATTATAAACCTGGTTCAATAAACGAAAAAAAAAATCAGATTTTCTTGGAAATGGAGTAATCTTCCTTTCTTTTGATAATGTGATAAACTCTCCCACCTCATTTTATCCATTACCTTGTCAATGAAAAGCAAGATCACTACTACTCCAAAAAAAACGATAATATATACTTACTCTTAATTATAAAAACACCATTCTCTTTATCACTATGCGAAGAAGAATTAAGGTGCTAAAGGTAGTTAAAACTCAGGTGGCTTCCATGGGATAGATCGCATTCAATGCGGGCGAAGGCGTAGGCAGCAGCTAATTAACAATATTTCTGATCTCCAGCCAGTGATCTGTCTACGTGGAGCACACGCAAAATATAATATATACCAAAAAAAGATTAAATTAATATTAAAAATATGAATTCAATTCTTAAATATTCTATGAGAGCAACGTTGTTTTCTGGAAATTAGACAGACCTCCCACGCCCGCGGCGGCCGCTTATTTACATACAGAGTGGGTACAAACACTTCGCGTATGATTATTTCTGTTATTTCCTTTTCCGCTTGCCTTTTCGTTACTTGTATTTGTTTTTGTTTATAAAATGATCAATACCTGTTTTTAATAAATAAAAAAAAATATATATTTTTAATATTGTAGTGGTTAAAACTATAGAATAATAACAATCATTTATTGCCAGAAAAAATTACATTTAAAAAAATATGCAGAGGTTGTTTTCTTGAAAAAGGTAAGAGGTCTAACTCAGCTAATGATGCCTGAAATCCGACTCTCAAACGTCACTGTTTTTCAGTTACACCTTAAGATAATTGCTCCCTAAGAGATATTAGGCGGGTGTAAATGAGAGAGGATAACGATTTCTCCAAGTTTAAGCATTAAGAATTAAAAGAATATATTATACTCAGCTGTAGGCATAGCGTGTTAAGTGGCGGAATTCAACGCCGCACTCTTTCGATCACGTGTGTGTGCGCGCGTGGGTTTGTGTGTGTATGTGTGTACATGTGTGTGTGTGTGTGTGTGTGTGTGTGTGTGTGTAAAAAAATATTTTTTAAATTGCTGGTCGTCATAGAAATTCCTATAGTTAAGAATTGAATAGTTACATACAAAGTTTGATTAATATATAATTAGTTATTTATAAAAATAACTTTAATATAGGTACTTTTCCATTAAGATACTTCTGTTCCCCACTTTGAGGCACTTATTTCCGCATGTAGCCTCTTTACTGAGGCGATTAAATGAAAAAAAATGTTAGAGCATTTTTTTGAATGGGAATGGACTCAACGCAGAGCCTGTCGATCTTCCAGCCACTCTGGTACGTCGTTACATTCTAAGAGCATTTTCATTTAGAATTTTATTTTGCAAACTTTAAGAAATTACATGATGAAATTAAATTTACGAATATAAATACCTCGAATTATTTCGAGTCAAACCTACAACCCGACGCGTTTACAGACAAACACTTTACCGCTGAGTCATTATGCATAAGGCGATAAAATATGACTTTTTTAAATTTTAAGACTTATTTATATCTACGTTTACACATTTATTAATAATCCTATTTATGTGTAAGTATATCTTCATATTTGTTTTGTATATATGTGTGTATATGTATATATATCTTTACTTATATTTTTATATATATATATAAGAGTTCATGTTACACCTGCACTTTTAGACCTGCAATATTTTATATAATTTTTTTCTTATGTCCATAGGTTGACTGGAAGAAATCTCTATTAGAGATAAGTCCACCCTTGCTAACAATGTTACTCCAAGTATTGTATTAATATGTTACAAGTGCAATAAAGAGTATAAGTAGGTATGATCTGCTATAAAATATATAAGATTTTATTTGAGTTTTTCTATTAATATACTTTCATAATCCTCTGAGAAGGTATTCAGACACGACCATACGGCATATTTCATGTGTCAGGAAAAGAATAAAGTGTACTTTACTTCTTTGCTTGTGATTTATCTGAGGCAAGAATTAAAATGAACTATTTGTTAAGTTAATAGCATTTTAATTAATAATATTAATAGCCCGGGTTAATAGCCCGGACACAATAAGAGGGATGTGATATACTGTCTGTTTCTCTGTCTCGCCGAAGCCCCGAATAAATTAATTGATTTAATAGCGGAAAGAGAGAATGAGAGAGAAAGTTGTCTATCACTTTGTTCCTTAGCTATGTTTTATGTTAATCGGATTCTCTGTATAGGAACTACAAACTTTTTGCCAAGACGAGATATTAATTTTTTGAGTCGGTATCTACTCGTAATTTTGTTTATTTTTTTTTTCTTATTTTGTTCTAATGTTGGTTACATATTCCAAATCAATATTAGTATTTAATATTGAATCGGATGCTCAAATTTGTTGCAGTCAAATAAAATAAAGTAAACGAAACGAAAGGAAATAAACATATTCAAAGTAAACACGGAGTCGCGAGCAGGTCATGGGGTGCTTAGTGTAATTAAACGTATGTATATGATGAACAGTTATACTTTTTTTATATGATTAAATATTTAAAAAATCAAAATAGGCGTCTGTCTACACCATATTACATCATAAATTATAGCTTCACGCCGCATCTCATATGGATAGGTAGATTGAACAAATTTTAAGGCACTTCGTTCCTCACTTTCCACTAGCTTTTTAGATATCATGAATTGGGCTTCATCTACAGCAGTAAGTAATAAAAATATCAAATAATTAATTCCTGCAAGCGATAATCGAACTCACAACCGGCATTGATATGTTTACAGCCTTTATTATACAATAGAAAATAAAAAAGGGAATTCTCAAATAAAATGCTAAGAATCCCATTTGCAATGGTAAACTTTAAACACAGTTACCCAAACTTAAATCAGAGCTTTTTCCTATAACCTAATTCAAGATGAACAAAATACTCGTAATTATAATGCATAAAAATATAGTATGCTGGTCTCTAAAGGCGATATGCGATTGGATTTTTTTTTTTTTTTTTTTCAAAAATTTAATTTCAAAATCACTAATCGTTTCGATTTGTAAGACATTTTCACGTGAATAATATGTTCCATAAAATATAATGACACTCAGCTTTCTGCTAAGCATATATAGTTATATACGCTGTATCACGCTGTATGCTGAGGGGTGGAAAGAAAGAAGAAAATTTGGAAATCTAGTGTTCCTAACACTGCCATTACGTTCCACAATTTCCGTCGAATTTGAGGCATTGCATATTGAGTAGTGACACTCAATGACACTCGTCGGACGTCACTTACCAGAACAAAAATATTAAATATTTCATTTCCTTCAGCGGGAAACGAACCCACGACTGGCACATATACAGTCCTGTGCTTCGACGAAAAGACAGCTCAATTTTACTAATATTATAAATGCGAAAGTTTGTACGGATGTGTGTATGTTTGTTACTCTTTCACGTAAAAACTACTGAACGGATTTTCATGAAACTTTGCAGTAATATAGCTTTGATATCAGAATAACCCAATAAGTTAAAATTTATAGGGATTTTTAACTGACATAAAAAAGAAGGTTCTTTTATGTTTGTTCCCCGATTACTGGAAGATTGGTAGATAGATTTTCCAAATTCTTTTTTTATTCGAGAGAGTATATTTCACAATTGGTCACACGGTAAAAGACCAGGATCTGATGATGGAATACTGGAGATATCAAGGGCAACCCTCAAATTTGAAAGGCACATGCGGTTTTTTCGCATAATAACACAATTTGGACATCTGTATCTGACTACCATCTCATTTTATTAACCGACTGCAAAAAAGGAGGAGGTTCTTAATATGTGTGTTTCTCAGATTACTCAAAGATGGGAAAAAAAAACTTTTTTATCGTTGGAGTTACACAAAGATGTTAGTCCAACGATAAAAAAAAGTTTTCTTTAGCTAAATTAATTGTATCTTTTAAGTTTAAAAAATGTATATCCAAGAAATGTGGAAATATAAATTTACACGCAATCGTTCAGTCATAATATTAAACTGTTGCTGTACAACTGTGCGACCCTTATTTGTTTCTTTGTATTAAAATGTTTATCTAACCATTTTTCACTTTGGTAGAGCTGCTGATCGGAACTCAATGAAGATATTTCTTGGTTCACGCGGACGAAGTCGCGGGTAACAGCTTGTACAAAATAAAAAAATAAAAAATTAAGATCTAGCTTTTCTAAAATTTAAGTATTGTCATTCCAAATTTAATTTTAAGTGGTTTGTGTTTTATTATGTTTTGTTGTGGTGGCCATTCTGGATTGATACTTACATAATTTTATTGCCCTCAGAACTGTCGTTAATCACTGAAAAGTCGCTCTCGCTCTCGTCGATCCAAATTTTACCTCAGTTGGACTCACATTTCGTATGTGCAAAAAAAATCAACACTTGTAAGAAAATACTTCTTCTTATAAAGAAAATATATTTTCCCTGTTGTTCAATAATAATTGTAGCTTAAAAACCACAGAGCGATATAAACATCTCGAAGCACTTCAATCTGAATAATCAAGGTAAATGTAACGATTATAATATATATTATTCCGAAAACTCCGGCCTGAATCGACCGACTAGACGTTCAGTTTAAAAAACTTTACGAATTAAATTTAGAGTTCTGTATATTTTTTTTTAAATTTAAATCAGTACAATAACATGAAGACATTATTTTATTATATTTTTTTTATCGAAAAGATGAGACAAACGAGCGTACAGATCACCTGTTAAATATTGATACAGGTATGCCACTGGTCTTTGAGGCAGAGATAGATGCGCTTTTTAAAGGTACCCATCTTGTATTTACCCGAAAATACTAGGTAGGTATGTTGTAGAGTCCTCACAGTAGTAACAAAAACGAGATGATGAAGATTATTATATATATAGGAAACGAATGATAATGAACATGCATATCGGGTAAAATTGTGGTTGTAGTAGAAATCTTAGCTTTCATTGCCGCACTTAGCGTGACTATATGAGCAAATATATAAATAGAAAATGTCTCGTTTCTCTAAGTCATTGCTAGATGTAATAATAAAAATAATATTTTTTTAAAGAACAGCGGTTCATTTTTTGCTGTTGTCACAATACTCTTTTTTTCAGCTTTATGCTGTATCTTGCTCATGGATAGGCAGAAGGAAATTGGTGACCTAGTATTATAAAACTCCATTTCTTAACCATTTTCTGCCAAATTTAAGGCATTTCTTGTAGAGCGCCGGAACTCAACACCGCACTTTGTCTTGTTACTCACTCACTCAGCTGCTGTATCCCGCACGAGGTATGGTAGGCGGAGAAAACCGGGAACCTAGTGTTAAGACACTCCGTTCCACTTCCGTTCCCCACTTTCCGCCGAATTTGAGGCATTGCGTGTTGGTTGGTGGCGGGTGGGTAGTTCCCCACTCGAGTGGGGATCGACCCCACAGGTAAATGCATATACAGTTACTGGCTTGTGCCCCTACACCACAATAGGCCTCAGCTCGACAGATCAATGCTACAAATCATTAATCTTTTTTGTAATACAAAAAAAACTAAAAATATTTTTTTTTCTTTAATATACGAGTAAAATAAAATTTATGATACAGTCATACTTACCTACCCATTTTAAGAAATAAAAATATGTTATCTGCAACTAAATTTAAAAACAACTAACTTTAATATTCGTAAATATATAAAAAAACTCTTGAAAGATGTACATTTAAGGTATGTTGTACGTGGACTGGCGTGCGACTGCATACGCGACAGTTTGTTGGGTCAACTTCCACTCGAGTAAAAGAAATATATTATAAATAATTTTTATTTTCCTTACTCTGGTAACACGATAGAGAAAGTGAAAGTCTGGTAACACGGTAAGGAACAGAAGTGTCTTGACACTAGGTTCCTAAGTTACCTCTGTATACTCCGATATGAGCAATACGAGACTACAATTGTAATATATATTTGCAACAAAACATTTATATTTTAATTAAAAATGATATAATTTTAAATACTGAACCCTAACAAAACCAACCAACGACTAGCGTTTACAATTCGGAGCAGACGAAACTCCCTAATTGATTGTTTCAGGCCGTCTTAAGCCGCTTACAGAAGGAAAAATGTAAAAGAGAACTTTTTCAATCAAGTGCGTAGGCCTAAGATTGTATGAAAGTGATGGCTATAAACTTATTTCACATTGGGCTTTTAATAAGTGTTTAAAGTTTTATTTTTTGATTTCAACGGTTACCGGTGAATAAGAACACACTATGCTTTTTTTTTGGTTGGTGCTATTTATGAATAATTTTGTGAAGGTAACTTAACTATAAATATAATTTTGTAATATCATACATATTTCCAATTATCATGATTTCCTTATTTTATTTTATTTTTTTTCCTTATTTCCTTATTTCTTTACCTGTTAGATGTTTGTCGTAGCACAGAGGCACAACCGTGTGACTGTTAGTGCGACAGGTTGTGGGTTCAATCTTAATTCGAGGAAATTAAATATTTAATATTTCCATTTCGTCGCACTGGTGACAAGGAAAATCACAAAATTAATCGCGAATCTGCCAGTCAAAGCGAAAAGTGAGGAACAGAACGGAGTATCTTAACTCTAGGTTCCCAAGTTTCCTCTGCCTACAAGCAAAAAAGACCCTATAACAAACGCTGAAAACTAAATAATACATTTTTATTGTCTGTTAAATATGCCATGGAAAATATCCAATGTTTTAATGACCGCAAATACAACGGGTTACAACGAGAATATTAATGTTATAAAAGACATCTCTATTGCTTTCCTCGATAAATGGACTGTCTATAAAAACAAAATATTAACTAGGTACAATAAATAGTTCCATAGATTAGTGCGCTTAAACAATCAAAACAACTGCTGTATTATAGTAGCGATACGTATTACTGAAACGTATTTTTTCAATATTTTGAGTAATTGGCTCGCAGTATTCAACATGTGGGTTTAGTATAAAAAAGCGACCGATTTTTTCCAGCTTCACGCTGTATCCCGCACATGGCAGGGTAGGCAGAGGGAACTTGGGAACCTAGTGTTAAGACACTCCGTTCCACTTCTATTCCCCACTTTCCGCCAAATTTGAGGCATTGCGTGTTGAGTGACGGAACCAGAGCGACGAAATGAAAACATTAAATACTATTATTTTTTTTATGGAAAAGACGGCAAACGAGCGTACGGGTCACCAGGTGGTAAGTGATCACCGTCGCCCATGGCCCCGAGTAACTCCAGAGGAGCTACAGGAGCGTTGCCGTCATTTAAATTGGAAAGGCACCGGGGCCCGGCATTACCTAATGTTAAACACAGTGGCCAAAGCCACTACTTAATGCCGGTCTTAAACGCCGGGGGTGGTAATAATCTGGTCGAGTCTGCCTATGCGTGTTGACATTACTGGCAACGTGACTCTACCACAGTAGAGTCAGTAGTCGCCTCTTACGACACCATCAGTACCAGGGTGATCCTATTCTAAGCCAGAATCACACGGCACAAATTTGAACATATTAAAATTTTCAATTCCTCAAGTGAAGATTGAACCCACAA
Organism: Eueides isabella; assembly: GCA_019049475.1. NCBI lineage: Eukaryota > Metazoa > Arthropoda > Insecta > Lepidoptera > Nymphalidae > Eueides > Eueides isabella. The sequence goes on along the minus strand of CM032390.1, from coordinate 13,845,510 downwards.
CCTATCGTTTACAATCATACGATTGTGCCGCTGCGCCACGACAAGCTTCTAATTTTAAAGTTGAATTAAAAAACACGCCGTATGCATTCTACGCCTAATTATTACCAATTACAGGATAAGGCGGAGTGGTTCGCTAAACCATTGTTTATTTGAGTTAGCTGTCTCGTGTATTTTCTTAATTGGTTAGAATTCGGATCCTCGGGAACAATTGTAGAAGAAGATATATATCACTAAGAATTTACTTTTTTGTTGAAAGAAACTGAAAATCTGTATAAAATGACAAAGCTGTCGTGGCGCAGCGACACAATGGTGTGACTGTAATCGACAGATTTTGGGAAGTGAAGTGAAATATTTAATGTTTTCAATTTAAATATTTATTATTTTCATTTCTTCGCTCTTGAGTTGAGTTCCGCCACTCAACACACAATGGCTCTAATTCATTAGAAAGTGGGAAATTGAAGTGGAACGGAGTGTCTTGACACTAGGTTCCCAAGTTCTCTGCCTACCCTGCCATGCGCGGGATACAAGGTGAAGCTGAGCAGAATAGAGTAAGTGACAAAGACAGATAGATATTTTTGACAAAGAGGTTGTGGTGATATAAGTTCGGTTAGCATTCAGATTAATTAAATATTATTTTCATTTCCTTAATCTAGTAAATTAGATGAATACTCAAAATTAAAGGTTTTTTAGTTCTGCCACAGTCTTCATTTGAGGTAATTGCTTATAGTTATGCTTTAGACATATATCGTAAACTTTTAAACAAACATCTTTCACTATTATAGATCAGATCTAATATACATAGACTGGTAATAGTGATTGTGACTGGTAATAGTGAAGTTCCACTCGGAGGTTCCACCCGTGTTTACACTGTCTATATGACACATATTATAAATTTTGCCAATTAGCAAGAATAACTATCAAAACAGGTAGAAAATATATAATGAAGAGGCTGATCACTAACTCCACTTTGTACAAAACGTACATTACGTGTTTAACTTTACACCTCGATTAGCCATGTTACCATAGAGCGAAGAGATAAAAACATCAAATATTTAACGTTCTGCTGTGCTACGACAAGCTTCAAGTAAAATATAGACTAATTTAAATATGAAATTTAAATACGAACTGTAAAAATTTGAGGCTTTCGTTGTTCAGTAGGTATCGAATGACTTCAAATGCGTTTAAGTCATCTCTACCTACCCTGTTATATATATAATACAGCTTGAAATTGTGTTTATTAGACTTTTAATAGTATGTACATATTTCTGTCTTTAAAAAGAAAACATTCAACTTTTGTTTTAGTGCTTTTTTAATGATCTATTGAAACTTATTTTTTTTTTACTTAATTCATGTTAAAAAATATATATACACGTTTTAATTGAGGTCTTTTGGGGCCCAGGGACATATACCTGTACTATAAACGTGACAGCTTGTGGGTTCGATCTTCTCTCGAGGAAATGAAACATTTAATATTTTCAAAAATATATATTTCATGTTTTCATTTAATCGTTCTGGTAACAAGGCGAAGCGGGGCGTTGGGTTCCGCCACTCAACATGCAATGCCCTAAAGCCGGTGTAAAGTGGGAACGGAACTTAGTTTCTTAACATGAGGTTCCCAAGTTTCCTCTGCCTACCCTGCCATAAGCTGGTTACATCTTAAAGCTATATTATTATTTTTTCCCATAAGCGTGCTTTATAACTTTTATACTACTATTTTTCCTGAATAAAAAAGCTCTGTATTTAGCTCTTTTATCGTTTTCTACATCATAAAACTACTACTACATGTTCCTACAATGTGAAAGCACACAATAAATGTTCGTTATTTCACACTTAAACGTATAGAACAAAGTTTATACCCAAGAGATGAAATTCGCAGAATCTTGGCAGTAATTTTTAGAAGAATGCCTTCTACGTAATATCAGTTACCTTTTATTTATTCCCCACGGGTCAATATTCCATTTGTTCCAGATATCGCTCTTTGGAGATAGAGTTGATGAAAATTTTAATAAGTCGTGAAAAATAAACTTTTACAGCATTTCTTCCACATAAAGTCTTTCTATAACAAAGTTTTATGCATTTCATTTTCTTCCGGCAAGATATTTAGAAATGTTAGAGCACTCAAGTTTTCATTTTCCATCCTATATAAGAAGCATTACGTGTTCTAATGCAACTGAAATATAATGCTGCACTTTATTTATTACTCGTCATTATTATCATCATCAGCCTATGACGGTCCACTGCTGAACATAGGCCTCCTCTAGAGCGTGCCACGTTGCCCGATCCTTTGCCTTCCTCTTACAGTGTCTACCGGCGATCTTACGGGTGTCGACAGACTTTTTGATTACTCATAATGGTAATCAAATATAAGTAACGATGAAGATGTATCTAGGTTCTGGGTTCGATCCCCACCCGAGAAAATGAAATATTTAATATTTTAATTTCTTTAATTTAGTTACTCTGGTAGACAAAGAGCGTCATTGAGCTCCGCTACACTCAATGCTTTAGCGAAAATGGGAGAACTGAATGGAGTGCCCGCCCGGTCATGTGCAGGATATAACTGAAGCTGAAATAAAATATGCGTTCGGAGGTCCCCTACAGATTTTAGTTCTTTTTTTTTTTTTTCAAATACACTTTAGTTAATATACGAGTAGATTTACGTTGCTTTATTGGATTGTTTTATATATATATATATATATATATATATATATATATATATATATATATATATATATATATATATATATATATATATATATATATATATATATATATATATATATATATATATATATATATATATATATATATGTATATATGTATATGTATATGTTTATGAGAGCGTATATGCCGCATACTACAATTTTATAATAAAATAGTTACAACCATCGGTCGTAAGAGATATCCAAACCATTTTCGAAACATTTCTGAAAACAAGGGGAGGGTGTGAAGCATACCTCATAATTTGCATGGTTAGGTTTCAATGTATACAAGCTCAAAAGACGTCGCAACTTGTACAGCGTCTGACAATGGTCCAAGTTATATAAGATAAATAAATATATTCTATTTAAATTTTGTAAATTTCATACTTTCAAGATGTTGAAAAAGATAGCTAAAATGGGAATGGTAACTGTCTTAAAATATAATCTTAAGATACAAGTTACACAAAATATAAATTTAAGATGATATTTTTTTATAATTTAAGATATAATTTGAAGAGTCCAAGCCAACTATCTAGCCTATTTGAAACACGCGAATGAAAATCCAAGCTAAGTTATTTTTTTAAACGTAAAATACTTTCTCTCTTTCTTAGCTTATATCCTTATCGCGGCAGGTAGAGAGAACGGAGCGAGGCGAAATAGGTATTTGGCGTATGCCAAATGGCATACGCCAAATACCTATTTCGCCTCGCACACTGTTATCAGCCTCTTCGCACATGCCCTCCGGGGGGTCCTCATGCTATTTACGTGACCCACCTCCATTATTGTAGATACTGTGTTTTTGAACGTCAACCGAGGTCTACTCCTCTCTCTCTTAGACTCACTTTTCTTTCATGAATCTTTTTTGCCATTCTTTCATCACTCATTCGTCCGACGTGCCCAAACCACCTGAGCACGTTCTTCTTCATTCTCGCTGTGATATCCACGCTAGTTAGTACTTACCATTTTGTGTATATCTTTATTGGGTATGCGCTAAGATAAACTGATTCCGCATATCCTACGTAGAAATCGCTTCTCTATAGAATTCATATTTCTGACATTCTTTGTCTGTAAAGTTGTAGATAATATAAGTATTCAAGTCCAGCCAAACTAAAAGAAATATGTAGTTTTTAAATTTAAGTTTAGTATGTAGTTTCTGTCTTTAAAAAGATATTGAGCATGGTGAGCATTTTTCACTGACAAATTAAAATCGAAGAACTGGAACATCTCACGAACAGTCATATCGATCTAGCTTAAGTATAAGAAATTATGAAATGCTGTCATAACAAAAGTTATTGAGCGGGGTTGAGCATTTTGCATTGACATATTAAAATAAAACATCTGGAACGTCTCATGAGCTATCATAACGGTCGAGCTAAAGAATAAGAAATAATTACATAATGTATGAAGTAAAAGTTATTGAGCATGGTGAGCATTTTGCATTGACAAATTAAAGTCGAAGATATTGAACATAACATGAACCACCGTAACGATCCAGTTAAAGTATAATAAATAATAAACTTAGGTTTTAACAAAAGTTATTGAGCATAGTGAGCATTTTGCATTGACTTAATATGATTCAACATCTGGAACATATTATGAACAATCATAACGACCCAGCTAAACTATAAGAAATAGTAAAATATAGCATTAACTAAAGATGTGCAGCTTGACAGATATTTGTTATTGGCATAAATAATAAAGATATAAAATAACTGGTAACGGGAGATTGATATATATTAGTTCAACCTATATTAATGATCCGATACTATTTCTTTAGGTACTTTGCCTACGCTGTGCCTCGTCTGGTACGAAAGGGAGGAAAAGGAAATAATTTCGAACAGCTAGCTTAGAGAAACAAGGCGTCAAATATTATTTTTAATTTTATACAAAAAGAACAATAATACGGCGTTTTTTTATAAATTGGACCAACGTCTAGTAGTAATACTCGAAACACAATGGTGTGGTTTCTTTGTGGGCTCTGAAGGATCGCGGTCGTCATCCGTCAGCGTAGTGTGTACTTTTTACACATTTGCCCATTACCACGTTTTATTTTATTATACCTTATACGTGTTGAAATAAGGTCCATTTTAGAGAAAAAAATTAAGATATTTTAAAATATACTAGCTTCAGTTACAACTTTGTTTACAGTTGATTGTAAATTTTAGAACTATCACAAGAATATTTTAAGCTTTACATATATATATTTTTTTCTAATTTTATTTACTCTACGCAGCTTCACACTATATCCCGCACACGGGAGGGTAGGCAGAGGGAACTTGGGAACCTATTGTTAAGACATTGTTGCACTACCGTTCCCCATTTTCCGCCGAATAAGAGCCATTGTTGAGTGGCGGAACTCATCGCCTCGTATCAGAGCGAACAAACGAAAACATTGAAAATTTAAATTGAAAATATTAATTATTTATATATTTTTTTGTATATTCACGCTGAATCCCGCACAATTAGAATAAACAAATGGAATTTGTTTGAGGCGCAAGTGTAGTTGAAAAAGGCGCAAGTGTTAACACACTCCATTCCCATAAAGACAGACACTTTCATGTTCTTCTATGTTCTGCCGAATTTGAAGCATTGCATGTTGAGTGGCAGAGTTAAACACCGCGCTTTGCCCTATTGTTAGAGCTAGTAAATAAAAATAATCGAAATCGTAATTATACATACATATATATATATATATATATATATATATATATATATATATATATATATATATATATATATATATATATATATATATATATATATATATATATATATATATATATATATATATCTTATATGATCCTTTCCAAGAACGACATAAGTAAACTATACTTCAATAAACTCTGTGAATATTTCAAAGCACTAGCGGCGTGCACTCAACGTATAAAATATTGTCATATTATTACATTGCGTCTTCATAAATTGAAACTCCAGAGTTATTCCTTTGTAAAATTCTGCCATATTTATAGTAATTCTTTCTGCATATGTTCGAATGTTCCAAAACGATTTATTTTTGTTTTATGAAGTCTTTGTGACGATGTGCAATATCTTCCGACTACAAGAGTGATTGTGGATTGAATACAATTTCGCGGAGTCAATTTATTTTTTTTTAATTTTCACACTGTGTTTCGCACATAGAAGGCAGAGAGAATTATATTTTTTTTTTTTCAATGTAAATATTTCATGTTTTCATTTCTTTCTCTGGTTACAAAGCAAAACGCGCGTTGAGTTCCACCACTCAGCACGCGATGCCTCAAATTCGGCTGAAAGTGGAATGGAGTGTCTTAATACTAACCAAAGATTCCTAACCAAGTTTCCTCTGTCGACGCTGCCGTGTGTGGGTTACAGCGTGAACCTGAGTAGGCAGAGAGACCCTAAGAACTAAGTGTTAAGACGTGCTGTTCATATTTGGTACATATTTCGTTATCCCCCGAATTCTAGAGGCATTGCGTGTTGAGTTGCGGAACTCAACACTACTGTGTTACCTCGTCACAAGAACGTAGAAATTAAAATATCTTATATTAAATTGCCTCGAATGGAGTTGAACCCACAACCAATAGCGTTCACATTTAAACGTTAATATATAAAGTTCTATCTGTCATAATACAAACAAATATAAACAAAAATTACAATTCACAATACAAAGTCAATATCGAAAAATGTGGCTGAATAAATAAAAAAATAACAGCATCTCCAAATTAATGCTTCAATAAACTGTATATAGTTTTATTTTGTTCACCGAACAACGAAATATCGACATATGTAATTGTTTTTTATTGTTGGGGTTTCTGATTAAATATTATATGCGTATGGCACACATACAATTATTTTGTTGGAGGATGGAGAAGAAATTCTAGAAGGCAAGGGCGCAAGCATGTAAACGACATGTCCGAATCTCACTTGAAGAAATGATATATTTATATTTATTTCTCATTTCTTTTCTCTGGTAAAAAGACAAAATGCAGCGTTGTGATCTGCACACAGCTTAGTGTTAAACATAGAAATTTGGCATAAAAGTTCATTAAAGAATATAATTGGAGCTCTAAGAGAATGTTTCTTAAAGTTCTGACGGGTACGGAAAAACACAGGGTTTACCTTTGAATATTCCACGCAAGCGAATTCGCAAAATATAAATTGCTTGAATGGTTACAGTAGATACAAGGAACAACAGGCAAGAATAAGTTTCTCGAACTGTTAGAATTTCGCTACATTTCATACACAAAAATGTACATAAACAAGCCTCTTGTCTTTTAAGGTAACGTAACCGGAAAAGGAAGCTAAAAACACTCGTTTTTTAATTCAAAGTAGTACACTTAGCATTTTTAAAGAATTTCTGAATAAGTCAAAGGTTAAATATAAACTGGAAGGAGCACGTCCGAAGCTGACTTCCTAGGAACAGTTGTATACATTTATTTACATAAAAATACGCAACTTTTCATAATTTCACGGACGCTTGATATTTACACTCACTACTCTAGAGTACTTTAGAATACTGTAAGGAATTAAAACGCTTGTTTATTTATATTTTTCTTTTCCTTTTACATACAATTCTTTTAAAATATTCATCCAATTTCGCAAAATGATATTTACGGACTGTAAAGGAAAATCATATTTGCATTGTTAGTAGCTAAGTCAATACTAAACAATGTAAATAAATAAAATACGAAGTCTGTTAGTTCTTCTAAAAAAAGTCGCCCAATAAGCAATAGATAGATATATGTTTCATACAAATATTGCCGTCTAAAAATTGTTTCAATTATGAATTATGATATTACTCATCATAAAAAAAGTCATTACAAAAACGAAAACTATGGAACAGCGTTATTGTATGATTGTCAATCGTAAAGAGGGTTTTAATTTTCATTCATTATATAAATATATATAAATAATCTACATACATATATGTATGTGCGTCTGACTGTAACGAAACGGTTGTTGGTTCAATTCCTAGCCGAGGTAATTAATTATTTTCATTTTCTCCGTCTAGACAGCATTGACAACTGCCACTCAACATCCAATGTCTAAAAAGTGGGCCAAAAGAAGAAGGACCGAGACCGAGAGCGAAGGAAGAAGAGAAGAATAAAACGGAGAAAATGATCTAAATTATATAAAAAAAAATGTCGTAATTCAAAACACATCTGCACAAAATATTCTATTGTACAATGACGCATTTTTAAAATACAAATGTAGCGAGGCGACGCCGCGTTCTCTAAGGAGTTCCTTTCATAATTTCCGTGGCAAAGGAGTTACGATGCAAGAAGAAATAAATTTAAATATGAATGTAAATTATTTCATTTACATAATATGATGCTGACTTTTGGACGTGCCACAGTATTATTTATGTTCGTGGAGCCCTAGGATTGGGAGTTCGAATTCAACATAGGTGATTTATTGCAAATCAAAATATTCTTCATTCAATTAGGGCATTACAAGTGCGTTTGAATAAACAAGTTATATGGAAAGAAATGTCTGTAGTGTCAGCCCTACAGAAAGCTACTATCGGCTCGGAAGGCAGGTTTGCTTAGAAGACCCGGCAAGAAACTCAAAATTAGCTCTTTTCCGAATATAATTAACAATAAATTATGTATTATTTTTCATACAGAGTATGAATATCATATATAATATAATATGATAGTATGAATATTTTTGTCTACAGATTTTCAAGTTCGTAAATTAAAATAATAACAAATAAAAGTATAACTTTATCATTTCTATACAATAAGCTTCTGCTTTTTAAAATTTCTAAATTACTCAGAAAAAATATACAAATAGAAATGGAATAGCTCAGGAAACATGTTTTATTCTTAACAACGGTTTAATGGCGATAATCAATACATACACTCAGCGCTCTACCGCACGTGGCAGAGTAGACAGAGGGAACTTGGGAACCTAGTGTTAAGACACACTGTTTGTTCTTTTTCCTTGAAATTCGTGCGATTTCCCTTGTTACCAGAGCTGGAAAATCAAAACATTAAATATTTAAATTGAAAATTTCAGTTCTTCTTTTGCTCAAGTGGGGATCGAACCCAGAATTTATCATGTTTACAGTGATGTTTATAAACCTACGCCACAACAGGCCTCATATAAATCAAATAATATTTTAAAGTCGTCTTTCCTCCTAGATCCATGGCATCTGCAGCCTCGAAGAGAATGCCTCTTTTATATTTCAGACATTACGTCAAGAGCGAATATTCAGAGTAATGTGAATCCCTCGGAATGAAACTCGGGACATCTGTACAGTGACATACGGCTCTCAAGAATAAAAGATACAAATGAAGTACAATTTATTTTTCCTTTTTTATTACTTTTTTCGTTTTCTGCCCTATTGTCGGGACTTTGCGTGTTCAGTGGCGTAACTCAACTCAGCGATTTGTCTTCTTACTAGAGTGAGAAATTGATGATAATTAGTCTGAGTGAGAATTAAACCTACAACCATCAGACGCAGGACATATTAATAATTTGATGTATATATTTATATAAACGTACATTCGATACAATATAAGAACATATATGATAACAAAATTCAAAGTAGAGATTCTAATTTTCTATACATCTATAGTTTGTTTACGAGAATAAAACACAAATTCAAATACTTATTATAGTCATAAATATTAATGATTTAATAGAATAGCTTTTAAAAAAACGTTTTGTTCCTTTCAAAATTAAAGTCTCTGATACGTATCGTTTTGGTGACCTTTGATTTACTATGTCTATAATATTTTATTCACCCACTCTGGAAGACAGAGAACAGTGTTGAGTTCCACCACTCAAAATGTTAAGAACGGAGAGTCATGACACTAGCGTCTTGTACACCGTGCTATAAGTAAAAAATATGAATAGATTTTTTTACAGCTTCTCGCTGTATCCCGAACATGGCAGGGTATGCAGAGCGAACTTGGGAACTTAGTGTTAAGACACTCCATTTTGTCCCTCACTTTGCGTTAAATTTGTGACATTGCGTGTTAAGTGTCGGAACTCAACGCCACGCTCTTGGTTTTTTTTTTGCTTGAACAGGGATCGAACACACAACCTCGTCACACGCTTCTACCCCTGCGCCACGACAGTCAGAATAGAAAAATAAATATACGTAATATATTTTTAGATCAAAATGTATATTGTTTTGAATCCCGCCACAGCAGAATATATTTAGCATGGTCAGCATTTTGCATTGACATTAAAAATCGATCTGGAACATTTGATGAACAAACAATAACCGTAGCTAAACTATGTATAAATAATAATGAAATGCTGCCTTAACAAAAGATGTTGAGCGTTGTTGATTAGAAAGTGCTCTATACATTCATTGGCCATAATAAAAAACAAAACAGGTAGAAAACAGAGAAATGATGCTATATCCAACCAACTTTTTGTGTTTCGTAATAGCGGAGCGACCATTATGAGGTCTCATTCATCGTAGAAATTGAATTTCAAAGCTTCCACTTGAGTTTTTGCAAAAGGCTCAAGTGCCCATCTTGTAGTACTATTTTTGATGTGAATTCTAAAATTTTATAAAGAAACTCGGCGTTTTATTTTGATTTTTAATGAAAATAAGAAATTTCGTTTTTATCTCATGCATATTAATTAGTCGGTGATATTTTTACTTTTCACTTCTTTTTCAATGTTGGAGCACAAAATTTTTATATAAATAAATATTGTATAAGCGTTATGATTTTTTTACTATTTAATATTTTGTTTAATTTCAAGTTTACCTACATTTAGGTCAATGATTTATCTTGAAATAAGAAATAAAATTCATTATAATATCTATACTTACAATAAATCTGTAACTGATTGCTGTTTGTACACGGAAGATATATTTAAAAAACAAACTCATATGGGCATACCTTTATTAATGTAATAGGATGTACGCGCTAATCTCAGAAAAGGCTAACCAGATTTAAATACAGTTTTCACCATTATAATATGGCAACCTTGACTAACTTGTTTTATTTAAATAGCTAATATTTATTTCAACAACATTGTGACATTTTTTTTATTCATTGAGCTTAAAATTATTTTTTCCTTTATTAGAACACGAAAGTAATGAGATTAGTAAATAAAATAATGCAATTCAACCAGGCGAAGCCGCGAGATAGTGGCTAATATTGGTCACTTCATCATAAGATTTGAAATAAACAGGATCAAATCAATTATCGTACATCAATTAATATATATGTTTACAAAAATCAATATTATATAGTCATACTATACGTATATTTTTTATATAGGTTAGGCAGAGGGTACTTGGGAAGTTATAATTAAAACACTCTGTTCCCGTCAAAACACTCCTGTACCGCACTTAACACCGACGTTCGGGGTCTGGAGGCATTGCTTTTTAAGTGGCGGAACTCAACGCCTCACATTGTCTAATTTCTACGAGTGAAAATCGGACCCATAACCTATAACCTTTAAGTCGCAAACGCCTCAAAGCCTTTATTATAATCACAATAAAATAACCTTGGCAACTTAAAGTGTCTCATATGTCATATATACAACTCGTCAAATATTTGATCACAGTAAAAGCTAGTACACAATATATACGATTTATATTTTTATTAACAGTATGTATCGACCTCCAGACAGTTCCCTTGATATTAAGTTCCATTTAATATGATTAATTAAAATTAGGCGTCTCACTAATTTGAAAGCCGGCGGTATTTTGAAATTAATTAGTTATAAATTTATAGCTTTACAATAAGCTTAACTTCACGCTCTCTCACACATTTGAGGCTTGTCGTGACACAGCGGCACAAGCGTGTGACTGTAACCGACAGGTTATGGGTTCGATCCCCACTCGAGGAAATGAAATATTTAATATTTTTAATTTAAATATTTAATATTGTAATTTCTTCTCTCTGGTACAAGGCAAAACGCGGCGTTGAGTTCCGCCTCTTGATAATGCAATGCCGGAACGTGGGAAACGGAAGTGGACCGGAGTGTCTTAACACTAGACTACCATGTTCTCTCTGCCTACCCTGCCATGATGGGGTACAGCGTGTAGCTGAGTAGAGTACTCTCCCATACATCAGGAGGTACGGGAACCGGGAAGCAGGGTAGACAAAGGGAACATAGTATTAAGACACACCGTTCCCTACTTTCCACTCAATTCTATACAGATGTTGGTAAAATAGAATAGAATGGATAAATGTTTGAATTTTTATATTTTACTCGCTTATTAAGTAATATTTATCACATACATGTGTTAATAAAAAAGCTATTTTCTAAGCCATACTTATTAAATCACTATGCCTTTTTATATTTAAGCTTTAATTGATGTAATGTAAACGTAACACAATGCTATTTGGTATCAGTAATTGTTTCGAAAAAAAAAATATATTTAGTATGTTCCAAGCGATTTTTGCGGCATTGAATTTCGCCATTTATCACGCATTTATGCTGAAATCGGGAATGGTAGTGTTTTATTGCTAACGAATTGTTTAAACACTGGGTATTCATTACCTCGATAAAAACGGTTACGGATTCGATCCTCACTCTGGAAAATTAATAATTTACATTGCCTAACCTTAGTATTAAGACGAAGCACGATAATGAGCTCCGACCAATCATTAACCCTTGGGCAGAAATAAAACAAAGATTTATTTTTTTCATTGATTCAGGTTATAGAACTCTAAGCTTTTTTAAAGTCCAAATAAAAACCCATTCAATACAGAAATACGAACAGCTTAAACGAAAATAGTTCTGACCAAACGAAAACTTTACGAAATGAAAATTTATACTGTAATATGAGTTCTACAAATAACCTCCCTTGTCCATTTAAAGAGTATCATACTCGTATGAGAGTCGGGATCGGGTCGGCCTCTAGGGAAATGAATGGCGACATATTCTATAGCCTCTGTTATTGAAACAGTGATGTTATATTTTCGATGAATGGCTGAAATACGGTAGGCAAATATGATTGTTTTTATATGAAAGTTGTCGTAATACGTACGTAATGTTGTTAGTTAGCTATAAAAAAAATATTCTTTATATCAACTTTAGTACTATAAGCTTAATAAGATTGCTGAGGGTACGAGCCCTCGGGCGATGTGAAAAATCTAAGGCAGAACTTACCGCGCTTTGAATGATAGCTGTCAATATCAGTCATTAAATGAAAGTCGAGCAGCATTTTTGAAGCTGGTTTTATAAAAAATCTTTAATGAAATGTGTTATATTTTTAATAAAAGAAGTGTCAAGCAGAGCATTAAAAAATCTCGCTTGCGGCGTTCATAATTTCGTGGCTTTAAAAATATTTAAACACATTTTCGAAGCTGGCGTACTATGGAAGCTTAGCTAGGATAACCATAAAAGACATTGGCCAGGTCTAAACTAACTGCCCTCACTTTTAATCGCCGCAGCCCAATGGATTATGTAAACCAGAAAATCACTGGTGAAGCGTCCCTGGTGAAAGCCACATCGATCACTCAGTGATGAAGGATCATAACAAACCAAGGAAAAAAAGTGAAAATTTATTGATATTTTATAGAAAAAAAATCACTAGATACTTATATCTGTAGTTCATTTCAATGAAAATGACCTGGATACGCCTGAAAACTTTATTTTAATAACTTTTATTAAAATTACTTCTAGTTGATTAATTTTAGCATTGTATCTTAAAATTGATACAGAATTTCGTTGGTCGGGTCTGACTTGCCCTTAACAGTTTTTAATCATAAAATAAACTATGTACAGATATCACAACATACATACACCTATCCCTTCCATTATCTATTACATAAAACTGCCCAAAAAGTCACTTAATATTAATACTTAGTAGAAGTTAACGTTCTTCCTGCAAAGTTATATAATGGAATAACTAACATAACAGTTATATTCCATACAATACAGTTAAGAAACTCAACAATAATATGCAAATACGTAACTTAGGCACCTATACATTCGAATTAAGTTATTCATAATTCGACGTTATTCATATTGCCAGCGTCTGTAATCAAGTAAGTGGAAGTGGGAACTTGTCGTCACATTGTATGCAACTTCGACAGATGTCTGAAACTGAACACCTTGTCGAGATACGTTTGTGAATAATGACGGCTGCAATTTTTTACTAAGATTATTGTTTAAGCGCTCATATCATATTTATAAGTATTTATGTATTTCTTAGCCTGTTGTTAGGATTCGATCTCCACTCGAAGCAATCATATATTTAATGTTTTCAAATTATTATTTTTTTATTGTTTTAATTTCTTCGCTCTAGTAAAAATGCAAAGCATGGAGTTAAGATTCTCTTAACATTAGGTTCTTAAGTTCCATTTGCCTACCCTGCCATGTGAGGGATACAGCGTGATACTGAAAAAAAAAATGGAATTATACTTGGAGATCTGTAGCTAGCCCACAGTGGAAGCTTATACTTAGCCTATGGGCTTAGCCCTATATGAGTAGCTAGTTATTATACCGAGAAAATGATAATTAATCCTTGAGTGAAAATTGAACCCACAACTGTCACATTTACAGTCACACTTAAATGATCAATAATAATACTTGATTTCTAATTATTATATATTTTTTATTAATTATTATATAATTTAATTTAAAAAAAATCACATTTTTTTTTCAGGCAGCCTTTTTAGGATAGGTATAAATGAATTTAGTTATATAGATAATGTAAAGGAAAATACGTATTTAATATTACCTTAAGCCGTAATTGATATCATATTTAAATATAACCTAACCTAACGACGCTACTAATTATAAAATGTTTAGTTTATTCAAATAGCCTCCTCTTTACCTACAAGTGTAATAAAATAATCGTTATATTAAATTGTGGAAATTTAGATAGTTAATGATAACTCTGTTTATTATTTTTCTATAGTTAATGATTACTCTATTTATTATTTTCCTTTAGTTAATGATTACTGTATTTATTATTTTCCTTTAATTAATGATTGCTCTGTTTATTATTTTCCTTTAGTTAATGATTGCTCTGTTTATTATTTTCCTTTAGTTAATGATTACTATGTTCATTATTTTCCTTTAGTTAATGATTACTGTGTTTATTATTTTCCTGCTAATATTATAAATGTGAAAGTTTGTAAAGATGGATCTTTGTTCCACTTTCACACAAGAATACTCTTAATTTTTGTAACTAAAGATTAAATAGTGTCAAAAAAAAAAGGCAAGAATGCCTCAATAGTAGCTTGAAATGGTTCGTGTACTGCGCGTTTCTAGCTATTCCACTTGGCTTTAATTTCTTGAAAAAAAAAAATAAGAATTGAAATTATGACACGTATATACTTACTATTTAAAACTTGTTATTTTTGCTTCAGCGCCCTCATGGGTATTTTATAAATATTTTTATATAATTTATATAAAAATATTTATAAAATACCCATGAGGATTTTTTATGGGTATTTTTGTAGGTCAGAGCACTGGGGTGGATTCCTAGAGACGCGGGTTCAAATCCTGCTGTGTTCAATTTTATACCTTTTTAAATAAGTTTAGGTGAGGTTATTTTTTATTTGCTGTTATACATACTGAGTAACGAAAAAATGTTATATGCCTATATAGCAATTAGCAAATCTATTCACATTTAACGTTGTATTTGTCTATGGAATATCTACAAATATTTACAGTACAAAACATGTACGGCCCCGTTTTCGGATTAAATTAATTTACGTATTTAGTTTTGCCGCTACGGCTATGCTTGAGACATGTTAAATGTTATTAATAGCGTAAGTTTACTTTAGTACCTATTATCTGCGGCTTAATCTCTGTGGTCAAATGGAATTAAATCACAAATATAAAAAAAACTCGAGGACAGTGCTGGACAACGTAAAAGTTAATATCGTCTTTCTTTTATTATCTCAGCTTCACGCTGTATCCCGCACGAGGCAGGGTAGGCAGAGGGAACCCGGGAACCTTGTGTGAAGACACTCCGTTCCACTTCCGTTCCCCACTTTCCACCGAATTTGAAGCATTGCGTGTTGAGTGGCGGAACTCAACGCCGCGCTTTGCCTTATTACCAGTACCTTTTTATTATCCTTACAAAAAATAAAATAACATAATATTTTTTTATCTTTATCAGCTTCACACTGTATCTCGCACATGGCAAGGTAGGCATAGGAAACTTGGGAACCTATTGTTAAGACTTTCCGTTCCACTTTCGTTTTCCACTTTCCGCCGAATGTAAGGCATTGTGTGTTGTGTGGCGGATCTCGCCGCCGCGCTTTGCCTTGTTACCAGAGCGAAGAAATAAAAACATTTAATATTTTTTTTTTGATAATTTTGATTATTTCATTTCCTCAAGTGGCTATCGAACCCACCCACAACCTGTCGTTGACAGTCACACGCTTGTGCCGCTGCGTCAAAATAATAACTCCATATATAAGAATTTTAAGTTTCAATTCACCGTTCCATAAAAATCCTCACCGAAAGTTTGCACATCGCTGTTTGAGTTGGTAACTGTTAACGACTTAACTTGCAATAGATTATTGCTTCGATACTACCGTTTGTTTAACTACACCCTTTTTGTTTCCTGAAACTTCCCGCATCCATCACTCGTTGTATCCCGCTTTGTGGATCTTGTAAGATATAATGTAAAGTTTAAATTTGAACTCAATAAAGTAACTTTTATTGGTATTTAAGCTTATATTAATTTGATGTTTGGCCTTTTTTTGTATGAAATTGTTACTCAGTTTTATTTAGATAAGGCAATTTGTTAATAATCAACGCCTTAAGTCATCTCACTAGAGAAAAGAATATTAATATAATTAATTTTCTGTAAGTGGAAATCGAATTTACAGCCGTCACGTTTATAGTTTTACTTTCACACTGCATCACTGTAATGTATCTATTAACTTTAAAGCACAAACATAAATTAATACATAAATATAATTAACTTAGTAAGTGTCAGGCATAATACCTAACTTACAGTATAACTTAAATTATCGCGGCAGTGGGATAGTTGCCTTAGTTTTAATTACAGCTAAGGACCATTGTGGCGATAGCGTTGTAATGTTAAGGAGACTTTCCACAACCTTAATTGTCAAGAAGCTATCTGCATTGACATACAGATTCTTCCTAGTACGAGAAATTTCCGCGACGTAACTTCGACAGTCATTAATAGTAATTTATATTTATATAAAAATTTTATATCTATTGATTAGTTAAATTATTTCAAAAATATAATGAAATTTTCTTCGCATCTATCTTCCGAAGCGTTTTTAACTTTAGGCAAGTATGTACCGAGATGTTATAATTATCCTTTCTCGAGCGATGTAATATTAGTATTTGCAATTTAAATATTTAATGTTTTCATTTTTTACCTCTGCCTCAAATTCGGCGGAAAATGAGGAACGGAACGAAGTGTCTTAGTATGAGGTTCCCAAGTTCCTTCTGTCTACCCTGCCATGTGCGGGATACAGCGTGAAGCTGTGAAGTGAGTGTGTGAGAGGTAAGGTAGGTAGATAATAAAATAGAATCTATTTGAAACTATTACTTGTTGCTTTGTTTATCATAAGATCTTTGATTTTCACATTGATTACATTACATTTTAAATGAAACAAATTTACCCGCATTATTCGTGTATAGAATGGTACTGATTGTGTCGTAAGAGGTGACTTAAGTACGTGTGGGAGAGTCACGTTGTCAGCAATGACAACACTCATGGGCAGACTCTACCGGTTCATTAACACCTCCCGCACTTAATACCGGCGTTAAGTAGTGGTTTCGGCCACTGCGTTTCACATTGGGTAATGCTGGAACCCGGTGCCCATCTACCTTATAGACCGGCAACGCATCTGTAGCTCCTCTGGCTACACAGGGTCGTGGGAGACGGTGATCACTTACCATCAGGTGACCCGTACGCTCGTTTGCCGTGTCTTTCCATAAAAAGAATACTGATTGCTATACATTTTTAAAACTTGACGTTTGAAACACTTTGCAGTAGTCCGTGGTTAGGGGTAGATATGTAGGTAGGTGTGTGTCTAAAATTGAAGAGTAAGCGTTAGGTTTTCAAAAATGTATATTGGTATACAATATACGCAATTAATACGGTATTTATTTTTTTATTTTTATTTAAAATATTACTTCTTATGTTTGTAATTAAAGCAAACTATAAAATATATGTATATTTTATATTCATGCTTTATTATAAAAGTACATTAAATCACATACATATGTACATTATTTACAGCAGTTATTTAAATATTTGGACTTAGCCCATGGAAATACTGCCATGTGAAATATCTGTGTGACTGTTATTGTGGTATCAGTTAAGTTTGTTAATGATTTGATATAGAAAAATTTTCAAAGGTCAAAAACCAGATAGAGAAGGCAGTATAACTCGAGACAGTGCGTATTGTAAGACGGTTCCATACTCTGGAGCCGTAGCCGTTAAACAAATTAAAAAAAATCCTGTTTGACGCCTGTTATGCCGCAGGAGCTGTAAACGTGATAGACTAAGGGTTCAATCCCCACTCGAGGATATGAAATATTTAATATTTTCAAATAAAATATTTAATGAGGTCTGTCGTAGCGCAGTGGCACAAGCGTGTGACTGTAACCGACAGGTTGTGGGTTCGATCCCCAGTCGAGAAAATGAAATATTTAATATTTTCTATTTAAATATTTAATATTTCATTTCTTCGCTCTGGTAATAAGGCAAAGCGCGGCGTTGAGTTCCGCCACTCAACACGCAATGCCTCAAATTCGGCGGAAAGTGGGGAACGGAAGCGGAAGCGGTCCCGGGTTCCCTCTGCCTACCCTGCCTCGTTCGGTATACAGCGTGAAGCTAAAAAAATGAATATTTTCATTTCTTCGCTCTGGTAACTAGGCACAGTGGGGCATTAAGCTGATGATTCCTAGGTTCCCCTGCCTACCCTGCCTTGTAAAGGATACAGCGTGAGGCCACAAAAACAAATAACAAATACAAATATTAACTTTGCAAAATTTACATACTAAATAAATTATTTAATCTTTTTTAAACTACCCAAAACAAATGTTTATTTGTTGCGTTATTTTTTAATAAAAGTCCATAAAGCTGTTATTAAATACAACTGTTATAAAATTTAGTAGCGTCGAAACATAATTGTCAATATTTGGGAACAATGAAATGGAAGATTAAAAAAAAACTAAAGCGTTTGAAATAACATTGTATTTTTAGCTTCACGATAAATTTCACACATTGCAGGGTAAGCAGAGGGAACTCGGGAACCTAATGTTAAGACACTTGGTGGTCCTACATAAGAAGGCTCGTTCCGTTCGTTCGTTTGAGGAGTATTCTTCTTCATTCAGCACTGTAGTAGATTTTATCCAATTTTCGTCCCACTCACTATTTTGTTAAAAGAAAATAAACATAATTAATGCCTTCAAATTGGAATCAAACTCACAATTCACTTTTACAGACATATGCAACTCCACTGTGCCACGATGTTCTCCTATCATAAGATAAATGCTTCATAACTATCAATATTTGCCAGTTTAATAGTAATTGGTAATGAATACGCTCGCTTTGTGTGTTCTATTGAACAAACTGATTCAATATCCAAACCTCTGACCTGAGGGCTAAATTTGGTTTGTAAATATACGATTTAGAAATTTGATATTATGTAGACAGAAAAGTTAAATTAATATTAGATTTTTTTATAAAATACATTTATTTTACTGTAAAATCTTTAATAGTAAGTAAATAATTTTGAAATCTATACTTTTGTTCTGTATTACGTAAAACGATAGAAAAAAAATAAAGTTATAACACTGTGATATCTTCGCATGAACCATCGGTAAAACTCTTTACTGTGCTGCATCTTCCATAAAGAGAAAATGAAATAAAAATAAGAATTTCTCACAAACGATGATCGCACCCAAAACCATGGTATTTACAGTTAGACTCAAGACGTTATCACACCATTATACTTTATTATTGAATTCTTAATTTGGGCTTAAAGTGAGGGAAGATAAAGAGATCTACATGCATTATATTGACTTACTATCTAAATTACATTCAAATACAGTAAATGTCTCCAAACATCCATTAAAAGTTTAGTGATAAGATCTTTGATTATAGCAACTATAACACTTACTACAGCAAAGTGTCGGGTGTTCAGAAATGTAAATATGCGATTAATCCAGTAGTGAATAGGTTTACTCACTCAGGTTCACGCTGCACATGACAGAGTTGACAGAGCGAACTTGAGAACCTAGTATTGAGATATACCGTTCCGTTCCCTCTTTTCTCCGAATTTGATGCATTGCGCGTTCAGTGGCGGAACTCAACGCCGCGCTTTGTTACCAGAGTGAAGATACGAAAACATCAAATAGTTAAATTAATTACACACGTTGTGCCACCGCGCAACATTTTTTAAAATATTTAGTACATTATTTTATTGCCTTTCATTTTTATTTATTTATTTGAAACATAATCAGTATATAAAATTTATAAATATAAATCATTGTAAAAACCAAATAGGAACGAATCTAGCTTCATGTTTTAGCCAAAAATTATAATATAAAAAAATATAATATATATTATATCATAATTGAATTTGAACCCGAAACTAACCTCAAAAGTTATACAAAACAAAATATCAACAATTTATTTTAAAATCTAAAGTCCACAATGCTGGGCGTTGTAACATGGCCGTGACAAATTCAATCAACGCGATGACAGCCATATTTCCACTCTCTAGAGAATGGTTTTGTTACACGTGACAGTGTTTCACGCGTGCATGCTCTTGCGTTATTTTTGTTATACTTTATTAAACGTTCCTAACTTGAACACGCTTAATGTACTGAATAATTTCCTTTTTTTCCGCTTCACGCTTTATCCTGCAAATGACAGGGAGCGCAGTGAGTACAAGGGAACCTCTCCTTCAAATGTACAGTTTCTTCGAATTTGAGACATTTGTGTGATGAGTGGGAAAAATCGACGCCACGCATTGTCTTATTACCAGAACGAAGAAATATTCAATATTTCACTTAAAAATATTAAATATGTCACTTTAAAAATTAAATATTGCTTATAAAAATATTGAATACAAATTATCTTTTCGATTGGGCATTGAACCCACAACCAGAAGTTTACGGACACTCTTTTGCCCTTGCGTCACGACACTCTTCAATAATTTTATGATTTATCTTTTCGTTATATCTGTATGCTGCATGTTGGTTAACAAGTGTTCCGTTGAGAGAAACTCAACGGAAACTCAAAAGGAGACAATTGATGTTGACTTCTACTAATTATTACTCAATTTCATTCGGATCTTATGAAATCTTGATAATACATTATTAACAATAGTGCGTAACTTTAAAAGGAAAGATAATTTTGAGTCATATTTTTTTAAATTTATGTATCTTATACATCGAATCCTAACCTATCGTTCAGCTATTTCTATATCAAATAAATTATACTAACATAATAAACTAGCTACAAAAATTTTCCTCATCTAATAATTAACTAATTACAAATTATAAAGCAAATTACGTGACTTTATTTAAAATAAACTTTAAAAACTACTTTGAAATCTAATTCCGATTGAGTGAATAAGAAATGTAAAATATATTTCATATAACCATCAAATATACAGTTTATTGTCTTGTAAAAGGGGGTAGAAACTAAATGCCTTCCAATTTACCACTAACGAGCGCAAGCCTTTAATCTCTCAGCGGACTTCAAAAAACGCAACCAAAAAATTACAGTTTGACTTTTTCTCTGATAAAAAATAATTGCTGTTCCGCTACGAAAGCGGACGTGGTCTAAATTGGCCAATCAGGTCGCGACATTTTTTCAAAATGGCGGATCATATAAGCGTAAAACATGCTTCTAATTGATCATTATTGAGGGCGACGGCGTGGAGCGCACGTGTCCCCAATTGCCTCATTTATCATTCACATTTTTTATTTATATGGTTGTCCGGTTTTCACACTTTTTGATTTCAATTTTTAATTTTAAATGAATATATTTAATCTTACAAGCGACTTGACTTCAAAAATTTATATACATTGTTGCACCGCAGTATGTTGATCGGAACATGGCGACCCGTCAGTTTGCTTTAGTTTTATCTAAAATATGCAACATTTTATTTATATTATGCAGACCTAGCGTCGAAACAACTATAATGTGTTACAAGGAGTCCTGTAAAATTAAAACGTCAAAATACAACTTTTAATACGATGCAGTCGAGATTTACAATTATTTTTGTAATATTTTTCAATTGAGTATTTTTTTTAGCTTCACACTGTGTCCCGCACGAGGCAGGGTAGGCAGAGGGAAGCCGGGAACCTAGTGCAAAAACACTCCGTTCCACTTCAGCTCCCCACTTTCCACCGATTTGAAGCATTGCGTGTTGAGTGGCGGAATTCAACACCGTATTTAGCCTTGTACCACAGCGAAGAAATGAAAACATTAAATATTTTAACTGAAAATATTAAATATTTCATTTCCTCGGGTGTCCAGTGGGGATCGAACCCACAACCTGTTGGTTACAGTCACACGCTTGTGCCGCTGCGCCACAACAGGCCTCAATTCAGTATTGTACATTTTTTTTTTCTTGAAAAAAAAAAAAGAAACAATTACCCTAATATAATATATCCTTATTACTTTCTCGTTCACATTTTATAGTGCATTAACAGATCAGTACAAAATCTGTAACAAGGATATAACATTGAACATTTCACACGTCGTAAACATTGCAAATCGGGGGTGGATTCTCAAAGCGAGCAACATTTGGTTTGTGCGTAATTCCATTCCTTCTGATCCATTGCACGTTATACGCTCGAGTTGCGAGATCAATCTATTTTCAATTTTTCCACCCCCACATGACGCCAAATTGGTTGTCTACCCTGATTCACGCATGACACGGGTGAGATTGCTGACTTTTAATTCGTAGGGCTTCAAGATAGCGATCTTCGGTAATTTAAATTGTCCTCAGCTCAGCCGGAAAGTGATTTCTCTTTACTTCCTATTATGAAATTCAGTTTTTTTATTAGATATATAAAGGGAATTATTAAATATATAAAATAGATGGAAATATTTATTACATATATAAATATTATTAGTATTATATAAGGTATTATTATAAAGCTACAGAATCTATGCAAACGTGTCATTATAGGTTTAAAGAATTTATTCTCAAAAAGACATAGTCACTTATATGAGAACATACATACAAAAGTTAAAATATAAAAGAAAATAGTCGCCAAATTATTTAGTACTCAATTAACGATAGTAAGATATTATTACAAGTGTGTTACATTGTTAGTATATCAATTATTTTCTAAAATATGCTGTGAAAGTTGAGACTTAAATTCGTAAATTGAGCTTGCATTTCTTATAGTAGACGGTAATTTGTTGTAAAGTTGTGCTCCCTCAGATGTGATATCCTTCTTTGCAAATTTTGTCCTAGTCTTTGGGAGAATTAGTAAGCTAGGGCGACGGGTGCTACGCGTACTAACTTGTTTCATAAATGACAATTTAGAGTGTACAGATTTATTAATAATTTTTCTTATAAGAAGGCAAGAATTGTATATATAAAGTTGTTTTAAATTCATAATCTTCGTTTCTTCAAAAATTTTAACTGTAGATGTAGATAACGGATATTTAAAGAGTATTTTTATTATTTTATTTTGTTTTCTTTGAAGTTCTTGTAATTTTGTTTTGTTAGCATTACCCCATACTTCAATTAAGTATAATAAATGGGACTTAACCAAAGAGTTGTAAATATTATAGTGTAGTTTTTGTGGTATGCACCTAGAAATATTCTTTAATGACCCAATTAAAGACGAAAGTTTTCCTTTAATATGGTCTATTTGATTGTTAAAATTAAGATGATTATCTATTCTTAAGCCAAGATATTTTTCACAGGTTTTTTGCTCGATTACAATGTTGTCAATAGTTAGCGGATCATGTTGCAAAATTATTTTATTTTTAGGTTTAAATATTATGTAACATGTCTTAGAGGCATTTACAGTTAATAAGTTATGGCGGTACCATTCATGTAGAAGATCTAGATCTTTTTGTGCTTGAGTGATAATATCATTTATTTTGTTACCAAAATAGAACAAACATGTATCATCCGCATACAAAGTTAGGTGACCGTGTAATTCCAAAGATGCAATATTATTTATGTAAATCAAAACTTAAATCAAACTTTTATTACTTTTTAATTTATATATTTAAAGTACTATAACTTCAAAAATTCAATTCGAAGTGCTATAGAATGCAAAAAAATTAAATGATATGCCAAAGTTTGCTAAAAGCCTGAATGCGATGCAAGATCAGTGTAGATGATAAGGTATTAGAACAAGTGACTTAGATAGTATATCTGGGAAGTATGTTTAGCAGAGACGGAAGATACGAAATGTATGTGGAAAGACGTATTGCTGCCGGTAACAGAGTTAACGGTGCCTGAGCTGCATTGTTGAGACGGCGAAACGTCAGCATAGCTGCGCGTTTGGCTGTACACAATGCAGTGTTGGTATCGACACTGTTATACGGCAGCGAAACGTGGGTATTACAGAAGAAGAATGTAAGAAAGATGATTACTGTAGATGCGATCTCTTCGTCGGATATGCGGAGTCAGTTTATCTGATCGCATATCCAATGAAGAAATACACAGAATGGCAGCTACTAGCGTAGATGTCACAGTGAGAATGAAGAAGAACGTGCTCAGTTGGTTTGGGCACGTTGAGCGAATGAGCGAAGAAAGAATGTTTTTTACCATTCTGATTTATGAAGGAAAAGTGAGTGGTACGAGAGGGAGGGGGAGACCTCGGTTAACCTTCAAAGACACAGTATCGACGATACTGGAGGAAGGTCACGTAAAAACGACAACGTTGATGACAGTGGACGAGGCGAAAGAGGTATGCCGAGACTTCTGTCTGCCTACCCTGCTAGGGATATAGCGTGAAGCTAAGTTAAGTTAAGTATATGCTAAAGTTAAAATAAAATGCATCGCAATTAATAAACATATTGTTTTTTTCCTACGTAAATCAAGAAAACCAATACTATAGTTCGCTAAGCTTAAGCTGAGCTTTGCTTTTTATGCGCATTATAAGTAAAAGTATAACCAGGAAAAAACAATAAAAATAAATTAAATTATTATAAATCAATAAAAAAAAACATTCATTTTTAAAATAATATTCCACACATAGGAAAGACAAATAATCAATATATTAATCCGATACGTATTGTATGAGTGTGTATGTAAGTGTGTGGTGTGTGTTATAATAATAAATCGTTCCATCATATCATCAAGAACAGCTCCATGATTTTCATTTTTCTTTGTTTACTGCTTGGTCACGTACGTGTTTCCATTTTGGTACAGTGATAACGCAAGCTTTATTTTTACTTTCAATAAATCGTACACAAAAATATATTAATAATTCAATAGTACCCAGATAATCAAAATGAAATGTTCTAGGTCTGGGTCCACCCGATTTTTCATATAAGCTTCGTTAATTTAACAAAAATAATCCAGGCCATTAGTAATGAATATTAAGCAGTATAACTTACAAGCTCAGTGTTAAGACATGCCGTTCCATTCTCCTCTTGCTGTTGAACTTGAGGCATTGCGTGTTGAAAAGTGGAACTCAATATAGTGATTTGCTTTGTTACCAAAGCAAATCACGATAAAACATAAAATATTTATTTTCGGGTGGGGATTAAATCCGTAACGCGTTTAGGCACTGCACCACGACAGGCCTCGTACAACCATATTAATACGATTATAACAAAATTTAAGATAATGATGATAATGACTGGTGTTACACGGGGCCGTGGACGACGGTGATCACTCAGCAGGTGACCCGTGCCTTGACTTTTTCATTATATATATATATATATATATATATATATATATATATATATATATATATATATATATATATATATATATTGCTGTAAATGTACGGCGTTGACATCCGAAGCTCAACACTCAATGGTTATCAGCTTGGGATCGATCTATGTAAACACTCGATATCTTTTGCTATGCGGGAAGATGTGGGATGCTGCTTTAAATTACAAAGGAAAACCATTAAACGAGTAGCCATAGCAAATTTAGTTAAATCCACGCCAAAGAGCCAAAGAAAGTCTCGATTTCTTAAGGAATGTAATGAAGAAAATAAATTCAATTGGAGCAAATTGAACGTTTCAAACAAACGACATCGCTATGACTAACGAGTTTTATCGAATAAAATTTTTCCTTTTATTACACCGGAACAAAGTTTATAAGCTTGGTTATTAAAATTTAAAAAAACTCAGCTTAGCTTCTTTTAGCAGCAGTGTTTTTTTGAAGCAGAAGGGACCTAATCTTATGACACTAAAAAGATTTACGAAATATTGCCTGATGAATTGCGGAATTAAAAGCTGCATTATGTCCAAATGTACGAATATATGTTACCAAATAAGATTGGAGAAATGAAAACATTTTTACGTTCTAGTTAATATCGAACCAATAATCGGTAATAGTCAAATCTTGAATCACGACGGCTGAGTAGTATAATACTGAAAAGAAGAAAGAAGAACAAAACTATTAAAGAAAAACACAAATAATCTGCACTCAACTAAACAACAGTTCCTAGAAATACGTTTAACTACACTTTTCAACTTCACAGTGTAATAGAGGAACACTATAAAAACTCGATAACATTAACTTGTCTAGAATTCGAAAGGTCCGGACTTTGCATAAAATATTTTTCTATATAAAAGCAAAGTAAATAGTTTATAATATTTCTTTTTTCATGTTAAATTCTGTTTAATATATCTTTATAAAAGTCACCCTAAGCGAGATAATAAAATTTTTAAGAGTAATGGAATTTTCCCTTTTGTCTCTATAACCACTGCCCGCGAGGCATAAGCTGAGCATTGTATTTGTGATTGGTCACATATATTTGTCTATTCTGATATAATGACTTTTTTACGCTGATGAGGCAGTGCGTGTTGAGTGGCGGAACTCACCGTCTCGCATTTCCTTGTTAGTTTTGCCTGGTAACCACAACAAATAAAATAAAAATATTAAATAATTCATTTTGAGATTTCATTTCTTTTTGCACAAAACTATTTTTTAAGCTTTTGCCAGCTCTTGATTTATCTAGAGGATCACCGATTAATTAACGACCGCCAATTTGGCTTTCGTCAGGGTCGCTCAACTGGTAGATCTTCTTGTTTACCTAACCCACTACTGGGCTGCAGCTATTAATAGCAAGGGAGAGGGCATATTAGCTAGTATAGACATGGCGAAGGCTTCCCGAGAATTTATGCAAGTAGATCGCTAGCTTTCTCACTGGGCGCAGCATCAAGGTCGCTGTCGACGGTTTGTGCTCCGAATACATGCCCGTGAACGCTGGCCTCCCCCAAGGCTGCGTGTCGTCCCCTACGCTATTTCTTCTGCATATCAATGATGTTGGAAAACTCTAACATACATTGTTATGCAGATGATAGCACTGTGGACGCTGTACAATCCGGCCGTGCTAGTCTTACGTCGACCAGTGCCGAAATAAACTTGTGTCTTCCGTTGAGGCATCCCTCAAGAATGTCTCCGTATGGGGTGACCTCTAATACTAAAACACCCCATTTGTCGTATCACCAGTTTTCGAAAACACTCCCCTTGAAGCCGCGCCCTGCTTCAGTATATTAGGCCTTGCCAGCTTTTTGAACGATTTTCAGTATTGTGATCACCTGGAAAGCAAGGCCAAGTTGGCCTCGTAGAAACTGGGGGTCATCAGCAGAGCGAGACAGTATTTTACGCCAAAACACCGTTTGGCCCTGTATAGGGCCCTGGTTCCGCCTCATATGGAATACTGTTCTCACCTCTGGGCTGCTGCACCCCAGTATCAGCTTAAACCATTTGATCGCGTACAATGTAGAGCCGTTCGAATCGTTGGGGACCCAATGATCTGTAAGGGGCTTGACGCTTTGGCTTTGTGTAGAGACGTATCTACACTGTGCGTTCTCTACCATATTTATCTCGAGGAGTGTTCTGGAGAACTGTTTGACTTGGTATCTGCCGCCGAATTTTTAACCGCACAGTACGCCACAAGTTACTGTACCATCCACATCATCTGGACACGTAGCACTCCACTACTGTGCGGTTTCGTGGGAATTTTCTTCCGCGGGGCCGTGGGCGACGGTGATCACTCACCATCAGGTGACCCGTACGCTCGTTTACCTTGTCTTTTCCAAAAAAATATAAATTAGATTTCCGTTTCACTTGCATATGTGCATCAATAGAAGAGGCTCTCACTCTAGACAACATTGGTTAAGGTTAATTTATATATCTTTTCCAGTTTAACTCTGCTGCTCTCTGATTAACACAAGTTTTCCACTGCCAACCCTTTAAAAAAACGATAAAAGTAATATATTTTTTTATTCAAACTCTTCCTTTGTAATAATGTTCAAATTATATTACTGTGAACAATGTGTATTTGGCATTTCAAGTAATCGCTTAGAACTCTTCCTTTCCCCCGCAAAATCTGTTTATGAAGTCGCGTCGTGGCGTTTGTCTTATTTCAGGAGTTGTAAATGCGTGACTGAAATATCTTAAATCCCCTACCATTTTTGGTGATATATATTTTTTATGTCTTTTTTTTTATTTTTCATCTATTCTTTAGTTTTACTCAGAAAGAACCTAATGTCAACACGCCTTCTCTTGAGTTTCTTGTCAGAACATCTCTAGCGATGTTTTTTCATTATCAGTTACGCATAACACATTAAAAGCGTTAATTTGTAACACCTAATGGAATATTTTGTTAATGGAATTGATTATGTATTCACCATAACATTGTTCTTACTTTCACCACGATAACAATAAACGTGAATTAAAAACAGATTGTCTTAACGCTAGGTTCCCAAGTTCCCTCCGTCTACACTGCCATGTGCGGGATACAGTGTGAATACTGAGTGAGCAAGTGAGTGAATTAAAAATCCTTATGAACATATAATAGGGGATTCTCTTACAATACGTAAGATTTATGCACACACGTGTAAAACGGTATATGAAGTGAAATATTGTATGAAATTGCTATTTTTCTTTGTTATTTTTGTATAGATATATTATTTGAATCGATCTGCTTACTATCAAATCGGAGCTATATTCTCATCTGAAGAGATTAACACAAAAGTGTAATGTACATTCGATTCCAATACGAAGATATGATAGATTTAAAAGACATGCTCATATGGTAGTCAAGGTAGTCAAGTCTAAAAGCTCCGCGTTAAGCTTCACAGCCAAATACGTTATATCTTGCCAATTGTAGAAACAGAAATTGAAAAACCAATCAATCGCTTTCTAGGCCAAGCGCAATGTAGTGTTCTGTATTTTTACTATATTTTAAAGTGTTATTCCACACTTAGGACAGAAAATATTAAACTTAAATTTTAAAAAACGTATAAAAATTTTTTAAAAATTTTTTGAATTTTTTTTTTTATAAGAATTTCGACGGAGCTCGGTGAGAACGAATGGCTTAGTTGGTCAGAGCGCTAGAACGGTATTCCAGAGGCGCAGGTTCAAGTCCTGCTTCGTTCAAAATTTTTATACGTTTTTTAAAATTTAAGTTTAATATTTTCTGTCCTAAGTGTGGAATAACACTTTAAAATATAGTAAAAATATTAAAATAAATAGTATTCTCTCTTGCCAAACGATAATTCTTACGAGTTGTCTTTGGGTAGCGGAAATTTGTAAAAATCTCCCTACAGAGATGCTAACAACATAAATAAGTTGTAACATGCGTATAAGAATTTCGACGGAGCTCGGTGAGAACGAATGGCTTAGTTGGTCAGAGCGCTGGAACGGTATTCCAGAGGCGCAGGTTCAAATCCTGCTTCGTTCAAAATTTTTATACGTTTTTTAAAATTTAAGTTTAATAGTGTTCTGTAGTTTTTACGTTAAATAATTTTAGCATTATTATCGCTATCGTGAACAATTTGATTTTATTTAAGAATTTTATGAGAAGCATATATATTTTTCTATATATTACTTATAAACTTGTATAATAACAATAGAATTAGCTAATAATATAATTAGGTAATACAATTTTTGGGCTAAATCATTAAAAAGGTACCCTAAACAGAGTATTTAATCACTTGGTATTATCACATAGATATATTCCTTATATCTATATGAGAGTACGAAATTCCAGTACGAAATAGGCTAGTTAATTAAACCTACGAGTACTTCCAGCAATACCAATCCACCATCCATCTTTGAAAATAAAATGTTTAACAAAAAAAAAAATCCAAAACACGTCTCGTAAGACAGAAGATCGCGCGTGACCCGAAATGTAAGCAGTCGAGATTCTAGTAACAATGAGACAGTTTTTATTGCCTCATCACTGCCTTATGTCGAGGGAATGCGAAATTTCCGCGTTGAATACAACTTGGATAAAGCTTAAATTAAAACGTTTTGTTTTTGAACTTTTCTATATTATATATATATATATATATATATATATATATATATATATATATATATATATATATATATATATATATATATATATATATATATATATATATATATATATATATATATATATATATATATATATATATATATATATATATATATATATATATATATATATATATATATATATATATATATATATATATATATATATATATATATATATATATATATATATATATATATATATATATATATATATATATATATATATATATATATATATATATATATATATATATATATATATATATATATATATATATATATATATATATATATATATATATATATATATATATATATATATATATATAGCAATTTCATACAATATTTCACTTCATATACCGTTTTACACGTGTGTGCATAAATCTTACGTATTGTTAGAGAATCCCCTATTAAAATTGTCAAAAAAATTAATAGGTTTTACAAATATATATATATATATATATATATATATATATATATATATATATATATATATATATATATATATATATATATATATATATATATATATATATATATATATATATATATATATATATATATATATATATATATATATATATATATATATATATTTGTAAAACCTATTAATTTTTTTGATAATTTTAAATAATGTATGACCGAGAACAGACTCCTCTCCATTATGGAGTACTGTACATTTCTACGTATCTGAATACGGCCAAATTCACAAGCAATATAGTACATTAAAATTTTGTTTTATAAATTATTTACTTATTTTTTACGCTTTATTCTGCATAGCTTATAATAGTAGAGAAAGTACCTGCTGTTTATTATTATATTTATTATTAGTTAAGTTGTTCCGCAGATTAGCTTAGACAAACAAAGAAACAGATTTGTAGATAAAAAATTATAAATGATTTTTGCATTTAAATTTGCACACTACACTTACACCTTTTAAGGAATACACTTTTTTTTACTTTCACGTTGTATCCACGCAGGGACGAGGCAGGGTAGGCAGAAGGAACCTGGGAACCTAGTGTTAAGACACTCCGCTCCACTTTCCGCCGAATTTAAGACATTACGTGTTGAGTGGCGAAACTCAACGCCGCGCTTTGCCTAATTACCAGACCGAAGAAATGAAACATTAAATATTTAAATTTAAAATATTAAATATTTCATTTCCTCGACTGAGGATCAATCCAAGAACCTGTCGGTTACAGTCACACGCTTGTGCCGCTGCGTAAGGACAGGCCTCAGGCCACTACAGACCTATATTACCAAACCTAAATTATAACAATTAATATTTTTTATTAATTCTTATAATTTTCCTTTATTAATATCACGTTAAACATCTTCCACTAAAGCGGTATGCCATTATTTAGATGTATTGTTATGATAAATTATCGATAATCCATATATTTTAATTTTATATATCATTAGAGAAAACTCGTATTCATTATACTTAACAACTTTTGTTAAGCTCCTATTTCATATTTCTGTCCTCGTCTGTTATGGTTACTCATTAGTTGTTTCAGATCTTCAATTTTTATTTCATAAGACAATATTCATTATTTCTTATAGTTTACATGGACTGAGTTAGTTTTATTTTTTTTTTATATTAATGGATGGTTAACTTTTATCATCAATGATCAACAAGGCAAAGCGCAGCGTTAAGTTCTGCCATTCATAATTCTGTAATTTCGGCGGGAAATGGGGATTTGAAGGAATTGTCTTAACAGTAGGTTTAGCATGTCGTGGCGCAGCGGCACAATCGTGCGACCGTAACCGACATGTTGTGGCTTCGATCCCACTCGAGGTAATGAAATATTTTATATTTTTATTTCTTCACTCTGGTTCAAGACAAAACACGGCGTTGAGTTGCGCCACTTAACACGCCATGCCTCAAACTCGCCGGAGAGTGGGGAACGGAAGTGGAGCGGAGTGTCTTAACGCTAGGTTCCCAAGTTCCCTTTGCCTACCGTGCCTTGTGCGGGATACAGCGTGAAGCTGAGTGAGTGAATGAGTGGTAGGTTTCCAAATTCCCTTTGGCTACCCCTCCTTGTGCGGGATATTTTAACATTTAAAAGACTAACAATTTTCTTATACATATTATCTAAACAAAAAACAGTTTTTATGGAAATAGAAATTCATTTTCTAGCGCAAAATGAATACCCATTTTCACAAAATACACTGTTGTTGTTTAATTTAAGGTTTTTGCGTATATCTTTTAAAAATTTAATTAAGTTTATTTTTGATGTTATCTTTAGATTTTAGATTTTTCTTACGCTGTATTCCGCACGTGGAAGGGTAGGCAGAGGGAGCTTGAGAAGCCAGTGATAAGACACTCCATTCCCCTTAGTACACTTCCGTTCCCCTCTTTCCACGCGGAACTTATCACTGCACTTTAACTCATAACCACATTGAAGAAATGAAAATATGAAAATATAAAAAAAATCTTCAAGTTCAGGGATCAGTTGCACTCTTGTACCCAATAATATGTTAATATTTTTATATATATATATATATATATATATATATATATATATATATATATATATATATATATATATATATATATATATATATATATATATATATATATATATATATATATATATATATATATATATATATATATATATATATATAGAAAAAGAACTAAAAAAATAAAGAACTAAAAAAAATATTATAAGGCTTTTAATAAACAAAGCAAATTTATATTAGCACAGCTACAGTACGGTAAATTTACACAGTACATATACAAACTTGATATACATACAGTTAAACGTCTACGCCATGCACGTACGTAGCGTAACGGTGCTGTGAGCTGTAAACAACTTCCAACCAGATGTTAGTATATAATGCAGTTTATTATATAAAAAGCAATTAAGATTTCTGGAAAATAAGCTTTTTTGGTACGTATTTCATGTTTGTCTGTACCACCGTAGCTCCTGAATAAACGGTTTTTTTTTTCAATCGTTAGCCTTAGCCTTTTTTGTTTCATGACTGCATACGAACCTAAACCAAAGGCCAGGGTCAAGTAAAAATAAATATATTTTACATGTTACATTCTAAATGTTCTTAGAATCTATCAAAACGACATTCATGGATATAATACCTCACAAAAAAAGATTTTTACTATGTTTTAAAGTGTTATTCCACACTTAGGACGGTAAATACTAATCTTAAAATTAAAAAGCGTATAAAATTTTTTTTGAACGAAGCAGGATGTGAACCTGCGCCTCTGGAAAACCGTTCCAGTGCTCTGATTAACTAAGAAATTCGTAAATGAATGAAATGAATGAATGAATTGAACGAATGGCTTAGTTGGTCAGAGCGCTGGAACGGTTTTCCAGAGGCGCAGGTTCAAATCCTGCTTCGTTCAAAATTTTTATACGCTTTTTAAATTTCAGACAATTTTTTCAATATTAAATTATTAATATAGATATAAATTTAAATACATAGCTAACACTTGATATTTGTGTGAATTATGCAAATTATTAGGCTATAAATTATTTATGTTGTTAAGTAGTGATGAATAATTTAGTGGGCTAGTATATTGAGTAATGATTTTATCTATTCAATTTAGATAATTGATGTATTTATAATATATGTTGGATTTCATCTGCGGTTTCGCTTCAGCGCTTAAAGTAGAAATATTGATACATGACACATTTTTAATGTCCGAAGTAAGTATAGTTAAACATACAGAGGATAACATTAACATGAATAGTTGAAAAATTAATTATTCATGCTAATCGAATTGAAAACCATAAGATTCAATTCAAGTCATTAGTTTCTGAGATTATAACGTTTACTCAAACCAATTGTTTTATAATATTAACTTCACTCTCTCACTCGCCTTCACGCTGTATCCCGCACATGGCTGGGTTGGTAGACGGCACTTGGGAACCTAATGTTAGGACACTTCGTTCTGTTCCACACTTTCTCCCTAATTTGTGGCATTAAGTGTTGAGTGGCGGGATGCAATGTCACGCTATGACTTTATACCAGAACGAAGAAATAAGAATATTAAATAATAATAACTTATCTAAGTAGAAATGTTTATTATTTATTAACGCTCATTTTAGATGTGTTATGGTTTTATATAATAATAAGTTAAATTATTTGTACAAAACTATTTATCTTTTCTAGTCAAAAATACTATAAGTTTTATAAATAAGCATAATAAGTTACATTTATTAGTGAATAGATTACTAAGAACATAAATAAGTTGTAACAAGCGTATAAGAATTTCGACGGAGCTCGGTGAGAACGAATGGCTTAGTTGGTCAGAGCGCTGGAACGGTATTCCAGAGGCGCGGGTTCAAGTCCTGCTTCGTTCAAAATTTTTATACGCTTTTTAAATTTAAGTTTAGCATTTTCTGTCCTAAGTGTGGAATAACACTTTAAAACATAGTAAAAAGATTACTTATTAGTTTTTCAGTTTCACACTGTATCCCTCATATATTACGGAAGCAGAAGGAACCCAATGTTGAGATATTTCGCCTCTCATATTTAAAAACTTCACAATTAATAGCACTGAAGAGGAGAAATGAAAATAATTCCTTCCCTAAGTGTACAACGAACTTTCAACCCCCCCTTCAACAGTCAGATTTGTACCACAACGTCTAACGTTAACAATATGCCACGATATACTGAATTATTCTCTCTCTCAGCTTCACGCTGTATCCCGCACGAGGCAGGGTAGGCAGAGGGAACCCGGGAACCTAGTGTAAAGACACTCCGTTCCACTTCCGTTCCCCACTTTCCGCCGAATTTGAGGCATTGCGTGTTGAGTGGCGGAACTCAACGCCGCGCTTTGCCTTATTACCAGAGCAAAGAATTGAAACATTAAATATTTAAATTGGAAATATTAAATATTTCATTTATTCGACTGGGGATCGAACCCAGAACCTGTCGGTTACAGTCACACGCTTGTGCCGCTGCGCCACGACAGTATTATATAATTATCTTAAAACTAAACATTATAAATAAATACAATCAATGTCTTTACACTGAAACATAGATAACAGGATATCTTGATATACAAAACAAACACAATATAAAAGGATACTACTATCAAAGAGGCAATGTGACAAATTGCATTCATCCTGACACCCGAATACCTGCCATTCCTCGTTCACGCCAGCCGAGTTGCGGCTAAAGTGAAAATCCATACACTTTATAAAATATCCGCAAACTATTAATTTGTGTCGCGGTAGATTGTTTATTACGCTGCAGTGAACATTATTACTGAAATGCTGTTGGTGTGTGAGTAATATTATAATTTATAATTGTATTAATTGTGTTTGGCATAAATGTCAAAGTGTCAAATTATCTTGCTTTGCAAAAGGCAAACTCTTTTCGATGATAATAATATTTTTAGGTTTTAACCTTAACTGTAACTAACAGAGCTCAGCTTCACCCTGTATCCCGCACATGGCAGGGTAGGTAGAGGGCACTTAGGAACCTAGTGTTAAGACACTCCGTTCTACTTCCGTTCCCTCTCAACGCCGTGCTATGCCTTGTTACCAGAGCGAACAAATGAAAATATTGAATATTAAATTTCCTCGAGTGGGGACCGAACTCACAATCTGTCGTTTGCAGTCACACGCTTGTTCCGCTACGCCACGACAGGCACGATGTACTATTTTTTTTTCACGTGTTTGTGTGTGTATCTGAATCTGGAAAGCTGATTGATCTAGTTTTTATTATTTTGTGATTTTAGCCATTCAAAAAACACCATCAACCACTTGAAGATTCTCAGCTCCTTTCTAGCATCTTAATTTAACATTTTGTATAATTATAGCACATGGCACAAGCGTGTGACAGTAAACGCAACAGGTCGTAGGTACGATCATCACTCCTCAAAATTAAATATTTAATATTCTATAAAAAACAATATATTTTATTATGTCATATGGTAACAAGTGTTGAGTTCCGCCACTCAACACGCAATGTATCTATGATACGGCGGAAAGTAGTGAACGGAACGAAGTGACACTAGATTCCCAAGCTCCCTTTGCCTACGATGCCATGTGTGGGATACAATGTGAAGCAGATTTTTTTTCTTCATGTACGATATTTTTAATTTACCCATTGCTGTATCAAAATAGTTTACATAAAAAATTATATAATGTAAATGTATGATGAATAAAAATTATATATTTGTATTTTTTTAAATATGTGCATAATTTTCAATTTAAATATTTAATATTTTCATTTCTTCACCCTGCTAACAAGGCAACCCGCGGCGTTGAGTTACACCACCTAACACGCAATGCCCCAATTTCAGCGGAAAGTGGAGAACCAAATGGAGTGTCTTAACATACTAGGTTCCAAGTTCCCTCTGTCTACACTGCCATGTGCGGGAGTGTAGACAGAGGGAAGCTACAGCGTTAAGCTGAGTAGAGTTATTTTATTTAATATAAATTATAATATTCAACGTTTCATAATAACATTAAAGCACATAAATAATAAGGACTGTCGTGGCGCAGCGGCACAAGCGTGTGACGTTAACCGACAGGTTCTGGATTCGATCCCCAGTCGAGGAAATGAAATTTTTAATATTTTCAATTTAAATATTTAATGTTTCATTTCTTCGCTTTGGTAATAAGGCAAAGTGCGGCATTGAGTTCCGCCACTCAACACGCAATGCCTCAAATTCGGCGAAAAGTGGGGAACGAAAGTGGAACGGAGTGTCCTAACACTAGGTTCCCGGGTTCCTGCTGCCTACCCTGCCTCGTGCGGGAAACAGCGTGAAGCTAAAAAAAATATAATAATATTTTCCTCTATAATATACATACAAAGAGCGTCGATGAAAATTTTGCAAAACTAAAAGTAATCAAATGAACTTATCGAATGTACCGGCACCAGCTCCACGATGTCGATAGGAACTTGTTTTAGTTTGGAAAAGCTATTAAAACTTAATTTGAATTTTGCACGACACCAGTTTGTAGTAGTCACTAGAAATCGAATTAGTGCGCTGGACTCTGGAAAGTTTACCGAAACATCATTATTATTATTATTATAACGGATTAGATTTTACATAGGTATTATTTGTATTAAAATTTTGATCTTTTTATGTAAATTATGTAATTTTAAGACGGAATTTTATATATTTTTTTTGTTATTATAAAGAGTTTAGAGAAGGGTGTGTAACGATGACCATCTGACTGACGTTTTGTAATGTAGACAAAGCCTCGGTGAGCATAGGAAGTATAGGTCCTCCAGTTAGGTAGAGTGACGTAGTAGTGGATAGCAACATTTGAATGCAAAAGCTGAAGCTCTATTTCAGGCGTGCTATAGAACAGGCTTTTGTACAGCAGTGGACGATTATAGATTCTGAGACTATCATCATCAATAAAATTTCTCCGTCATTAGGAGTCATTGAGGCCTGTCGTGGCGCATGTCAGCAAGCATGTAAACGTGACCACTCTAAAGGCAATGCCTCAAATTCAGCAGAAAGTGGGGAATGGAACAGAGTGTCTTAACACTAGATTTCCAAGTTCCCTCTGCCTACCCTGCCAAGTGTAATATAGCATACAGCATAAAGCTGAGTTAGAATAAGATTTTGAAGTTATTTAAAATATAAGCACATTTTTATCTATAATGTAAATAATGTAATGGTCCAGCCAAGTGCTACTGTAGCGCACTTGGGTGGACCATTAATAAAGACAGGTTATGGATTCGATTTTCACTCGAGTAAATGCAATATTTATTATTTTCATTTTCGAGCAATGCCTCTAGATTTTTTATAGACAGTTTCGCAAAGTTTCCTTTACTGACATTACTAAATTAGTTATAAAAACATAGTTATTTAAAATAAACATATATTCTTAAAAAAGCCTCTAGAAAAGTATACGTGTATGAAATATTTAACATAACATAATTTCAGAAGAATTTTAGTCTTCCTTCCTTCATATAAAGATGGAAAAAATTATAACTTCAGGACTCACAAACTAAATTATACAACAGTTCATATAGCCCTGAAGTATTCTTAATTAAAGTACTGGCACGTCAAGAATTCAACAATTCGATCGTTTGGAAGACAGCCAATAAAAACAGGCATTTCCAATAAAATTTCACTTAAACACGAAATTTTAAATTTTCACGTTACAGCGTTTGTGATGTAGAAGCGACAGGACGTGTATTTGTATTTTTGTTGCAGCAAAATTGGACTTTATTACCTAACTTTAAGGTTCATTTTATATATTTTTTGTAATATTTATATTTCTTTTAAACATAAAATGTTAGGAATTGGAAGTCACTGTCAGCGAGTAATGGTTGTTCGTGAGGAGAATGCCATTTGAATTTTGTCGATACACTTTGCCTGGCGTGTAAACCTACATTTTATAAACTAGTCAAGTTTTTTTGCAAAAATACTAATAATAATGATTCCATTTGTTAGAGTATTTCTCACATTTATAGTTGCCTGAGAACTTCCACCACTCAACACTCAACAATGCCTCAAATTCATAGAAAACTTCGGAACGAAACAGAGTGTCTTAACACTCGGTTCATAAGTTCCCCATGCCTGCATCCTATAACACTATGTTTCAAATTGTATGTCCAATTTCCGAAATGTTGCGTGTTTAAGGAAAGAGCTCAACCCCGCTAATTACCCTAGACTTACTTTATTTGGATCGATTTCGACTCAAGAGAAGAAAAAAAAATTATTATCTTGAGTGAAAATCGAACTCACAGCGGAAAAATTATTAAGATACTAAATATTACCTTTCAGCGTGTTAAGACTCCGTTCCACTTCTGTTCCCTACTTTCCGCCGAATTTTAGGCATTGCGTGTTGAGTGGCGGAACTCAACGTCGCGTTTTGCCTTGTGCCAGAGCGAAGAAATGATAACAATAAATATTTAAATTGAAAATATTAAATACTTCACTATCGGTAATATTTGCCATCTAAATATTACCGATAGCCCTATAATATATATAACAAAAAAAAAGTTGAATTACGCTAAATCACAACATTTACAAGATAACGCACATCACTTTCGATCCGGCTCTGGAAAATAAGAAAAAAATACGTAGAAAATATACATTTTAAAAAAAGAAACAAGAAAATCTTTATCAACCGTACCACCGATTTCGTGTAAAGATTCAAAATATACGCTGAACATTTTTACACAAGGCTACCTTAATTTGCCTTTGTGAGATAGCTTACGCGTTCAGAATATTGAATCCAGATTGGATTTTTAAATTATCGTTGCACGTTTATTTAGTCGGACTGAAATATTTTATAGATATTTAAAGAATAGGTCAGAGGCAAATTAAGATGTGGCGAATCTGTTCTTTTAAAAAAAAAATAACTTGCCTTGTTAGTTTCTTAGTGCATACGAAATCTTCCAAGCTCGATTTTGATCCATTTTCCAGTGTCGGATTGAGCTAAAATTTGGCGCTGCCATTAAATGGACTAGTTTTGTAATTTTATGTTATTGTATTGTATTGATGGCAGCACTCGATGAAAACCTATATTATTACCACATCTTCATCTTCAAAATCATTTTTTTATCAGGCCTGTCGTGGCGCAGCGGCACAAGCGTATGACTGAAACCGACAGGTTCTGAGTTCGATTATATGTTAAGACACTTTGGTCCACTTCCGTTCCCCACTTTCCGCCGAATTTAAGGCATTGCGTGTTGAGTGGCGGAACTCAAAGCCGCGCTTTGCCTTATTACCAGAGCGAAGAAATGAAACATTAAATATTTAAATTGAAAATATTAAATATTTCATTTCCTCGACTGGGGATCGAACCCAGAACCTGTCGGTTACAGTGACATTCTTGTGCCGCTGCGCCACGACGGGCCTCTGTAATAATATCTAAATAAATCTAATTCAGTTATGATACTTGCATTATAATAAAATTTAGCAATTATACATAGCCCTGGTGACAGCACAATAACATAGTCCCGTCGAGTTTTTCCTCCACACATCTCGCCTAGATTTTAAAAACAATTCTTCTTTGATGAAATCTATGTCGAACTTTTCGAAAATGTTAAAGTGGAAAAAAATACAGAAAATATGAACTTAAAAAAAATTGTATTATTATATTCCTAATAAGACCTAAGCAAGATAAAAATCACTTCAATTTGTATCACATGTTATAAATTTGTATTAAACGTCACATTTTACAGAACAAATGAATATTAAATAAAAATTTTTACAACGGTTTAACTAATGAATAATACTTATATTGGTTTTTTCTCACATATTTTATTAGAAAGTTACATTTCGTCCCAAATTTTGTAACTGTAGGTATATGGGAAGTACCAAATAGGTTTTCTTTATGGGACGAATTTAATATAAAATCCAGCAAACATGATGCATAAATGCTTGTATCTTTTGATTCGGTTGTCTCAGAAGCCTGATTTTTTCTGTACTAGAAGAGACCGTAGACATGAATATTTGACTTAAATTAAGCTTGATATTTTCGATTTTCAAAATAAATTGCCTTCACAAACAAACAAACGGACAACAAATTAAACTTATAAAGAATCCATTTTTGCTTTTTGAGGTACGAAACCCTTAAAAAATCAAAATTATATGAATAAAAATTATTTTCTTACAAGGACGTCTAGGACGGTGTGTTGAAATTTGAAAGATGACAAACGACATTCTCAAAAAGCACAAGGGTGAGCTTTTCAAACGATAATTACACTCTTGAGGCCGTCCTAGTTTAAATTTGATATGTTACATTGTACAAATCATAATTGTTAACTTAATCATGGAGTAAGACTTCGCCTAATGACATGAAGTACTGCTTGAAAAAAACCCTGTTTTCTCTACATACTCGTAGATAGAACAAACTTGTAAACCTAGTGTTAAATACTCCGTTCCTGTTAAGATGCTTTTATATCACGGTAAACGCATTGTATATTGAAGAGCGGAACTTAAAGTAACGCTTCATCTAGTTACCAGAGAGAGAGAAAAATGGAATTATTTCACTACTAGCCTCAAAGTATTTTAGAACCAAGTTTTATTTCTGTATTCATTGTCGTTAATAATAAAATTAATTAAGTTGTCTAATTTCATACCAAGACATTCCGTGTAGAATGGAACGAAATTTAACACCAAACTTTATCATATTATTTTGATTATGTTTTAAAGTGTTATTCCACACTTAGGACAGAAAATACTAAACTTAAATTTAAAAAGCGTATAAAAATTTTGAACGAAGCAGGATTTGAACCCGCGCCTCTGGAATACCGTTCCAGCGCTTTGACTAACTAAGCCATTCGTTCTCACGAATCTTTATCATATTGCCAAAGTAAAGAAATGAAAATATTCAATTTCCTCAAGTGAGAACTAAACCAATACCATCTACGCTCAACAGACTCTGAAAAGTATAATAATAAAAATTCTACGTAACATGCGCCTGACTGTCATTTTTTACGGAGTCACATTAACGTAAGGACTGCTTTGTGCGGAGTAAAATATGATTATGACGTAAACCGTCCCTTCTATTGTCCTTTATTTGATTTTTTCGCGCACAAAAAACCTCAATATGGTATGGGTGGAACGCCCGAGCTGGAGGAAATTAAAAAATTCTCACAATCATGACATTGTTAGAGCCATAGCTGGATTCTTTTGTAATTGTGTAATAGTTTCCGTTTTTTATGAAGATCTTTTTTTTATGTGAAGTAGTAATATATTTTTTTTATGGGAACTTGTAATGTTATTTTTTATGGGAAATAGTGATAAAAAACCAACAAAGAGAAGTGGTGAGTTTCACCTGTCTAACTGTATATGTCTGTCTGTAGAATCATAGCTCCAGAATTAATAATGTATATATATGTATATATATATATATATATATATATATATATATATATATATATATATATATATATATATATATATATATATATATATATATATATATATATATATATATGTATATATATATGTATATAATATATATATATATATATATATATATATATATATATATATATATATATATATATATATATATATATATATATATATCTATATATATATTCTCCATGTATCTTTACACGATATTTCTTTTTAATTTATTTTGGACTTCTCACATCACTAGTTAAACAAAAATAGTGCTATCTAATAGGAAGTTAATAAAATTGTTTTTTTAATGCGTTTACTGATTGGAAAAAATACTGTTTTGTAGGATACATAGGCTAAAAGTACATTTTAGTTAATGCCGTATAAGCAATATATTTTGAGACATTTTGCGAGCCTTAACTACAAACTATGTCTAAGGAGATCAACGAAATCCAAATTTTCAATGGAGATATGGTGACAATTTTACTATTTGTTTTCTCTAGCTGTCCACATAATCAATGCCTAATGCAATGTTTTCCTTAGTTTATTCGCTCATAAATATTAATAATGTAATAAAGATTATCTGCTGTTTAATTTTTATGAAAAATTTTTGGGCTCACAAAAATACGAAATAAATAACGAATTCCGGCACACCTGAGATTTTATTGCAAAGTTAATTAGTAATTTATTATAGGGCCTTTAGGAGAAAGAACAATTTTAGGGTCGAGCTATGATTTATTATAATTAATAAGATTACGGTAGACCTTTCCATATCAGAACCTTTTTGAACATACTATCGCTGTAACGTTTAATTTAAATCTTTTTGCCGAACTTAAGTAAATTCGCTTAATTCTATTAAAAAATGGAGAAAAAACTAATCAAGGCCGTTGTAGGACAGTCACCCTCTTACAAATTTGTAAATTTAGAGTTAACATAGATATTGATTTCATATGTACTTTATAATGAATTAATGAACATTCATTTTGTAACATTTTTTTAGCTTCATGCTGTATTCCGCACGAAGCAGGGTACGGAGAGGGAACCTGGGAACCTCGAGTTAAGACACTCCGTTCCACTTTCGTTCCGTACTTTTCCGCCGAATTGGAGCCACGCTTTGCCTTATTACCATTTAAATATTTAAAATTGAAAATATTAAATGTTTCATTTCCTCGAATGGGGATCGAACCCAGAATCTGTCGGTTATAGTCACACGCTTGTGACGCTGAGCCACGACGGGCCTCAAAACTTATTTGAAACTAAATATTTTCTTGTTTATGAACTTCACACCGTATCCGACATATCAGAAGCAGAAGTCTAGTGCAAAGCCATTTCAATACTTCGTAAAGCGAAAATTTTCTAAATTTCCCTTATCTATTCAATGAGTGCGAGATAATGCAAACATTAAACATATCATTTCTTGGAGTGGGGAACGAACCCTTAGCACCAGTTTACAGTCACACATTGGTCTCCTTGTACCATAATGACCCACCAGAAACAACTAATTTGACTACTGCTATATAGGTATAGCAGTACCAAATAAATTTAGCAACAATGCATGACAGAACAATTAAGATACTTGGCAGTGGAACTTCAAAGACGTAACTCCTGCAAGTATCAAGTTGGCTAAATTATTCCATGTACGTTACGTTAAGTCAAATATGGTACTGAGAATACTACTGTGCTCTTCAAACTGGGACAAGCTTGGCAATCAGTAAATGCTGAATTAATTACGTAACTACAAAAATATGT
Organism: Eueides isabella; assembly: GCA_019049475.1. Lineage (NCBI taxonomy): Eukaryota > Metazoa > Arthropoda > Insecta > Lepidoptera > Nymphalidae > Eueides > Eueides isabella. The sequence continues at coordinate 13,801,858 of CM032390.1, read as the reverse complement.
ATATATTAACGCCTATTGAGGCACAGAGGCACAAGCATGTGACTTTAGCAGGACAAGTTGTGGGTTCACCGCCACTAGAGGAAATATTTAATATTTAAATTAAAATTTCAAAACGCGGCGTTGAATTCCGCCATTCAAAAGGCAATGCCTCAAATTTGACGGAAAGTGGGGAACTAGATTCTTAACACTAGGTGCCAATTTCCCTCTGCCTACCCTGCCATGTGCGGGATACAGAAAAGTTATATATACTTTTTTGGTTGTTTTGACTTATTCTTTTTACCTTGTTAGTGTTTTATGCAAACATTTTCTTTTATTATTTTTATAATTTCTTTATAAAATAAAACAAAATTTAGCTTATGTACAATTTATTCTACTTTTTTTCAATTTCATTTTTGAGTAATTGGTAAACGAAAGAGAAATCTTTCTGTCCGTAGCCACGAGATTGAACGATGCGGTACAACTGCGTAGCGACAGCGCCGAGAGGGATCGGCGATCGAATTCCAAGTGCCATATTGCTAGCTAACTCCAAGTCCTGTGAACAATTTTATGTATTTTTATATAAACGAGTATGTAGATGAAAGCATCGGGGCTCGTAGAAGAGCTTCTTGAAGATTTGACTATATTTTTTCTGCGAGTAAAATTACAAACTGACCAGAATTGTCGTAACTTTAATAAAGAAAATGCAATTTGTGTTTTATATTCATTCAACCACATATTCGTTTATTAGTTAGACCTATAATCGATAAAGAACAACGACATATTATTCTGATTCTGCTATAATTACTGTTATTAATATTATTATTTTTATACGCATTTTTGCAGGCAAAGCGTAAAATTTTGAGAAGCAAAAAATACGTAGCAAGATTTTCTTTTAACCCCCAATGCAAAAAAATATTATTAAAAAAATTAAATGTTCCCTGTGTGTTAGTATATCACATCGTAGCATATGAAAATCTGGTTGGTAGCTAAAGAGAAACGAGCGTTTTCTCAAGAAAAGGTAATTTTTGGAATATTTACTTTTTATTTCCATTTCCTGTTTAACAGATGGCGCACTCCAACACCAAGTGTTCTTATAACAAACCGGAAACATTCCTCTTACTTTTAAATAGGTAATTGGAGTAAACAATATACATAAAAAGCTTACAGGTATGTACATTTCAAAAGCGAAAAAGCGTTCATTATACTAAAACCGTCGTTTAAGTCAAATTGTAGGTTCATTATGGCGACGCTATCGCGATGTCGCTACATTTGTCATTCAAATCTTTTGTCGCAGAGGCCTATTCACAGTAACGGTGAAAATATCTCTGAATATACGAGCATTGTGCCTTCGTAGAAGCTCCTGCTACAAACAACTTATTAATATTGGCGTAGGTTTTTTTTTTATGGAAAAGACGTAGGTTTTTTTTTCGTTTTCTTTTTCACCGGACACTAGGCAAAAAGAAGAGAATGAACTTTCCAGATACTACTCTGTCTATCACTCCACTAATCTCCATCTCATCTCCTCTAACTTCAAAAATGGGTGATAGTAAATTTTATAAATTCTTAAAAACTTTACCTTAACCATAAGTTCGTTTTTAAATCCGCCATCATAGTTTCTACTGGAAGGAGCAGTCGGTACCAAGCCGGGTACTGGGCAGTAGACTTCAGTAGACCAAGACCTCGCAGAAGAATTATTGAGAACATCGAGCAGTACTTTTGGGTCAAGACCCATTCTGTAACAAATTCATAAAATTATATTACTTTTTGTAAATAATTGAATCTTTATATATGTCGTTGTGGAGCAACAATAAATATCTGACTATAAACGCGATAGCTGGCTTGATTTGAATTAAAATATTAACATTTTCCATACTTTAGTTACAAGCCGAAATGCGGTGTTAAGTAACCTTAAGCAACAAAAAATATTTGAAAACTCTATTTTAAGTACTCTTGCATGATTTTTAATGACAATAACACAAAATATGCTTTTTACTATTATTTCTTAACAAAATCACAATTCACACAAGTTACATGCAAACATCTTTAATGTAACGATGTGATATACCTTTTTCCTTTAAAATATACATTTTTATCGATACATAAAAATAAATATGATAGACATAAAGTTATAAATTTTCACTCCGGCACCACTCACATGAAACGCTTTTAAAAGCTCGCTCTCAAAAAAAAATCAAATGTGACGAACAACGAACACTTCACTATCAAATAAAATTATCTTTGACGCCAAAAACGTCGTAAATCTCTAGTGAATTGTCGAGAAATTTTTGGCCCCGACTTTAATAAAAAACCCTACCCTCATTTCCATATAAATATGATTGGAAGGTTACATTTTGATGTCTGGTCTACTTCAAATATAACTGAGATCGGCGTTTCCTTATGAATTAGGTCTGCGAGCTAGAATTGGAGATCTTTTATTTTTTTATTGTATTCGTACCATTTTGGATAATAGAATGGAATGTATTGAAAATATTATTGTACTATACTAGACTTGAGCCGCAACTTTGTTAGCGTAAACTAAAATTAAAAAAATAATCCACTTAAAAAATTAAAATAGTTCATTTATTTATTTGTATTCTGTACATTTATTTTTGTATCCGATCTCTTTTTAAATATTAAGACTTAGATAAAAATATTATTTGTTATTAACAAACAAAAAAAAAGTTATTTCATATTTTTAATAAGTAAAATCTCTATTGAAAAATCACTAAATTTACATATTAGTATATTTTAATAAAACCAATATATAATCTTCAGCTTTACGCTCTTTTCCGCACATGACATAGGAAACTTGGGGACCTAGTGTTAAGACACTCCATTCTCTTTCCCATTTTGTTACCAGAGCGAAGAAATGAAAACATAAAATATTTAATTTGAAAATAATCTACTATTGAGGCCTGTCGTGGCGCAGCGGCACAAGCGTGTGACTGTAACCGACAGGTTCTGGGTTCGATCCCCAGTCGAGGAAATGAAATATTAAATATTTTCAATTTAAATATTTAATGTTTAATTTAAATTTAAAAAGCGTATAAAAATTTTGAACGAAGCAGGATTTGAACCCGCGCCTCTGGAATACCGTTCCAGCGCTCTGACCACTAAGCCATTCGTTCTCACCGAGCTCCGTCGAAATTCTTATACGCTTGTTACAACTTATTTTTGTTGTTAGCATCTCTGTAGGGAGATTTTTACAAATTTCCGCTACCCAAAGACAACTCATAAGAATTATCGTTTGGCAAGAGAGAATACTATTTACTTTAATATTTTTACTATGTTTTAAAGTGTTATTCCACACTTAGGACAGAAAATACTAAACTTAAATTTAAAAAGCGTATAAAAATTTTTTTTGAACGAAGCAGGATTTGAACCCGCGCCTCTGGAATACCGTTCCAGCGCTCTGACCACTAAGCCATTCGTTCTCACCGAGCTCCGTCGAAATTCTTATACGCTTGTTACAACTTATTTTTGTTGTTAGCATCTCTGTAGGGAGATTTTTACAAATTTCCGCTACCCAAAGACAACTCATAAGAATTATCGTTTGGCAAGAGAGAATACTATTTACTTTAATATTTTTACTATGTTTTAAAGTGTTATTCCACACTTAGGACAGAAAATACTAAACTTAAATTTAAAAAGCGTATAAAATTTTGAACGAAGCAGGATTTGAACCCGCGCCTCTGGAATACCGTTCCAGCGCTCTGACCACTAAGCCATTCGTTCTCACCGAGCTCCGTCGAAATTCTTATACGCTTGTTACAACTTATTTTTGTTGTTAGCATCTCTGTAGGGAGATTTTTACAAATTTCCGCTACCCAAAGACAACTCATAAGAATTATCGTTTGGCAAGAGAGAATACTATTTACTTTAATATTTTTACTATGTTTTAAAGTGTTATTCCACACTTAGGACAGAAAATACTAAACTTAAATTTAAAAAGCGTATAAAAATTTTGAACGAAGCAGGATTTGAACCCGCGCCTCTGGAATACCGTTCCAGCGCTCTGACCACTAAGCCATTCGTTCTCACCGAGCTCCGTCGAAATTCTTATACGCTTGTTACAACTTATTTTTGTTGTTAGCATCTCTGTAGGGAGATTTTTACAAATTTCCGCTACCCAAAGACAACTCATAAGAATTATCGTTTGGCAAGAGAGAATACTATTTACTTTAATATTTTTACTATGTTTTAAAGTGTTATTCCACACTTAGGACAGAAAATACTAAACTTAAATTTAAAAAGCGTATAAAAATTTTTGCACGAAGCAGGATTTGAACCCGCGCCTCTGGAATACCGTTCCAGCGCTCTGACCACTAAGCCATTCGTTCTCACCGAGCTCCGTCGAAATTCTTATACGCTTGTTACAACTTATTTTTGTTGTTAGCATCTCTGTAGGGAGATTTTTACAAATTTCCGCTACCCAAAGACAACTCATAAGAATTATCGTTTGGCAAGAGAGAATACTATTTACTTTAATATTTTTACTATGTTTTAAAGTGTTATTCCACACTTAGGACAGAAAATACTAAACTTAAATTTAAAAAGCGTATAAAAATTTTGAACGAAGCAGGATTTGAACCCGCGCCTCTGGAATACCGTTCCAGCGCTCTGACCACTAAGCCATTCGTTCTCACCGAGCTCCGTCGAAATTCTTATACGCTTGTTACAACTTATTTTTGTTGTTAGCATCTCTGTAGGGAGATTTTTACAAATTTCCGCTACCCAAAGACAACTCATAAGAATTATCGTTTGGCAAGAGAGAATACTATTTACTTTAATATTTTTACTATGTTTTAAAGTGTTATTCCACACTTAGGACAGAAAATACTAAACTTAAATTTAAAAAGCGTATAAAAATTTTGAACGAAGCAGGATTTGAACCCGCGCCTCTGGAATACCGTTCCAGCGCTCTGACCACTAAGCCATTCGTTCTCACCGAGCTCCGTCGAAATTCTTATACGCTTGTTACAACTTATTTTTGTTGTTAGCATCTCTGTAGGGAGATTTTTACAAATTTCCGCTACCCAAAGACAACTCATAAGAATTATCGTTTGGCAAGAGAGAATACTATTTACTTTAATATTTTTACTATGTTTTAAAGTGTTATTCCACACTTAGGACAGAAAATACTAAACTTAAATTTAAAAAGCGTATAAAAATTTTGAACGAAGCAGGATTTGAACCCGCGCCTCTGGAATACCGTTCCAGCGCTCTGACCACTAAGCCATTCGTTCTCACCGAGCTCCGTCGAAATTCTTATACGCTTGTTACAACTTATTTTTGTTGTTAGCATCTCTGTAGGGAGATTTTTACAAATTTCCGCTACCCAAAGACAACTCATAAGAATTATCGTTTGGCAAGAGAGAATACTATTTACTTTAATATTTTTACTATGTTTTAAAGTGTTATTCCACACTTAGGACAGAAAATACTAAACTTAAATTTAAAAAGCGTATAAAAATTTTGAACGAAGCAGGATTTGAACCCGCGCCTCTGGAATACCGTTCCAGCGCTCTGACCACTAAGCCATTCGTTCTCACCGAGCTCCGTCGAAATTCTTATACGCTTGTTACAACTTATTTTTGTTGTTAGCATCTCTGTAGGGAGATTTTTACAAATTTCCGCTACCCAAAGACAACTCATAAGAATTATCGTTTGGCAAAGGAGAATACTATTTACTTTAATATTTTTACTATGTTTTAGAGTGTTATTCCACACTTAGGACAGAAAATACTAAACTTAAATTTAAAAAGCGTATAAAAATTTTGAACGAAGCAGGATTTGAACCCGCGCCTCTGGAATACCGTTCCAGCGCTCTGACCACTAAGCCATTCGTTCTCACCGAGCTCCGTCGGTCCTGCTTCGTTCAAAATTTTTATACGCTTTTTAAATTTAAGTTTAGTATTTTCTGTCCTAAGTGTGGAATAACACTTTAAAACATAGTAAAAATATTAAAGTAAATAGTATTCTCTCTTGCCAAACGATAATTCTTATGAGTTGTCTTTGGGTAGCGGAAATTTGTAAAAATCTCCCTACAGAGATGCTAACAACAAAAATAAGTTGTAACAAGCGTATAAGAATTTCGACGGAGCTCGGTGAGAACGAATGGCTTAGTGGTCAGAGCGCTGGAACGGTATTCCAGAGGCGCGGGTTCAAATCCTGCTTCGTTCAAAATTTTTATACGCTTTTTAAATTTAAGTTTAGTATTTTCTGTCCTAAGTGTGGAATAACACTTTAAAACATAGTAAAAATATTAAAGTAAATAGTATTCTCTCTTGCCAAACGATAATTCTTATGAGTTGTCTTTGGGTAGCGGAAATTTGTAAAAATCTCCCTACAGAGATGCTAACAACAAAAATAAGTTGTAACAAGCGTATAAGAATTTCGACGGAGCTCGGTGAGAACGAATGGCTTAGTGGTCAGAGCGCTGGAACGGTATTCCAGAGGCGCGGGTTCAAATCCTGCTTCGTTCAAAATTTTTATACGCTTTTTAAATTTAAGTTTAGTATTTTCTGTCCTAAGTGTGGAATAACACTTTAAAACATAGTAAAAATATTAAAGTAAATAGTATTCTCTCTTGCCAAACGATAATTCTTATGAGTTGTCTTTGGGTAGCGGAAATTTGTAAAAATCTCCCTACAGAGATGCTAACAACAAAAATAAGTTGTAACAAGCGTATAAGAATTTCGACGGAGCTCGGTGAGAACGAATGGCTTAGTGGTCAGAGCGCTGGAACGGTATTCCAGAGGCGCGGGTTCAAATCCTGCTTCGTTCAAAATTTTTATACGCTTTTTAAATTTAAGTTTAGTATTTTCTGTCCTAAGTGTGGAATAACACTTTAAAACATAATAAAAATATTAAAGTAAATAGTATTCTCTCTTGCCAAACGATAATTCTTATGAGTTGTCTTTGGGTAGCGGAAATTTGTAAAAATCTCCCTACAGAGATGCTAACAACAAAAATAAGTTGTAACAAGCGTATAAGAATTTCGACGGAGCTCGGTGAGAACGAATGGCTTAGTGGTCAGAGCGCTGGAACGGTATTCCAGAGGCGCGGGTTCAAATCCTGCTTCGTTCAAAATTTTTATACGCTTTTTAAATTTAAGTTTATTATTTTCTGTCCTAAGTGTGGAATAACACTTTAAAACATAGTAAAAATATTAAAGTAAATAGTATTCTCTCTTGCCAAACGATAATTCTTACGAGTTGTCTTTGGGTAGCGGAAATTTGTAAAAATCTCCCTACAGAGATGCTAACAACAAAAATAAGTTGTAACAAGCGTATAAGAATTTCGACGGAGCTCGGTGAGAACGAATGGCTTAGTGGTCAGAGCGCTGGAACGGTATTCCAGAGGCGCGGGTTCAAATCCTGCTTCGTTCAAAATTTTTATACGCTTTTTAAATTTAAGTTTAGTATTTTCTGTCCTAAATGTGGAATAACACTTTAAAACATAGTAAAAATATTAAATGTTTAATGTTTAATTTCTTCGCTCTGGTAATAAGGCAAAGCGCGGCGTTGAGTTCCGCCACTCAACACGCAATGCCTCAAACTCGGCGGAAAGTGGGGAACGGAAGTGAAACGGAGTGTCTTAACACTAGGTTCCCGGGTTCCCTCTGCCTACCCTGCCTCGTGCGGGATACAGCGTGACGAAAGCGTGTAGAAAAACTAATAGCAGTCGTGGGACTGCCGATAGAAGTGAAAACGGAACTATTAAGTTGAGAGTAATTAAAACTATATGAAAAAATGATATGAATTTTTTTATGTTTTATTTATTAGTTACATATGATGGGTTAAACAAATCATGAACAAAATATAAATACAAAGTGGTTGAAAAAAATAATTAATATACAATTATCTTAATTATACATAGTATTTATATTTACACAAATTTCAATGAAATCAAGTTTGAACATTATTTTCATTATTTACATCTTTGTCACCATTAATTTCGACAATACTTAGATTATCTAAGTATTGTTCGATCATTTCATTGTATTCTAAAAAAGATACAATGGGTACTGCTACTATAACGTATTGGTGACGTGACTCACAAAATTATACTTATCCAAAAAGCGTCCAACTCGCACATAATACAGTCAGAAATAGTCGACGTATTAGTGTATACGTGTACACAGGCTACTGCGCGTGCGCTAGTCTGGCTCTCCATAGCGATAGATATACTATTATCATTAGCATGTCAGTGACGCGTACCGAGGATTTTAACCTCTACCAAACGCTCAACGCGCCTAAAGAAGTTTTCACTTCAAAAATAGAAATTTAGAGATTTTAATTATGTTGCAATATTTTTTCTAATAGTGAAATTAAATTATATAAGTTCATAAATAATTATTTGGCAAAAAAATAACAAAGCACGTATTTTATATCTAACAAATTACACAAACAAACAATAACTTCGTAAAATTTAATTTTACAATAAATGACATATTTCATAAAACTAAAGTTATTATAACAATAAAAAATTGTTTTTTTATTGTTATAATAATTTTGATAAAGTTAATTTTCCAATTTTAAAATCCACGAAAAAATATTATCAAATAACTAGAAATCTATTTGACCACGCTAGTTAGATAAATCTTATACCGTAATAATACTCATTTCATGATGAAGAGGTTAAATATTAAAAACATAATTAAAAAGAAATAGTCGATGTATTAGTGTATACGTGTACACAGGCTATATTACGTGTACGTGTACGTGTACTACTGCGCATGCGCTAGTCGCACGCCTGCTATTATCATTAGCATGTCGGTGACGCGAACCGAGGATTTTACCCTCTACCAAAACGCTCAACGCGCCTAAAGAAGTTTTCATTTCAAGACGTGTCACACTTACAGTCACACGCTTGTAACGCTGCCACATTCCACGACTCAATATATAATCAATTACGTTATAAGCTAACGTTGTACCTAAAACTGGATTTGAAGCCACAGTCACCTTATATATTATTCTTATTATTGAAACCATCAAGGTACTTTTCATACAAACCAAATATGAGGAAGTCGTTAAACAAATTATACTTCACCAAACACTCAGCACTTCCACGGAATTGTCTGACGTAAATTTAATTAAATTGCATTCACGTCTTGAAGACAGATAAAGCTTCTTAGAGTTTGTATTTTGTTAGTACAGCCGTAGGTATTTTCATCGGAATTTACCTTCACATTATGATCTGCGTGAAGCAGAGTAGGCAAAGAGAACCCAGTGTTAAGACACTCCGGTCACCCAAGCACTGACCAATGTTCGAGATTTTCGTTTTAACAGCACTCAACGCCACGCTTTGTCTTGTTACCAAAACGAGGATAACAGTGTAGTGTAAAGTATATATTAATTTTAATTAGTGTGAAATATATATTTTTTGTGATTATTCTAAAATGTTAACTTTACGCTGTATTACGCACATGGCAGGGTAGGCAGAGGGAACTTGGTAACCTAGTGTTAAGACACTCCGTTCCACTTCCGTTCTCCACTTTCCGCCGAATTTGAGGCATTGCGTTAAATGGCGGAACTCAATGCTGCGTTTTGCCTTGTACCAAAGCGAAGAATTGAAAACATTAAATATTTAAATTAAAAATATTAAATATTTAATTTCCTCGACTGGTGATCGAACCCAGAACCTGTCGGTTACAGTCACACTCTTGTCCCGCTGCACCACGACACGCCTCATAATTATTATATCTTTTAATTTTTACTGTATAAAAGTTGACACCGTTTTGTAATGTCTCTTTTCATATTATAATATCGGTAGGTCTTGGTATTTAAGAATTTTAATAAATATATTTTTTAAAACCGAACGTTTGCTTTTTTTGTCCTAACCTTCTATAATGATAAGCTATTAAGTCCGATTGTCACCTGATACACCAACAATATAACATATACACTCATCTTTTTACCTCAACCGAGAACTGAAACCACTACTCTCAACCTTAACATTCTTCAAAGCTTTTACATCATAAAGAACTTTCTTTATGACTGTACGTGACTATATTTCCGTTTCCTAGCAAACTGATGGGCAAATTAACAATAATGAAAAGCTATGAAGTCCGACGACGACGCGACGGTAAATTACGAATTTCTTTGATTTATATTTCATTGTAATAAATGAACCGTTATGAGTGGAATTGAGCTTAATGAGAGTTTACGGCATGATCACAATTTTGTGTAGAGTTTTCTTGTGAATGTTTATTATTGTTAATATACGTTTATTTTCTTTCCGTAAATTATTCTTTATATAAGCCTTTTTACATTTTAATCTTTAATTGTCATTTCGAAGTGAAAGTTATGAAACTAATCAAATTAAAACCGCTTTGTTTAGTTAAACGATAATTATAATAAATGATTACGAAAAGATAATTGAATCATCAATTTTTACATACAATTCTATTTATTTCACAAACCTCATTTACTTTTGTATGCCTTAAAACTACGAAAAATAGGATATTCGGAATTTCACGTCACAACTGAGGAAATAACATTATGATGTACTGATCGTCATAATCAAATCATTAATTAACATAATATAGAGTATATATAAATAACTCGGGGAAGTTATATATTAGGCCTGTCGTGGCGCAGCGGCACAAGAGTGTAAGTGTAAGCGACAAGTTCTAGGTTCGACCCCCAGTCGAGGAAATGAAATATTTAATATTTTCACCTTAAATATTTAATGTTTCATTTCTTCGCTCTAGTAATAAGGCAAAAGCGCGGCGTTGTGTTCCGCCACTTAACACGCAATGCCTCAAATTCGGCGGAAAGTGGGGAACGGAAGTAGAACGGAGTGTCTTAATACTAGGTTCGCGGGTTCCCTGCCACGTGCGGGATTCAGCGTAAAGCTGGGGAAATTATAATATTAATATTTTCCATTTAAATATTCTTTACATTTCTTCGGTCTGGTAACAAGCCAAAGCGCGGAGTTGAGTTCCGCTACTTAACACGCAATGAATAAAATTTGGCGGAAAATGAATAACGGAACGGAGTGTCTAAACACTAAGTTCCCTCTGCCTACCCTGCCTGGTGTGGGATACAGCGTTAAACTGAAAAAAATGTAAATAAATATTGACCTTTTAGTTGAACAATGGCTTCTACCATATGACAATATATCTTTGTCAATTTTGTACTGAAGGTAACTAATGTAGTCTATTCATAATTAAGGATTTATGTCTCTTCAACTCAATAATGCGTGATCTAAAGTAATTACATTTCACATATCTACTAATTTTACTGTATATATTGTGTTTACAGTATTATTTATGAAATTGTGAGGTCTTGATATTATAATCTATTTCTGGCAGATTAAGTGCAATGATTTTAATATACAAATTGAATGTTTTTGATATTATTTTATTACTGTTTCAAAAAGTGCAGATTTAATGGGCTAAGTAACATTATTTTTCAAATTCTTATGTAATATTTTATATCAATCCCGAATTACTTTAACATATGACTCACGTGTCCAAAAAGATACAGAATGTAGTGAACATTTCATATGCACACCTTAAACTTCTATAAACGTATTCGTACATAGTGTTAAAAAATGTAGTTTACAGTTAAAATGATTGTATTTTAAAAATTTTTTTTTGGCATTTACATGATGAATAATAGTTTTATATTCTGAGGGGTTGGTACTGTATGCCGTACATACAGGTCTCCTAGTACGGCAACAGAGGCATCATCGCTCATTGTAAATACTATATAATTCACAAATGTAAAGGAAAATCAAAATGTATCATGTAATTGTTACTGGTGATAAATAAAAATAAATAAATAATAAATAATAACAGAGGCCTGTCGTGGCGCAGCGGCACAAGAGTGTGACTGTAACCGACAGGTTCTGGGTTCGATCCCCAGTCGAGGAAATGAAATATTTAATATTTTTCAATTTAAAATATTTAATGTTTCATTTCTTCGCTCTGGTAATAAGGCAAAGCGCGGCGTTGAGTTCCGCCCCTCAACACGCAATGCCTCAAATTCGCGGAAAGTGGGGAACGGAAGTGGAACGGAGTGTCTTAACACTAGGTTCCACTTCCGTTCCCTCTGCCTACCCTGCCTAGTGCGGGATACAGCGTGAAGCTGAAAAAAAAAAATAATAATAACAGAGACAGCCTCAACGCTCACAAAGCCAAGCCCAACGACTAATATTAAAATGTAAAGAAAACTTCAAAATCAACGTAGCACAGTCGTTAGTAGGTAGTTTTGGTACAAAAAACAAATAACATTTTCTCTATTCCTACCACGTATAGGAGAAACGTGGTATACAAAGTAATTATATAAGCTTAATAAATTATACTTACTTTATACCCATATTCATACATTCAGCAGTGGCCATGCCAGTGATGCCCATCAACATGTTGTTACTTAGCTTGGCAACTTGGCCAGCACCGATATCTCCACAGTGGAACTGCTTGGCACCCATCGCTTGGAGGTGTGGTAGGGACCTGTCAAAGTCTTCCTTGCGACCTCCTGCCATGAACGCCAGGGTTGCATTTTGAGCACCCATTGTACCTGAAAATAAAATTAAATTTACATTTATTTTTCAGGATAATAAAGAAAAATGTAGTGTTCTTACTCTCGTTTCTCAGAACTCCTACGCTAAAAAAATAGAATAAGAAAATCTAATAGTTTTTTTTTTAGTTTTACATATCCTTCACGCTATTTGAAGGATACAGTGAGAAGAGAAGAGAGAAAACCTAGTTATAAGATACTTCGTTCTTTACTGTACCAAGAGAATTGCAGAATTCAACACCAAATTTTGTCTTAACAGATTAGGGAAATAGAAATATTTAAATAGGAGCAATGCTCCTTGTAAGACTCGACTACATAACTGTGATACGTATATGATATATACCGTATACAGCGTAAATATTAAAAAATAACATGAAAAAAATTGCATACAAAATATTATAAAGAACCTTTATAATCAATACAGTTCACAAGGTTCAAGCTGAACTTTACCTTTTTGTGAGTGAATAATAGTAAAGCCAGAATATATATATATATATATATATATATATATATATATATATATATATATATATGTATATATATATATATATATATATATATATATATATATATATATATGTATATATATATATATATATATATATATATATATATATATATATATATATATATATATATATATATATATATATATATATATATATATATATATATACATATATATATATATATATATATATATATATATATATATATATATATATATATATATATATATATATATATATATATATATATATCCTCTTTAATCTTCAAAATTTTTAACTCTCGTCTGATGTGTCGTTTTTTTATGGAAAAGACAAGGCAAACGAGCGTACGGGTCACCTGATGGTGAGTGATCACCGTCGCCCACGGCCCCGTGTAACACAAGGGGAGCTACAAGGGCGTTGCCGGCCTTTAAGGTGGAGGTAGACGCGCTTTTTGAAGGTACCCATGTCGTATCGACCTGGAAATACTGCCGCGGGTAGGTCGTTCCACAGATGTGTGGCGCGTGGAAGAAAATTCCTACGAAACCGCACAGTAGTCGAATGCCACGTGTCCAGATGATGTGGATGGTACTTTAGTTTGTGACGTACTGTGCGGTTGGAAAATTCGGCGGCAGGTATCAAGTATCGCATTAAAATTGTTTTGTAATATTCGAACTTATCTTATCTTGTATTTAAGTATCAACAGCTATGTGAAGAAAATATTTATATAATATTAATTTTACAAGTAAATATTTGTTACTCAACACGCAATATCTTGAATACTGAGCAACTACTGTACTTGGGGTATAATATCTTTACAGAAGGTTCCCTCTGCCTTTTCGGCTGTATGTGGGGTACAATATGAGGCTAAGAATAGTTGTTAGGTAGTCAAAAGCACGTGTTAGTACCGGGTTCAAATCGTTTAAAGTAATTAAAAATTAAAAAAAAATGTTACACGGCCTTTTTTCCTCTATTTCCAAACATTACATTGTATCCCGCACATGGCAGGATAGACAGAAGGAACTTAGAAACACGTTGTTCCGTTCTCCACTTACACGTGCTTGCGTGTTGACTGGCGGAACTCAACGCCGCGTTTTACTCTGCCTTTTTTGACAATTAATAAATAAAAAAATTATGAATATTTAATCATGTATCATAATTAAATAATTAGTAACGTCATATTTATTATACACAAAACATGTTTTTTTGGTGTATTGTTTTTTTTTAATATGTATTTTCTCTTTTAAAGTATTCTTATGTATTGTTTATATTTCTAATGTATTTTCATAAACAAAGAAGTGACTGCATTTGTTTTTCATACAAAATTGAAATGTGTCAAATGTCAAAACAGAAAAATTAAAATAATTCATTTTCCATTTGAATTACTAAAACTAACTACGAATAAATACTTGTAAAGCCCTAATATTTTACTTGAAATTCAAAAAAACGTTAGCTACGTTTTCATACAAAACTGTCACAGTGACAAAGAACGTTCGAGCCCCCCGGCCATTTTAATCTGACACCAGCTATCACTTGTTTCATTTCATTTCGTGATGATATCTTTACTTTACTTTTCATCTGGAAAAATGAAGCTGGAATTTCAGAATAGTTTTTATATCTCGATTGTGTAACTGGCAATTTTCTGTGTTTATTTTGGGTGTCATCTTTTAATATTTTTATAGAAACCATTTTCTGAATCAGTCAAAAGAAAATTCTTTTTGTAACTAAGTGACTAGAAGTATTTTCCCGCAGATGGTAGGGTAGACCAAGAAAACTTAGTGTAAAGACGAAAGACACTTCCGTCCCCCACTTTCAACTGTAACTTGCACTTTTAACGTATTAACGTATTGCTAAAATTACTCGGCAAAAACACTAAATTTGGTATATATATAGGTTCCCTGAAGAATGTAAGCTTTGGTACCTGTAAGGAATCATTACACTGATATATTCCAAATATTTTTACGGGAATGGGTACCACAATTCATCTTTATCAAAATACATAATAATTTCAATAATATTGATTAATATTGCCGAAGATAAAGGTTGGGAAGTTATCGGCTTATGACGACGAAAACCAACGATTTTCGTTATCGTTTAATATAAACAATTGCTTGCCAGAAGCCGTTCTATTGATTTTATATTCAGAAGTACAATACGGAAAAAATAATATAAAAAGATTGTCTTTTTTATTGTAACTAAAATATAATATTGACACATGAAGTTGTCGTGAAGGAGGAATAAAGAGACTTAAAAATGTTTTTATGTCTGAAACATTTTCAATCAGATAAAAATTATACCTCTCTCATACATCTTGACGTTAATAATGTTTTACCAAATGTTAGACATAAATGAAGTAGAAACGAATGAAATTACCTCCAGACACAGGAGCATCGATGAAACCAACTCCACTCTCAATGGCTACTGGAAAGATTTCTTTGGGTATATTAGGATCCACTGTACTTGAGTCGATGAGGAGAGAACCTTTTGGTGCCTGAAAAAAAAAAAGGAAATTATATAGAATATTTATTTAACTTTACTCTGTATTTCGCACATAGCAGTGTGGGCATAGGGAACTTGAGAACCGAAAATACGTGCCAAGAGCGAGGAATAAAAAAAATATCTTATATCATATAAAAATCATATATTTGAAGATCAGTTATTAGAGTACTATTAGTTAAGTTATCGAACAGTAGTATTTTACTTAAACGCTATAAGCGTTCTATGTGATATGGTTCTATGAGATTAGCGCGGCGTTGAGTTCCGACACTCAAAACGCAATGTTTAAAAAAAGTTGCGTGAGCAATTTTTGTTTCTTTGCCTTTAAAATATACAAAATATATAAAAAAAACCATATTAACTCGACTTAAAGAAGTAACTACAAGAAAAAGAAATGAATATAAAATATCAAAATTAACTAAAGCAATACTCAAAAACGTTCCGCAACATTTCTCGCAAAAATTGTTTTCTTTAAAACTCCGACTTGACTTATGCGACGCTTCAAATAGCCTTTCATCAGGAGCCTATAGAAATTCTGCTTTACTTCAAGAAAGTGGATTCGTCTAAGAAACATCGCGATACAGCCGTTTTATAAGTATATTTTTTTTTATTTTCCGTTTATATTTTTTTCAATGCTTGGATTTTTTTTATAGAAAAGACATGGCAAACGCGCGTACGGATCACCTGATGGTAAGTGATCACAATCGCCCACGGCCCCGTATAACTCCAAAGGGGCAACAGGAGCGTTGCCGGCCTTTAAGTTGAATGAGCTCCGGGGCCCGGCATTACCGAATACGAAACGCAGTGGCCGAAGCCACTAATTAACGCTGATTTTAAATGCCGGAATATGTAGATCTTATTTTGTGGGAGTAAATTTTTGTTCAACTTAAACCTGAACCCCGTACAACCTTCGCAGTGTAGGTAGAGAAAACTTGAAGAAAAACTGTTTCCCACTTTCCGCCTAATTCTAGAGATAGATTGTATGTTAAATGGCGAAACTCAATATCGCCCTTTAAATGGCTACCTACCCTGCCATGTGCGGGATACACCGTAAAGCTGAGTAAATTGTCTATGGAGGTATCTGCGGACGTGAATTCGTTTATCTTTTAATAAGATAATCATTTGTTTGAACTCAAATTTAAAATATACAGTTAATAACCACTATGTAAAAAAAAAAATTTTTTTTCTGTTTTAACCTTCGCTGAAAAAATATTGATGAACTTTAAGCGGTTTTTGCATTTCTTCACATCACGTAACAAAAGATTTAAAATATAATTATATATCATTTATTATTAATTACGTTATCACACTTGTCTCACGATAAAGGTTATTACGGTCACTTTGACCAAAAACACTGCAATGTTCACTTAGGGTATTTCGAACGAATAAATATTGAAGAAAAGAGACTATAATAGTATGCGGGTTGAAAGTCCAAGCCCCTCTTCCTAAATTAAATAGCCAACAGCCTACTTATGCTGCCTACTTATGATTAGAAAACTAACATAGGCGAATGGAATTTACTGCCAAAGTACTGCTAAGAAATACACCGTTTCTCCATTTTTAGATTAACGCTGTAACTGTACATGGCAGTGTAGGCAGATAGAACAAATTAAAGACGTTCTTAATAAAATTAACACAACTTTATGTATCTTACATGTTTAACAACGCCATCCTTGCCAAGATATGCTTCAAGGACAATTTTGTTACTTGGCAATATGGACACCACTACGTCAGCACCGTCTACCGCCGCGGCAATGGAGCTGGCGCCGGAGACGCCGTTCTTGGCAGCCGCTGAAACGGCGTCCTTGGACGGATCATAGCCTCGCACGTTGAAACCCTGCATAATAAAAATACAATATATAAATAAAAACGGAAATCTATTTATTTAAAATTTTATAGTGTTTACGATAAAAATATAAGCGAAAAGAATGCAAGAGTCATCCGAAAGTCTGTCATAGGAGGCCACGGGAAGCTTTACACCTGGGAGAGAGTGCATGAATTAAATCTCTTTCAAATAATGGGATTTAGACGATAATTCTGACATTTATAAGAAAATAAAGAAAGGAAAATCAGCGTTAATAGTAAAATATTAGAGCAAATAGTATATCTTCGAAGTATGTTTAGTAACTATGGACCAGAAAACGTTTTAATTTCATTTCAAATGTTTGACTTAACTGCATTGATAAGATGGCAAAAGGTTAGTACAGCTGCACGTTAGCAGTTCACAATGTAGTATTGGTATCGACCCATTACAGAAGAAGAATGTGAAAAAGATAAATGACGTGGAGATGCGATCTCTTCGTAGGATATGCGGAACTAATTGACGTAGGCAGGTACTAGCGTGGATTTTACGGTGAGAATGAAGAAGGACGTGCTCAGGTGGTTTTGGCACGTCGAGGGAATGAATGATGAAAGAATGACAAAAAAGATGTATGGCAGGAAAATTCAGCATCGTTTCTAATTTGGCTGTTGTAATTAAGTAAGCAATGCGGTTTTACAGATTTTTTAGCGAGCGAGCGAACGATATCAAAAAAAGTGATAAAATATATATAGAAAAATAGAATAAATCATTAACATAAAATCATTAACTGGTTGTAAGAAAATGGATTGGACGAAATATTTACAAAATCTAAATTTGATACAATAATACGAAGTTAATGTGTTTTTCATGGCGATTCGACCTTAAGCATTTACGCAAAAACCGTCCATCTGCATAATTTTACATAATCTTTGCATAAATTGAATGTATTTTAATTTTAAATACCAGTAAAAGCGGAATTAAATGGTTCTTTGAATCTTTGGGTACCGCATTGCGTTTATACGAATATTAAGGTGGAATATTGAAATCTTTAATTATAGGTATATCATTGTTATGAGACGGCGTTGAGTTCCGTTACTCAAAAATTAAATAGTGCGTAGAGAACGGAGGGTCTTAACACTAGGTTCCCGTACCATCTCTATAGAGTGTATGGTATACATTGTGAAGCTATATGTAACGTCAATAATACAATATCTGAATATGGACGGAAAATTAAAAATGGAGATTTAATACTAGATTGCATCCCATACTTCCCATAATATAATATGTTATAATAAATAAAACATGCTTATCGATCAATATACGCGATTAATCCGGTTAAGTGTTTCATTTAAAATATGTAACAATCGCGAAGATCAAAAACATTATTATGTTATAATAACTTTCCTTTTAAAAGATAAAGATTTTTGAGGATGGAGATAAAATGCAGATCTGTCGTTGCCTGCATGTGATTGGAAACACGACACATAATGGGATCGATTCTTACTCAAGGATTTTTTTGTATATTTTGTAACTAATTATTTAACATTTTTTCACACTGTTAACGAGGCAAAGCGTTAAGTTGCACCATTTAACACGACATGCCTCAAGTTTGGCGACAAGTGGAGAACGGAACAGAGTGTCTAAACACTAGGTTCCTAAGTTCTTTCTATCTACCCAGCTACGTACGGAAAACAGCGTTATGCTAAAAAAAATAAAGTTGAAAAAGTTAAAATCATGAAACTGATTTTATTTAAAATTGCGAATAGTTAGAAAACGTAAGGGTTTGTTAATCATTGGCAAAATCGCAATAGTTTCTTTATACAAATTTCTACATATTTTTAATTCTCAAGAAGTTTGCTGACACTTTAATAGTAATAATTATAATTCATAAAGTAAACTAGAAGTACAGTAATACTGGCCCTAGCAGTTTACGAAATCCCGAAACAAAACTTGCTTACCAAAGAGAAAACAAAAGAGAACCATTCAATTCCGACATTCGTCGACATTATTTACGAAATAACGACAGAATCCGTAACAATATAATTAATTTTGCGCTCAACCAATATTTTTTACTCGAACTCGAATGTTTTAAATGAATTTTTATGCTATTTGATGATTCATTACTTGATTTCAATTTTTAATTTATTGTGAAATGGAATCCTATTGGATCTCCTCAATTTTATTTTCATTCTTTTTAAATTTCTGCTTTCTTTCGTTTTTTCCTTGATTAAATTTATTAATATTTTTTCCACAAACGTATGAAAAACTAAGCTCTACGATTGATGGTTCACTGCTGAGCATAGTTCTCTCCCCAGAGCGTGCCACGTTGCTCGGTCTTCTTCCTTCCTCATCCAGTGTCTACTGGCGATCTTACGGATGTCGTCAGACCAGCGGGTCGACGGTCGTCAACACTACGCTTGCTAAGTGTACTTAGTTTGTCCATAAGCATAGTTGATAAGAGATATTACTATATAAGCACATGTTAATGGGACGAGTACATTCTGGGTGATGGCATCGAACTTTAATTTAGCCTTCACCTGCCGTTTTGTTTACATATACTTTAGTAACATATTGTTTAACATCATATTGTTTAACATCACTAGAAAAACTATATGGAATCATATTATTTACTATTGTATAACTTTTATTTTAATAAACTAAAATGTACGTTATAAACAGCTTCACGCTGTATCCCGCTCGTGGCAGAATAGACAGAGGGAACTTGGGAATCTAGTGTTAAGACACTTTGTGAGGCTTTGCGTGTTGAATGGCGAAACTTGAATGCAGAGAAATGAGTGGGGATCGAACCCACACCTTGTCGCCTTTCAGTTGTGACTGCTTGTTATTGTATACTTTTTATTTATTTATTTAGTTTAAATAAGCTGAGGGAAGGTGTTGAGAGGCGTAACTTAACGCCGTAATGAAATATTTCGTTTGAAAATATGAAATATTACACTTCTTCTAGTGAGGTTTGAGCTTACAGCCTGCCGTTTACAGCCACACGATTATGCCCCTGCACCATGACAATCAATGTATTAATAATAAAAACTATTTAAATAACACTACCAACACTGTATAGATTTATTCTATTTTATATTTTATAACTCTTATATTCGGCCTGTTGTGGCACAGCGGCACAAACGTGTGACTGTAAACGACAGGTTGTGGTGAGGTTCGATGCCCATTCGAGGAAATGAAATATTTAATATTTTCAAATTAAATATTTAAAGTTTCAATTTCTTCGCTCAACACGCAATGCCTCAAATTTGGCGGAAAGTGGGGAACAGAAATGGAACGGAGTGTCTTAACACTAGGTTCTCAAGTTCCCTCTGCCTACCCTGACATGTGCGGGTTACAGCTTGAAGCTAAATAAGTTTTTTATATTCATAAGTTCAAACAATATTTTATTTTCAACTTTATTTGACATAACAATAAATGGTAAATTAATTTGTAAATTGTGAATAAGCAAATATGTATATTTATTTCATATATTGTACCAATGTAACGTATTAAGGTGGCTCAATTGTATAGATCAAATATATAAATACGAATAATTTGTTAAATGGTATAACATATATAATAAAAAATAGTAATTGGGATGCCTCAAACTCAGCGGGAAGTGGGGTAACGGAAGTATAACGGAGTGTCCTAACACTAGGTTCCCAAGTTTCCTCTGCCTCCCCTGCCTTGTACGGGATACAGCGTGAAGCTGATTGGGTGAGTAAGAGTAAGTAATTGGAATTACGCTGTTCAATACATAATTCCTATATTCAAACCATTTCTGGAACAATATATACTGAAGCTCTCTTGGATCCTATAGGAATTTCAAGAAATCTTCATTCGTTTAGTGTCTTACTCTTTCTAACAACGAAAATGTTATTTTTTGTTATAATATATAATTTTTTGTTTAATTGCAATATTTATTTAAATTTACTTATAAAAATGTATTTTATGTGGGAAAAATTGTACTACATAAGCATTTGTTAATACTTTTAAATATATGGTGAATACAAATGCCACGTAACTTGTTCGAAAGAGTCAAAATGTCAAGTCCCCAAAATGTTAACGCTGCTGAATAGGAATTGTTAGCGAATAACGATCTGCCTATTCAATATTGTGTCCCGTATCATACTCACTTGAGTGTTAAAAGGTGCTTTTTTGGGAAAATTTTGTTATACATTTTTTCTTTACAGTTGACTTTTTTTAATGGGCTTTTGGATAGACAATCCGTTCTTATTTATTGTTGTTATTGTGCCTTATTTTACAACATCACACTGTATCCCGGACATGGCTGGGTGGGCAGAGGGAACTTAGGAACCTAGTGTTAAGACTCCGTTCCGTTTCCCACTTTCCACCAAAATCGATGCATTGTGTGTCGCAGAGCTAAGAAATGAAAAACTTTATTTTTTTAATTATTTGCTTTAAAAATATTAAATATTTCATTTTCTCGAGTAGGGATTGAACCCCAAACCATCGTTTACAGTCCCACGTTTGCGTCCGTGCGCCACGACAGGCCTTATTTAATCTTTTTGCATTATATAATGTTATCAAAGAAGTATATTTATTTATTAGTATAAAAATTAAGTAAACATAGTAAATATTAATTTATTTAGCACTATATACTAATGTAGTACTTGTTATCTCAATTTGATAACAACTGATAACATAATGCTGTCTGATCTGAAAGGTTATTATTTTTAATTGAACGTTTATGGTGACGTGAGAAGTGTTTCACTAGTAACTAGGCAGTCTAAAAATTATTTAATATCGTATTTAAGCTCGTAATAATTAGAGAGAACTGTCGTGACGCTGTGGCACAAAAGTGTGACTGTAAATGACAGGTTGTGGGTTCGATCCCGACTCAAGGAAAAGAAAAAAATAATATTTTCAAATTATATATTTAACGGTCTTATTTCTTCGCTCTAGTTACTAGGCAAAAGCGCGGCGTTGAGTTCCGCGACTCAACACGCAATTCTTCAAATTCGACGGAAAGTGGTGAGCGAATTGTCTTAACACTAGGTTTCCATATTCCACCTGCCTACTCTGCCATGTGCGGGATACAGCGTGAAGCTGAGAATTAATAGTTTAAAATGACAAAGTCTGAATTTAAGCTAATGATTGTGGGTTCTGTTCTCACTTAAAGCAATCAATTACGTATCATGTACCTTAAGACCTATTTCTCTGTGCCTGCCATCGTTTGTATAATACAAAAGTGTTGATTTAATAATATTAATCATTTTATTTGAAGCTACAGATGCACTGCTGAAATATCTGGATGTACAAGTGATAGTCAAACGACGGTCAGGCTATTTTAAAGAATAAGAACAAAGTATTTCAACATCTTACTAAAAGATCAAGATCCATTACGATTTTAAATTTGATATTTAATATTTTCATCTTTTTGTATAATAACGGGACAAAAGCGTATATATGCCTTTAATACTTTGGAAAGTCGGAAACGGATGTGCCTTATCAGAAACGGAGTGTCGTAACACTTGTTTCTCTCTGTCTAACCTTACTATATACAGAATAAAACGTGAAGCTCATTAAAGTTACGATCTTTTTTACAATTTTTTTAATACATTGTACAGAAAAATTATATACTAAAATATATACAAAAATACACAGTTAAATAAACATTCCCTTTAGCGACCGCGCTTCCGCCCGAACTTTTTGACCTCAGTTTGTGTTATGTACGTTACGTATGTTTTAAAACTGAAAAACTATTATTTTTCTAAAATAAAGTTACGTATTGCGGTTTTAAATTATTTTTTTACGTTTATTAGTGAACGCTCGCAACTCTCTGAGCTAGCACTAATGTAAAATAGAAAATTTATTTTCCCTTTCCCTCTACCGCTCTACAGTACTTAATTTTTATAATATATCCATACATATTAAATACAAATAAAAAGAAATATTTAATAATTACAAGAAAACGATATGTCATCCAATCTCCAGTTTCTACTTTTCTTTATTCGTTATTCGATAGCCGTTATCTATTTCGCGTAGTAGGCGGAAATATAAACAACGATATTCTATTTCTTTAGATAAAAATAAAAAAATATGTTTACAACATCTATTTTTAACATCCGGAAAAACAGAAGAATGTTAAAATGATTATACAATATAAATTTAGCAATATGTTTCATTATTGGGGACTTAAAATCTACTAACTTTTAAATAAATATATATCTTGTGTTTCAGGATTTAATGCCTTCATTTTAAGCATAAAGATATACGAGCAAGTTGTAATAATTATTATAATAAGTAAAAAAAGATCACAATAGAATACAGATATTACAGAGACAATTTCATTTAAATGCTCAACATAAAAACCATAGCCATTCATTACTTTCAAGTTAATAACCTATTGTTAATTTTTGAGCTAGAAAACATTTAATTTAATTTATTTTTTTACATGAAACATGGAAAACTAATGTTAAGACTGTTATGTCTCCATTTTCCGACAAATTTGAGGCATTGGTTGTTGAGTAGCGGCACTTAACGCGCTTTGCTTTGATAGCACTTATTATAACTTATTTACGACAGATATATGTATATTAAAGCAACAATTTTTTTTCAGCTTCACGCTGTATCCAGCACGAGGCAGGGCAGACAGAGGGAACCCGGGAACCTAGTGTCAAGACACTTCGTTCCACTTCCGTTCCCCACTTTTCGCCGAATTTGAGGCATTGCCTATTGAGTGGCGGAACTCAACGCCGCGCTTAGCAACAAAATATTTTGATGAATGTCTTTTTTTTGTTTTATGTAAATGTAATTATCAGGAAAATCAATTCACAATTTATTTCAAGCTGCTATCTATATTCAAATACTATTCTCGTTTATTAGAAAATATGAACAAAATAACAATAATATATATATTAATGTTATTGAAATTAAAATAAAATTTTACAAACATTATAACATTTATAAAATTATTTACTAGCGACCCGCTCGCGGTTTCGCCCGCTTAAATAACACTGTTTTATTCACTAATCTCAATTACAACTAATATTCAATCGTTTTCTGATTACATTGTACAAGAGCACATACAAACAAATAAAAAGACAATAGTTTTCAAAATCATTATTTTAAGCCTTACTATATATTTTTTAATTTATCTTCCAAGTACAGAATGGTCAGTTAAAGATTTATTATAAGTATAGATACTATTAATTTTACTCTAACAAACCGGTTCACAATCATACATTCCTATCACACCACACCGGTATACAGATAAACGTACAAAATAAACTAAAACAGTACCTTTTTAACTAAATTCGCCGCCATATAACCTCCCATATTACCGAGGCCGAGAAAGGCAACATTTTTGTCAGCCTTTGAACTGTAATTTCTTGATAAAACAACAAAATAATTGAACGTACGCGACGCCATTTCTATTTATACGTGCGTTGATCGGCGCTTGCGCAACTCGACTGATAGTATTTGGGTATGCGTGAGTCGATGTATGTAATATTGTCATTATTTAAATTCACTGATAAGTTATATTTGTTTTACTTGTTGCTATCTGAAATTGTATTGTCTGATATTGAAAAAGGTTTTAAATTATATTTTTTTGTTTATGTTCACTCATTTTCCTTTTTTTTATGAAATGGAGAAGAAATACGAGTATACTGATATTAAGGCAAAACGCGGCGTTGAGTTGCGCCACTCAACATGCATTGCCTCACATTCAGCGGAAAGTAGGTAAGTGAAGTGCTTTAAAGAGAACAGTGTCTTAACTCTTCGTCCGCAAGTTACCGCTGCCTAAACTGTCACTAACTGTCAAGAAATAAAACTCTCCTTAAAATTTTCCTGTTATTCAAAAAATGGAGACATTTCACATGATCATAGTAATATCTGAATGAAAATAAAAATCTTTTATATATAAATTATTAACATATACATACATACACGTATATTATATGTAGGTAACAATAATATTAATTTTAATATTTCACTGCAAAACATTTTCAAATACTTATAACAATTGTGTCACAGTAGTACAGTGGCAACCGTAAGAGCAATGGTTGTGGGTTCGACCTCCATTTGGGACAAAGATTGTATGATATTTTAATTCTCCCGTCTTTAAATAAAATAAAGTGTGGCCATTCTACATCTAATGTCTCAAAGTGAAGAAACCGGAAAACAGTTGCTGAAAAATAATTTTAAAAAATAACTGAACAAGTAACAGTAAATATTATAAGTTTTTTTTTTTATAATTATTTTTAACTTTGATATGATATATCATTTTTTAAAAAAACTTAAGGTATCAGTTTTGCCACTTTTACAATATTTCTGTTCTGCAGTTGGTATATTATAAATGTTTATACATAGCTTTTGGATCAAGGTCAATTGACGTCACAGAGGCGTGGTTCATTTAAAATTTTATTTTTACAGCGAGATCTAACATTGTCATTATCTCCCGCGAATTGGTAATAACATAAAATTATTTACACAAGAATTGATTTTAAACATGTGTTATATTATATATATATATATATATATATATATATATATATATATATATATATATATATATATATATATATATATATATATATATATATATATATATATATATATATATATATATATATATATATATATATATGTATATATATATATATATATATATATATATATATATATATATATATATATATATATATATATAAATATACATATATACATATATATATATATATATATATATATATATATATATATATATATATATATATATATATATATACCAATACAAATGGCAGACGTATCCTAACAAGTTTTAAGGGCCCAAGGAAGCCTGGCTTACAGTGACTACTTGGAAGCAGAGAGACTAAATATTAATAAATCATCATTTTTATTGTAAATACTACTAAAATTTCCTCAACTTCGAATTGATCTATCAACCTTGATCTTCAAATATATCTCTCAATCTATAGCTCAAAACACATGTAATGTCAACGTAGATATTTTTCGACGCCGGAATTTGCTTTGTTACAAGATTTAATCCCAACTAGAATAGAAAAAATACTATTAAAAAAGAAGGTATATAGTAAAAAAAAAAATAACCTTTCTTAACTTTACCATTAACAGATCTTTTTATAAGAATTACTCACATAACAGGGTAGGCAGAGGGAACTTGGGAACCTAGTGTTAAGACACTCCGTTACACTTCCGTTTTCCACTTTCCACCGAATTTGAGGCATTGCGTATTGAGTGGTGGAGCTCAACGCCGCGTTTTGCCTTGTACCAGAGCGAAGAAATGAAAACATTAAATATTCAAATTGATTTTTTTTTATGGATAAGAAAGGGCAAACGGGTCACCTGATAGTAAGTGATCACCGCCACCCACGGCCCCGTGTAGCACCAGAGGAGCTACAGGAGCGTTGCCCGTCTTTAAGGTGGATTTAAATTGAAAATATTAAATATTTCATTTCTGCGAGTGGGTATCGAACCCACAACCTGCCGGTTACAGTCACACTCTTGTACCGCTACGTCACGATAGGATTTTCTTAATTTCTCATTTCACCTTCGCCGATGTCTAGAAATTAAACTGATGACATCTAAATTGACATTTAAATTAATAAATAGACACCTGTTTTTGTCATTGTATTATTAAATATATTTATAAGAGGCCACAATCAGGTGAATCGAGACAAAAACGTAGTCTCGCAGAATAAAATTAACTTTAATTACTCTACCGTTGTATAATAGAGAGTTGATAACAGGCCTTTTCAAATAAATTTATATGAAAAGTATGTACTTGTTTATTATTTAGGACAGTGATAGTGCGTTTGTACGCGTTAATCTCAAAGACGGCTAACCAAATTCAAATACAGTTTTCACTATTATTTTTTTGGCAACCTTCCATCAACATTTACAATGTTTTATTTGAATCAGTTGATAAATAAAAATGTTACGTCAATTTAAAATATTCAAATCGACAAAATTGCTACCATTTATATATAAATTTAGCTGAAATTTCACATTTTAATGTTTAGATATTGTCCTAAAGATGAAAAAAAATATCAAATTTCATATATTTAGTAACTTGTAAGCTAATAATTAAACATCAAACTGATTTATATCTTTATAAGGCGTTTAACCACGTTCAATCTATATTTAAAAGCTATGCCGAGACCGCAAAATACATTTACTGTACTGCAAAATGCGGTGAATGTGAGAGTAGCGGGTCTGTGGGTATGCAACGATTGACTCTTCAAAACGCTTTCATTTGTTATTTTAATATTTATATATATATATATATATATATATATATATATATATATATATATATATATATATATATATATATATATATATATATATATATATATATATATATATATATATATATATATATATATATATATATATATATATATATATATATATATGTATATATATATATATATATATATATATATATATATATATATATATATATATATATATATATATAAAAGCAATCGACGGAACCGGTTAGAAGTTGTCGCGTTCATATTTATCCCCCCGTCGACGGTATATTTTATATCTACAGTTGATGCTAATCATACACTGTCTTTATACGTTCTTTTTGTTTTATTAATACTTTGATCAAAATTCTATTTAATGTGACCCGTTTCACTAAATATATTTGTAATTGCCTTCACTTTTATCATAACTATATTGTGTTATTGTTGTGTTTTATTGTTTATGATTAAGCTACATCGACAATATCCAGTGGTGTTGAATATTCTTAGTGCTAACTATAAGTAGATTTCTATTCTTCTCTCCACTACCAAAACCGTCTGAATTTAAGAAAAAAGCACTCGTTAGCTTCTGTATTAAAATAAATTAATAGTTTTAAAAACATTAAACAAACGCTTTTATGGGTCTACGTAAAAGTCAAAAATAAATTACGTGTCGTTTAAGTTGTCGTTATTTCTGGGCTAAAGTGTAAACTATGTGCTTTTAATTATAATATTTTATTGTAAAAGCTGGAGCGGGAATGATTTTTTGTATACCTTGCTGAAATATCAAGTTAAGCGATGTTTCAGGAAGCAGGTTACGGAGATCGGTGCTCTAACTAGAGTTGCAGCACGACTAGTAGGAGGCTCTACATTAAACAGTATGTTTAAAGTACCAGTCAACGGTGGCGAAATATAGAGTTCTTGTTCGTGTATTTGTTTACAAGAAAATCTTTCCTGCTCCAGCACCCCACGATTATACAATAAAATATTATAATTAAAAGCACATAGTTTACACTTCAGCCCAGAAATAGAGACAACTTAAAGGACCCGTTATTTATTTTTGACTTTTCCGGACCATTTAAGGACCCGTTATTTATTTTGGACCTATGAAATTGTTTTTTAAACTATTAATTTATTTTATACTTTGTAGTCTTTGCTAATGGCATATCATATATAGGAACTCAAACAGACTAATATCTTATTTCAATTAAGAGTTTAATATATTTTTTAATATTATTAACTTCATCAAAGACAAAAACGTAACCTAGTGTTAAGACAACGTACGTATACGTTTCCCACTCCCTTCTAGAGCATTCCCAGTTACAAGTATGTGCAACGCCGCGCTTTGACCCATTACCAGAGAGAAAAAAATGTAAAGATTAAAGACGACTATAGATCAAATTCCAAGCGGCTCATTCGTGCCAAACTATACTCATTAGGTGTAGTTCATCCTCTTTTATGGCCAAAGTTTTTAATTATGAATACTTAAGGCACAGCATAAATAAATCCAAACGACGCTATAAAAATGTTATTTTAATTACATTTTTTGTTAATATCTCGTAGCTAAAAATATTTGTTACTAACTTATTACATATGTAGTAAGTTACGTTTATTTTGAGGCTTCGAATCTGCATTTATACCAAGAGAAAAAAATGAAAAGATCACTTGTCTCGAGATCGTGTAGAGATATCAAACTGAAATCAGTATTTTTTTTTTACTTTGAACCTGAAAACCTAGTGTTAAAGCGCTGCATTCCGTATCCCACTTTCCGCTGAATTTGAGGCATTGCTTATTGAGTGTCAAAATCCATCGCCGCGGTTGGTATTATTACCAGAGAGAAAAAAAGAAATTATTAAATATTTAATTTCAAAATATTAAATATATATTTTCTTCAAGTGGAGACCTCTAAAGAAATTTCTCTAGGCCGTGTGATTCCGGCTGAGAATAGGATCTCCCTGATACTGGTGATGTCGTAAGAGGCGACTAAAGTATGTGTGGGAGAGTCACGTTGTCAGCAATGGCAACACGTATGGGCAGACTTTACTGCATTGTTACCACACCCGGCATTTAAAACCGGCGTAAGTAGGGCTTGCATTTCGCATTGGGTAGTGCCGGGCCCCGGTACCCTGAAGATGGCAATGCTCCTGTAGCTCCTCTGGAGTTATACGGGACCGTTAGCGACGGTGATCACTTACCATCAGGTGACCCGTACGCTCGTTTGCCATTATTCCCATAAAAAAAATCAATATCGAATATTCACATCCACGATCTCTTACGGAACTTTATTCGCTACGCAATCCTACAATTATAAAGTTTGGCTAGAAGTGAGTACTTCAATTACAAATAATGGAAAAAGAAACCTAAAACGTGACAAGTACACTTATTTTACAGAAAAATAACGATTATATAAATATAGCACATACTTCTGCAAACTTAAGCTTATATATGCTGCTTCCTACAACCTAGAACAATTAAATATCAAACATTTTTTAAAAAAAGAAACATTAAGAAAAAAGTAAAAATCTTTTCATATTTTTCATTTTAATAAACATATGATTAATTGAAAAATTTGAGAATTCTTTGAAATAATATTATAACACATTCGTATAAAAGATAATTTCATCAATTTCACATATATTTATGTATCTACTAATATTATGAAGCTGAAGAGTTAAATTGGTTCAACGCTCTAATCTCAGGTATTACAGTTCGATTGGTGATAATCTTTTTATGTTAATTAGTGTATGTATTGAGGGAGGCTATATTAAATTACAACATTTTATTTCATTATACGCGATCAATCCGGTAAAAAATATTTTTCGTAAAATGTGTATGAATTGCGAAAGTCAAAGGTATTTTTATGTTACAAAACTCTTGATTGTTCGAACATATGGAAATAATTTCCTATTTTTAGTTAAACAATTGATTAAAATTCGAAGAAAAGTGAAGAACAGAAAAAAATGTCTTAACACTGGCTTTCCAAGTTGAAGAGCCAGGAAAGCAGGGTTGCCATGTGCGTGATACAGCGTAAAGTTAAAAAAAATTATAGAAAAAAGTAATATTTCCCAAATTATATCCTGTTACTTAGTTACAATTGTCTGTCTTAATCCGTAGTGATATTATAACGTAAACAAAGTGAAGAGAAAGCTCAAGTAAATACATTTGTGTCGGTTAATACTCCGAGCTTTATACTCCACAATGGACCGCGGTAGCTTTTAAGTTATTATAAGAAGTAGTATGTTCCCTTACGTGCTGGTTTTTTTTTATATATTTATAAATGAAAGCGTCTGTCTGTGATCTTTAAATAATCGTATTTTTAGTCGTAAATATATATCTGATACATATATCTGACATTTATCAGAATATATTTAATTTATTACTTTATTTTTAATTTATTTCCGTATAAGTCAAATAAAATTGCTAAAGTTCAAATGTATCTTGTATTACAAACAAGTTACATAATAAAGTTCCAAATAATGCATTAAAAATATTAAATGGTAAGAATTCCACATTGCTATAATTTTTTTTCAGGCATTACTTGCAAAATATATGTATAATTAAAAAAAAAACAACAAACCAAATTTGGCTGAAAGTGGGAAAGGGAAGTGTCATAATTAAATTTTTATTTAACACTAGATTCCCAAGTTCCCTTGGGTTACCTTTCCATACGGGGTGTAGTAGAAAAAAAGGAGATGACTTTACTATGTTACTGATAAGTCAATACAAATGTACAAAAAATAAAAAAAACTAAGTACCAAGTGAAAAAAGTTGTCGCTTTACATTCAGCCATCGCTTATCGCTTGATTAATGTAATAATTAACGCTCCACGAGTTTTATAATGAAGTCTGCTAAAACAATTTCGTTGCTTAGCTTAGTAAAGCATAGATATTGAAATATATTTTTTTTCTTTACGTATTTCCTTTTTCTTACCGAATAGGCAAAGAACGATGTTGAATCCCGCCAATCCGTTGATTAGTGGAACTGTGGCTCGAGTTTGGGCGAAAGGCGGAGTGTTTCAACACTATGTTCTGCCAACCTTCTTAAATGCAGGAGGATGTTTTTTTTTTCAATTTTAAACTGAGTACCATAGACAGTAGGATAGTAGTGGGCAGGGCAAATTCGGGAACCTAGTGTTAAGATACTCGGTTCCGTTCTTCACTAAAAAAGTTGATTATAATTTAATTTTCGTGTATGTATTTCGTGATCAATATCAATAAAGTACCTTGTTTAAGCAAACTAAGGAAAAAAAAATATAAATAGGAAGTGGAAAGTCTCTCACGTGAAATAAGCGTTGCCATAGCAACGTCGATGATACTTTATACTAAGTGTACTATCCACCCGCGGCTTCACCTTCACTCAATTACTTTCTTGTTC
This sequence comes from Eueides isabella, assembly GCA_019049475.1. Classification (NCBI taxonomy): domain Eukaryota; kingdom Metazoa; phylum Arthropoda; class Insecta; order Lepidoptera; family Nymphalidae; genus Eueides; species Eueides isabella. The sequence goes on along the minus strand of CM032390.1, from coordinate 13,769,952 downwards.
TATCAACATCATCATTTCATTTTTAATAACAACATTAAAAACTAAAATTTCAGCAAAATAATTATTTTAAAAAATAAATTAATTATTAATATTTTTTTTTGTCGACCTTAATATTTTGAATTGGCCTAACTTTTTTATATATTTTTTATTTAAGTGTTAAGACACTCCGTTTCACTTCCGTTCCCCACTTTCCGCCGAATTTGAGGCATTGAGTGTTGGGTGGCGGAACTCAACGTCGCGCTTTGCCTTACTACCAGAGCGAAGAAATGAAACGTTAAATATTTAAATTGAAAATACTAAATTAATTTCCTCGTCTGGGGATCAAACCCAGAACCTGTCGGTTACAGTCACACGCTTGTGCCGCTGCGCCACGACAGCGCCGTTTAAGTATTTATTAACCGATTTAAGTAAACAAACAGTAAATGTTAACTTAGTAATTAAAAAAAACTACTCTTCTCTTAAAAGTAACTCTTTTTTACTCTTTTTTTATTTTCACCCGCTGAATTTCTAGTGCCGGTTCTTGGCATGTCTGATACAGTAACTTTAGTGAACTGGTGGTATATTGTTTAACGTTCAATAAACGAAGCTCGTTACTTCTTATTTTGAAAAGTATTTGAATTCGAAGGAAAGAAGCAGAGTGTCTTAACAGTAGGTTCCCAGGTTCCCTTTGCCTACCCCGCTATGCACAAGATACAGTTACTTTAAGCATATTTTAGCATACCGTATTCCTTCTTTATATAAATTATAACTGTGCCGTATTTCATACTCCTCGGTTCGCACATTTTTTTGCCGAATATCCTTAATACAAGTACAATGTTTTTGCTTCAGATATAAGAATACTCGTAAATATCGATATATTACTTAGAAAGTTATAAAGTATAAAAGAAGATAAAAGACAAAAGCCATTTTGAAATACATTCTTATATTATGATGAATAATAAATGTACTGAATATGTTCAACATTATATTCTGAGTTAATAATTTATTTTTCGTAGCTTATACATCTTTCTAAGATATGTTATATGGAAAAATGAAGTAGTGAGTCTGTACATGAAAGATATATATAAGAGAATCTTATAGGGACGTTTATTAATGTCATAGGGCCCTAAACAGTGATTTTAATATTTTTTTAATTGCTTATCTGTTTGTCTGTGTTAACACCAAATATTAATGCAGTTTTCTCTATAATGTTTTGGCAATTTTAACGTGTAGTGTTTGTTTTATTTAAATTAGTAAAAAAAGTTAAAGATTATTTTCGTATCAAGTAAATCACTATACCTACGTATGCAAAAAGACGTCTAATTTTTAAATCATAGTCGAACACTTCCACGATCCTACGTATTGAGCATATTTTGCCAAGGCGACCGTTCACCATTTATTTATTTATTTATTTATTTATTTATTTATTTTTTTATTTATTTATTAAGGAAGAAATACAGTTTTACAAGTACTTTAAATAAAAACCAAATTTTCATTCAATTAACCAATGAAGTCTTCACATAAAATAGTACAAATAAAAATAGCTAGATGTACAGTTAATCAAAAAGAAATCAAACTAAAACAGAAGAAAATCATTCAGAAACAGCTTCCATGACAAGTGATTTGCACTTATTTAAATTTATAGTAAACATATCAATATCACCAAACGCATTACCATGAGAGGTGCAAGCACGATAAATAAAAACATTTCCACCATCATGACAATTCTCATAATTTAGCTGGGCTATTAAAATATTTACATCCCGGATATTTATTTTTTTATATATCTATAGAAAGTGTCTAATACGATGAACATCTTGTAAGAATTCAGCGTTTGGTTATTTCTTATAGTTTCGATTTTTTTTCAACTTCACCGGTCGCTGCGATTATATATAGGTGCCAAAAGATGGTTTCCGCTAAACCCGTCAAATGAAAACCAGATCTGTAATGAAACTCAAACCCGCAGACTTAAATCATAAATATATGAATATGACAGATCAAAGTGGGCAAATTCAACATTTTTGCACGAAATCACCGATTTATTAAAGATACCAACAGCACTTAGCTACTTTAACAAACAACGTAACCAACCAGCTAATGACTGAAGAATCATTATAAACTTCACAACGGGTCCAGTCATTTTGCTCTTCGAAAACAAAAAGCTCGGATCGGAACGGACAAGTGATTTATAGTCCAGGTTATTACATTTTGATTTATCGCAGGAACATATTCAAACAGAGGGTAGCGACATGTAAGAATTAATAAGGCATAGTTCGGTGTCGTATATCATTGTCATTTTATACTACGATTTACTGGCGCTTGCGAGTTGCTCTATCTGGTCTCTCGCATTTTATTATCATTTTAAGTTTATCTGTGCAGTATGCAGTATGCTCTTATATAATCTAAACACGTTATTTTCCGTAGTTTAAAAAACATGATTTTTTTGCTAGCTTCACGCTGCACATGGTAGCGTAAGCAGGGTGAACGTAACCTCGCATTAAGACACTCCGTTCCGTTACCAACTTTCTGCCGAATTTGAGGTATTGCATGTTGAGTGGCGGAACTCAACGCCGCCCTTTGCCTTGTTACCAGAGAGAAGAAATGAAAACACACAAATCATTTTTTACTAACTTACTTAGCTTCAAGCTATATCCCTATAACAGCAGGGTAGGCAGAGGGATTTTTATAAATTTTAAATTATTTTTTTACATTTTAAATTGCAAATGAAATCGTTACGTTTTATTTAATTTCAAATTTATTGCACATAATACTAAGGCAAGAATTCTGAAAGTATAACATATATCATTGCCTTAGAATTTATACCAGCTAACAGCGTATTAAGTATATTTTTCAGAAGCTATACGTATACGTTGTTTATAATTTCGAAAAATAATTTGTTTTCTTTAATTTTGTATTTTTATTACACTTTCAATTTGCTTTTTATACAACATTTTTAATTCAATTTGGGGTACGAAGTGTCTTAACAGTAGGTTCCTAAGTTCCCTCTGTGTACCTCTCACGTGTAGGGTATGCTGATAATAAAATGAGTTAAATGACAGAAATCAGCGCCGCGCTTTATTTATTGTTTGATAAAAACTTCTTCACACTTCTTCTTCTTCCTGGCATTAATCCCGGCTTGCTGTGCCAGGGTCTGCCTTCCTGCTGAACCTACTCCACTTTGCACGATCTTTTACGTCCTCAGTGGTTAGACCATTGGCTCTCATGTCCTGCATCACGACATCCAACCAGCGCTTCCTTGGGCGTCCGGGAGGTCTCACTCCAGGGACAGACATATCAAGGCACTTGCGTCCGACATAGTTCCTAGGCCGGCGCGCAACGTGACCATACCACCTCAGGCGACGCTCTTGGAGCTTATCCGCTATGTCACGGACTCCAAGACTACCTCGAATAAATGTGTTACGTATGCGGTCAGACCGCTTTACGCCGCACATCCATCTCAGCATCTTCATTTCCGTGACACGAAGCTCCTGAGTGTGCCTAGATAGTACTGGCCAGCATTCGCTGCCGTATAAAAGAACCGGTCGAACGATGCTCTTATATATCAGCCCCTTGAGTTTGGTTGGTATTTTGCGATCGCAGACCACACCAGTGACCTCCCGCCATTTGGCCCAGGCAGCGCTTATCCGACCGTGAACGTCGTGATCGATGCCTCCAGACTCGTGCATAACGGATCCGAGGTACCTGAACTTTTCCGACTTAACGGCTGGTTCAGTACCTATATGGATAGTGCTCGAGTCCGGTCTCCCGCAAGCCATGTACTCGGTCTTCGACACATTTAGTTTAAGACCGCCGTTCTCAAGCGTACCATTCCAGAGGTTCACTTTACGCTCTAGCATCAGCCGGTTCTCTTCAACGAGTGCTATGTCATCGGCATACATCATTAGCCACGGAGGCTTGTCTTGGATGTGAGCCGAGACAGTATCTAGCACTACGTTGAATAAGAATGGGCTAAGAGCTGAGCCCTGGTGAACCCCTACTGTAATCTGGAAAGGTATGGTGTCGCCAACAGCAGTCCTAACCATGGAAGCGGAATTGTGATACATATCTTTGATAATCTCAATATAGGCCTCAGGGATCCCTTTCAAACGCAATGCCCACCAGATACACTGACGAGGCACACAGTCAAAGGCCTTCTGCAGATCTAAAAAAGCCACATGCAGAGCTCTCCTCTTTTCCCTGTATGCCTCCATCAAAGTTCTGAGGGCAAAAATGGCGTCCATAGTCCCTGATCCAGGCTGAAATCCATATTGAGACTCAGAGACAATACACTCTCGGCGGAGCCTGATATCGATAATGCGCTCGAAGAGCTTCATGGTGTGACTCATAAGCTTAATGCCCCTATAACTACCACAATCTTGGACACTGCCCCTTCCCTTGTAAATAGGGGTAATAAAGCTAAGCCGCCACTGGTGTGGCATCTTTCCAGTGTTCAAGATATGGTTAAAAAGGTCAGTAAGTATGAGCACACCAAGAGAGCCCAACGATTTCCACGCTTCGATCGGAATTTCGTCAGGCCCCACCGCTTTTCCGTTCTTCATGCGTCGAAGGCAATTCCGAGTTTCGTCAAAGGTTATTGGGGCAACAAGTCCGAGGTTAGGCGGTGGGTCGTGATGAAGACTGCACAGATGCTGAGTGTTCAGCAGCTCCTGGAAATAGCTTCTCCATCTCTCCTTCACAGAAGCGGGATTACAGAGCAAAGTGCCCTGGGAATCTTTGACGCAAAGACATTTTGCGATATCTTGCGTCGCTTTATCCCGGCCACGGGCCAGTTTGTATATGAGCTTCTGCCCCTCCGCAGTTTCAAGTTTATCATATAATGGTGATAAACTCTCACTGCGGGCTCTGGCTACAGCTTTTTTGCTGACACGTTTTGCTACTATGTACTCCAGTCTGTCTTCAGGAGAGTTGGATTTCTGCCACTTCTTAAAGGCAGCCTTCTTTTCACGAATCACCTCCTGCACCTTGTCATTCCACCACCATGTCTCCCTTTCGATGACACGTCCTCCCTTAGAAACGCCAAGAACTCGTCTGCCTGCCGCAATGATTGCTAACTGAGCTCGATCCCAAGCATCCTGAGCAGTCTCGGTGTTAGTCGTAAGATTTCGACTTTTTACCTCTGCTAGGAAGTCGGTCTGCATCGGTCCATTCAGCAACCACCACTTGATCCGAGGCCTACGTTTCTCGGCTACTTTCTTCTTTGGAGTGACGTTAAAGTCCATGACAAGAAGACGATGTTGGGCCGTCAAGCTTTCACCTGGAATGACCTTACAGTTAGTAACCCTGCCCATATGACACCGTCTGGTCAACAAGTAATCAATTTGCGTTGAGTGGGACCCACTTTTATACGTGATAAGGTGCTGAGGATTCTTTTGGAAGAATGTGTTCACAACGGCCAGATCAGACGCAATACAGGTTCTTAGAATATTTTCGCCCTCTGTATTGCGAAGACCGTATCCAAAACCACCGTGAACACGTTCATACGTGTCTGCAGCCTTACCGACGTGGCCGTTTAAGTCTCCTCCAACTATAATTACTTCGGTAGACGGTATAGCAAGTAGAACCTCTTCATACTGCTCCCAAAATGACTCCTTTTCGGCCGTGCTAGAGCCCGCCTGGGGGGCGTAGGCACTGATTAAGTTTGTGGTAACTCCCTCAATCAGTACCTTTACCCGCATCAAGCGATCGCAGCGACGGTCAACTTCGAGGAGTCCATTCTGAAGCTCTTCAGAAATCACTACCGCCACACCGTTTTTACCAGTAGGTGACCCAGTGTATATAAGCCGGTAACCCTGTCCGATGTTACGGGACTTATTGCCTTTCCAGCGAGTTTCCTGGAGGAAAGCGCACTGGACCCGACGTCTCGTGAGTACATCTGCGAGTTCTCTGCATCGTCCGGTAAGAGTGCCAATATTCCACGTTGCAAAGCGGAGTTTTCGTCTGGGTACTCGCGTCTTTAGCCGTGCCCGTACTTGACACGGTAGCCCTGGCCCACTTGTCGCAGGTGTAGGGCGATGTGCCTGCGCGTCGTTTAGCGGCGACGCCCTAGCCGTACCCATTCTTTTTATTTTCTTTGCCATAAATGTGGCGGTTGGCGGTTTTTAAATGGAGCGACTGCCATCTGACCTCCAAAACCCCTTCACAGGGAAAAACCGCGGGAAAGAGGGATGGGATTAGTGGAAGTGGGGGAAGGATAATTAGGAGGGACACCACTTTTATGGACTTGATGGAGATATAATAGTGGTGGCTCGAGGATCCGGGGTCGCGTACCCGTATGCCAAAGGACACATATCGGACAGACATATGTCAAAGACACCCTCTGGATAAAAACTTCTTCACACTCACAATATTATTTCAGAGACATTGTGTCAATTTATATGTGAATTATTATTTCACATATAATTATTCTCTCAAGTTTGGATCGAACCCACAACCAATGTGTTTACATTAAGGAATGGTCCGATGCGTACGATCCAATGGTCCAAAGCGTACGCTTTGGACCATTGGCATCATCAGTCTCATGAACTTTGTATAAGATTGACCGTACGCATCATCAGTCTCATGAACTTTGGATAAGATTTTTACCTGAAATTTTCACTTAATACTAAAAATACTAGTAAAGTAGCATTTTTTCACCAGATAGGTTGGTGTTTCAGGTTTAATAAGTCAAAGTGCGTCGTTGAATTGCTCCATTCAACATGCAATTTATTTTTGCGCGTTTTAGTCATTTTTTTTTTGTTTTCTTTATCTAACTTCTTTATCTACTTAAATCAAAATCAAAATATCTTATATCATCCTCAACAGTCTTACTTTCTTAGGATAAAAAGCAAATAAAATTCTTGCATTTAATTATATTTTGATACATATATTAATTATAAAAATATTCTAAAAAAATTGCTTAATTTTATATTTCATAAAAAAAAACATTAGAATCCAAATTAAAACGACTTCTAATTAGCTAATTTCAAAGGTTTTCTTACAATATGATATTATTTGCTCTCACTCTCTCTGACTCAGCTTCATGCTGTATCCCGCACATAGCAAGGTAGGCAGAGGGAACTTGGGAACCTAGTTTTATGACATCCACTTCCCCACACTTTATATATTATTTGCACTTTAATTATATAAACTAACTTTATATATAAGTAACTGACACCTTGACGCGTGTACCGTGTAGTTTGGTTACAGAAACACGTACTCAAGTAGAGCGTGTCATAAACATCAAAGCATATTGAACATCGATACACGATCCAATAACTAACAAGTTACAAACTCCATGAGTCGAACCTAGATTGCGCAGGAATTTAATACTGACTTTTCATATTAAACTTTGCTTTCCCTGTATAGTAAATAGTTTTTTAACTGTAGGCGAGGGAACCTGGGAACCTAGTGTTAAGATAATCTGTTCCCGTTGAAACACTTCACACACCAAGTATCCGTCTAATTAAAAGTACTTTAAATTCGAATTTATATTACTAATATTGTTTTAAGGAAATTTTGAAGCAAAGCGTGTAGTTACTTTCCGTTATCAACACGCAATGCTTTGACAATTCAGTGGGAAGTGGAGAAATGAACTGTGTTAATACTAGATTCCCAAGTTTTTGCCTATCCTGCTACGTGGCGGAATAATAATGTAATAATAATATAATTTTGTTTAATATATGTAATAATATAATTGAGGCCTATCGTGGCGCAGCGGCATGAGAGTATGACTGTAACCGACAGGTTCTGGGTTCGATCCCCAGTCGAAATATTTAATATTTTCAATTTAAATATTTAATGTTTAATTTCTTCGCTCTGGTAATAAGGCAAAGCGCGGCGTTGGGTTCCGCCACTCGACACGCAATGCCTCAAATTCGGCGGAAACTGGGGGACGGAAGTGGAACGGAGTGTCTTTACACTAGGTTCCCTCTGCCTACCCTGCCTCGTGCGGAATACAACGTGACGCTATAATAATAATAATAATATAATATATAAAGCCGATAATGTTTTTCGTTAATGACCGACAGTTGTCGGTTCGATGGATGTTGTGAAAAATGAATAATCTCAAATGAATCAAATTGATTATAGAGTAATTTCAAAATAAAAAGCCAGTCGTGGTTCAGTGGCACAGGGGTGTGACTGTAAGCGTTAGCGTTCGAGAAAATAAAATATTTAATATTCATTTTCAAATTAAATACTTGAAAATTTTAAATACTTTGTGTTTCTTCACTCTGGTAACAAGGCAAAGTGCGGCGTTAAAATCCGCCACTTAACACGCAATGCCACAATTTCGGCGGAAAGTAGGGAACGACAATGGAACGGAGTGTCTTGACACTAGGTTCCCAAGTTCCCTCTGTCTATCCTGCCATTTGCGGGTAGCTGAGTGAAGCTGACTGAGTAATCGCAAATATTGAGTGAAATATGGAAACACTGCGTGTTTCATTTATTTACAAAAAATATTTATTAAAATGCTTTACCGAGGCAAAATCAATAGCCTGTCAGAAAATTATACTGAATTTATAGAAAAATCAGCAGTTATAAGTTTGACCTGTCCTTCCGTGGTACCGGAACTCCAATAAGTGAACCGATTTTCAACACTTTCAACTTAATCTGATTCACCGCATTTAGCAAGGTATCATAGAACCTAGCGTTAAAACACCCCGTTACCACTAAAACACTTCCGTTCTCCATTTTCCGTTGAATTCTTGAACCATTGCGTGTTTAGAGGCGGATCTCAACGCCGCGCTTTGCCTCATTACTAAAGCGAGAAATGAATCATCACCTCAATAGGAAATCCTATCCTCCAACCAGTCACTTGTTTACAGTCCCACTTGCCCTTGTTCCACAACTGGCCTCACTAGCTTAAACATTCAACTTTTTAAAAGTCACTAAATTAATCACTAAGCTAAATTATATATTTATATATATATATATATATATATATATATATATATATATATATATATATATATATATATATATATATATATATATATATATATATATATATATATATATATATATATATATATATATATATATATATATATATATATATATATATATATATTTATATATATGGTAAATGAGTAAATTTATTCATGGAACAACTTAGCAAGCATATTACATGAGTTAAGCATTAAACCTACACAGTGGAAGTTAATAAACTGCTAGTTCCTAATTCGTACAAAAGTTAGTCAAATATGAACAGACAGACCGCTTCAGCTATAATAGATTTTCATACTAAATTGTACGTTGTCAAATGGCATTTCCAGCGAGATGTACATTAATAAAATATTAAAAAACTTAAAGTTAATATGTTGTAGATAGATTGTAGCATCAGATGTAGAATTTAGCATAAGAACAGCATTAAGACATAACAATATCTTTGATTTTCGCAATTGTTACATATTTTAAATGACATAATTTTAAACGGATTAATCGCGTATAGTATAGTTAGGTATATATAAACATTTTTGGAAGCACTCGACAGTAGTCTAGACTACTGTGATAGTGTCAAGACACTTTGTTCTTCATGCCGGAATGTAAAACCGCTTTGTGAAGTAAAACATACAATTAAGGGCCGTTGTGGCGCAATCGGGCGGCGTCTGACTGAAAGCGTGACGATCGTGGGTTCGATTATCATTGGGAGAGGGAATCAATTATGTATATTAACATGCTAGTCCGACGTGATTCCGGGAATACAGCGTGAAGCTATAAAATAAAGTAATTGACACTATGGCTGTGGACTCCACTTTCACTCGAGGCTATATTTATATTTACTATATATGTATAGAGAGATATTTGTATAGAGGCCTGTCTTAGGCTCAGGGACACAAGAGTGTGACTGTAAATGTTGTAGGTTCGATTCCCAGTTGAGGAAATTAAATATTTAATATTTTCGATTTTAATATTTAATATTAAATATTTTTCGCTCTGGTAAGGGAAGAGGTGAGTGGCGGAACTCAACGCCACGCTTTGTCTTGCCCCTAAGTGGAGATCGAACCCACATTCATCACGTTCGCAATCATAAGCTGCTACACTCTACGAACATAATGTCAATTTCTAAATATCTAATATAAAAAAAATGCGTTAATAAGTTATAGTACTAAAAAGACAAATAATAGTCAAAAATATTTTATTTGGCATGCCCAATTTTTTATAGAATTAATTTATCAATATTTTAAATTATTATTCACATTAACATATAAAGTTCAAATTATCTAGATACAAATAATTGTATGTACATTTTATTCAGTTTTTCCATACAATGTTATAATAGCAGGAAAGCCAGTGCCACTTTCTTTTTATCTTTTTTTTTTAAACAAAAAAGCGCTGGTGGAAATGTCTGTGCAGTATTTTAGACATTCACTCGTATACAGAGCACATACATAATTTTATTTGACATAGGAAACAAAACCGATTTTATATATAGTACTTATTAATTTCTCTTACTTTCCTTCCTTCCTTTTTTAATTAAAATTATTATATCCGATGAACACAAATACATTTGCTATAAACTTAATATAAATAGAAGTAGTTAATAAAAAAATACAAGTCTTACACAAGAACTTATTCAATAACAAAAAGTAAGTAACTAGAGGAATTATTTTGTTATAATTTTCTATATATTTTATATAATTCATCTACATTTACGCCGCGCTTCGCCACCTTACCAGAGCGAGGAATTCAATACATGAAATATTTCAACATTCTGTCGCATAGTTAGTTATATATTTGTTTTTCTTTATCTACATTTATATAAAAAAGAATTGTATATGTACAATATGAAAAATAAAAAAAATAATAATGTTCAATTTTAGAAGTTAACTAGAGCTAATATTATAAAAGCACGCATGCAAAAAGTATCTACACTTTATGTTACCTTACTGAGACATACTACAGTACTGATTTTCATAGATTTTAGTACGACTTAATTTCTTTTTAACAGATCGTAATCAAACGATGTCAAGAACAAAAACAGCGTTAAATTACGCTATCCAGAGAGCAATATATCTAAATATGTAAACTGTGAAACACTAAATCCAATCACTTATATGAGAAATGTATGATATTATAAAGAAACTAACTGTCCAAGCCAAAATCTGTAACAGTCACTATCAAAAACTTAATTACAGATCAAATAGGGCTTTTATTTCTCAGTTATTTAAGAGAAATCAGTCTTATAAATACATATATTTAAACTAATTTTGGAGACTTATAAATGGGTCTCTTCGTCGTCAGACGCCAGTGAAGGGTAGGCCAGGTCGAGATAACGTAGTCTGGTGGAAAGAAAGTCTTCAGCTTGAACTTCCATTTTGGCATCGAAATGTGATCGCCAGCCGCCCGCTTCACCTATGGATTGTAATAGAATGTATAAGTTGTTATAAAAGTGAAATATTTTTTTAAATATCACTCTCAAGTCCTAGAAACATGCCTAAGAACTGCTTGATATGAACTACCCATGAATAAGGATTTTGATTAAAAAACCATCAGTTCATTAAATCTGAAGCTACGGTACATAAAACTAAGCGACAAAATAGAATTACTATTGAAATGTTCATAAATCATTTAAAATGTGAAATATTAAAAAAATATATCAGGGAGAGTCTTTTAAAATGCACCTTTATTGAAAACTATAAGAGGCATTACAAACCTTTTCTTATAAACTGTATTTCACTGTTGTCGTTGTTCGTATTATTTACTGTCTTGTTTTTCCTGAGGCTGTCAAAGCTGAGGTGGCCAGCGAGGGTACTTATTTGATCATCTGAATAATGTCTGTCTAGGAACTTGCATACACCGCGAATCATTTTTGGTAAATCCTAAAACATTAGGGTAATTTTAAAACTGACATACTACAAGATGCTGGACACCTATGAATAGTATACAGCTACATGCTCTATCCCCATTAAGACATCCTCCGTACTCATTAATACATCCTCCGTCCCCATTAAGACATCCTCTGTTCCCATTAAGACATCCTTTGACGACGTTAAGACATCCTTTGTCCCCATTGAGACTTCTTCCGTCGTCATTAAGACGTCCTCTTTCCCCATTAAGACCTTTCCGTTAACAATTCTTCGCCGAATTCTGAAGGAATTGCGTGTTGAATGTCGGTACTCAACACTGCGGTTGGCAACGTTACCAGAGCGAGGAAATATTGAATATTTCATTTCCTCGAGTGGTGATCCAACCCACAATCTGTAGCGCAACGACAGGCCTCATTTATGTTATGTTATGTTGTATAAAACTATTGATTTTTTTATTAGTTCTATACGAGATGACTCCTGAGGTATGGTATATGTGGTAGGCAAAAATGATGTTATATGAATATGTGAACAATAAATACCACTTGGCTTGTAGTTTATGCTTGACTTTAACAAAATAATAAAATTATAATCAAAACGGAATATTATTATTTACAAAATTTAAATTTATTAAATAAACTATACTTGATATTGACTAAAATTAATTTTAATAAAAATTTTAAACACATTTACTTATTATTTTTACTATGTTTTAAAGTGTTATTCCACACTTAGGACAGAAAATACTAAACTTAAATTTAAGAAGCGTATAAAAATCTCCCTACAGAGATGCTAACAACATAAATAAGTTGTAACAAGCGTATAAGAATTTCGACGGAGCTCGGTGAGAACGAATGGCTTAGTGGTCAGAGCGCTGGAACGGTATTCCAGAGGCGCGGGTTCAAATCCTGCTTCGTTCAAAATTTTTATACGCTTTTTAAATTTAAGTTTAGTACATTTACTTATTATTATTTAACCTACATTGATCATGTCTTCGTAGAAAATAAAATGGAGATTCTTATTGTGGCGTGACTTCCATGCCTCGTTTGTATGCTCAATTATCGGTGTCCAGGGTACTGAAAATGTTAACTTTATATTAATATTTATATTTCTAGCAAAAATAGGTACTGTACAAGAACTATATATAAGACTAGCTTATACCTACGGCTTAACACCCATAATCAGATGAAAATAACATGATAACGATAAACAAACAGAAACTTAGATTTACAATAGAAATGTTTTACTTTAACAAGTACTTTTTGAGATAAGTGCGGTTATACAAACCTATCAAATTTATAATATGACTATAACATAGAAATATATTATATTTAATAGTGTAGAATTATATATTTTTGAATTAATCCGTTCTTATGAATATTCCACATATGTTTTTGAGTTAAATTTGTTTACGATTTTTATATACTTTTTATAGCTTCCAAACTAAGGAACCTAATGTTAAAACACTCCTTTCAATTCACCGTTTTCCGCCGAATTTAAGGAAAAACGACGCGCGCACGATCACTGCAAGAGGGCAAGCGAAGAAGTGAAAATATTTAATATTCTCACTTCTTCACTCGGGTCACAAATTCTGATAGCAAAGCAAAATAGGTAATAGAAATGTCCGTATGATAACGGAGTGTCTTAAAAGAAAACAATAATAATAAAAGCATATTTACAGCTCTGATCCATTTCCAAATGCGTCGTTGAGTTCCGCCACTCAACACGCAATGCCTAAAAAATTCGGCGAACACTGGGGAAGGGAAGTTTAACGAAGTGTCCTAACACTAGGTTCCCAAGTTCCCTCTGCCTACCCTGCCATGTGCGGGATACAGCGTGAAGCTGAGTAATACTAGTGAGTATTTAGAAATCAACTTACACAAATCCCTTCTGAACGCATCCCAAAAGTTATTAAACGTAGCCCGCATAAGTGTTTTCGTGACCATTTTATGCAAATAATAATAAGACACAGCAACATCTCTTGGATCCCTGGCGACGTAGATAACTTTGGCCGTACTTAATAAACTTGGCGGTAAGAGAGATAGGGGCAAATGCGTCTTTATAAATCGTGGAGACGGTGCTTCCTCTATGCTCTTCCAACTTGGCACTCTCGCTGCGTGATTCAGGCCTTGGAATTGGCCGAGGTTCATAAAATTACTTTTAATTAAATCAAATGCTATCTCTGGTATCATTGATGTTATTCTGTAATTAGTGAATTGGTTATGGTAACTGACAATTTTCAATCTAATTATAACTAACTATTAATGACAGTTTGAGGCTTGTCATGGCGGCACTAGCTTGTGACTGTATTCGCTATAGATTGTGGGTTCGAGGAAATGAAATATTTAATATGTTCAATTTAAATATTTAATGTTTTCTTCGCTGTAGTAAAAGGGCAAAGCGCGGCGTAGAGCTCCGCGACTTAACACGCAATGCCTGAATTTTTTTTTGGGTGTCAAAAGGGGTGTTCTTTTTATTTTTAAAAATTTTAAAGTGTTTATTCAGGCTTAAGAATGAAAAATATTTATTTATAAAACGTATAAAAAAATTTAATATAGCGGGATTTGAGCTCGCGGGCTCTTGGAAGCTATCCAAGTGACCACTAAGCCATACTTTATCCAAATAAGTAAAGTTTTGTATTTATTTTTTTCTCTTTTTCTAAATATATCTAATATATCTTATCTTCTTAAATATCAACTTACTCTAACATAGGAAACCGATCAAAAAGAGGTTTTTCTTTAGCAGCTTTAAAGTTTAACTCATTTTCTACTAGCCACACCATTTCCTGCGTCCACGTCGTTCCTGAAAATTATTGTATGATAAAGTTATTCACATGAACCAAATCTTCTATTATCCACTTTACGAGAAGAGGGGTGATTATATCAGTGTAGTTAAAGAAAATAATACTCTACCCCTCCAAACCCTTTGTCTACACTCACTCTCTCATTCCGTTTCACGCTGTATCCCGCACGTGACAGCGTAACCAGAGGGAACTTGGGAACCTAGTGTTAAGACACTCCGTTCCACTTCCATTCCCCACTTTCTTTACACAGATGTTGAAAATATTTGAATCTTCATCTGTACAACGGAAACGAAGCGATAAGTTTTGCATACAAATAATAAATTATACATCTCAAAAAGGAAAACTTAAACAGTGTCATACATACAAAATTACGACTGAAGGTAGTGAAACCGTGTTAATTAATTTGGAACTTCACCTTATAACCCATATACATATATCACATTTCCTTCCCATCGAGATACTTTGGTTCCTTACTTTCTGCTGAATTCTGGGAGAATTGTGTGTTAAGTGGCGGAACTAAACGCCGCGATTTGCCTCGACACCGGCAAATTAAAATAAAAATATTAAATATCCCATTTCCTCACGGAACATCGGAACACTGGTGCCTATCGCCACAACTCGTCCAAATTAATATTACAGAAAATAATAAAAATCCAGAGAATAACCTTGTATTTCTATAATAGCATCGTTTTATATCCATATGAAATATATCCAAAAATTCCTCGGTCGATACCGATATTGATAACATTTTTGATAGAAAAAACCCACTGTTATCTTTTATCAGATAGCTTTCGTCAGTTAACTAAATAGTTTGACACAATAATATGTAAGTTCTTATAAAAAAATATATAAAAAAACAGTGTGCTTTTTTCATATTTAAAAGTATAAGTACTTAGAAATAATATAATTTAGAAACAAATTTAGGTTTATCGTGCGACTGTAATCGCGAAACCCCTCAAGGACATAAAATATATATTATCTTTTGTTCTGGTAACAAGGCAAAGCGCGGCGTTAAATTCCGTCAACACGAAATGCTTTAAATGTAGTCAAAAATGAGGAACGGAAGTAAATTAATAATAGAAAAATATCTATAAAAATATGTAAATAAAGTTATTTATCATAAGTTTTTCTCCGAATCATAGTCATGAAATAATATTAAGGACAGCCTGAGGCCGCCGTAGTATTTATATGGAAGTAAGCCCATACTACGGTGCCCCTTGAACGGATTCCAAGAGGTGCTGGTACAAATTCCGCATCCATAATGTTTTTATACATTTACTAAGTACGTATTATTTTATGTTAGATTAACTATTTTAAAACCATAAAACATGCAAACAAAGTGGCGGGGAACCATTTGTTATAAACAAACGAATATAAAATAAAAATATATGTTACAATATTTTTAACATTACGTCTAATCCTATCGTGAAATAAAGATGTATAGAACAAGCCTTATCTTTACTGCATTTTTTTATTCATGATATAAAATGCATATTGTTCCAATAACCTTTACAATCGGTATTTTTAATGTTTTACAGCTGACTGTGTATATAAATGATTTCCTGAAATACGTCAGAAGAATGTATAAATTATTAAATAACTATATTATTATATTTACACACGCGTTTTGAGGCCTGTCGTGGCGACAGGTTCTGGGTTCAATCCCCACTCTACGAAATGAAATATTTAATATTTTCAATTTAAATATTTATTGTTTTCATTTCTTCGCTCTGGTACAAGGTGAAACACGCACATTCGCCTCAAATTCGGCGGAAAGTGGGGAACGGAAGAGGAACGGAGTGTCTTAACACTAGGTTCCCGGGTTCCCTCTGCCTACTTTCTTTCATATTCTCTCCTCGCGTTTATCTTTCATATTCTCTCCTCTGCTCCGTTTCGTTCCCCACTTTCCACCAAATTTAGGGCAAGGGTATCCCGTATAAGTAATCCTAAATAGCGGGACTCAACATACTCCATATTCCGTTTTCAACTCAAATAAGATAAGTAAGTATTATTATTCAATACTTTAAGTAAAAATACTATAGCGACCCGAACGAGTTATACTATTTTATTTAGTAATCTCAATTACATTCTTGGTACAATAAAGTTATCACTTTTAAGACTATAAGTCTCTTTACCTTGAAAATTAAAATTTTTGATTTATATATAATTAGAAATTGGCAGTTATTTTATGGAACTAAATATTTTAAATTGACATAACTGTTTTACTTATTAACTGATTTAAATAAAACAAAACACTAAATGTAGAAGGAAGGTTGCCGAAATTAAAAAGTGAAAACTGCATTTTTAAGTCTAATTAGCTGTTTCTGAGTTTAGCGCTTACAAACGCACGGACAAAAAAAAATTAAAAAGTACAATGTTGTCCTATTACATTAATAAAGGTTCCCTATATATTTTTTAAATATATCTTGCCTGTAAAGACCGCTATCAGTTATATATTTATTATAAGTATATATTACTGAAATAGTAAGATGATAAATCATGTGTAACATAGTGATTACGGTATACGATTACATTTTACGTGTATTTATATAAAGACTTCAACAGTTTACAACTCGTTTCCCAATCGTAGAATGTTTTTCCTTTCGCGTCAACAAGATAGACCACGGCGTTCCATTCAACAAGAAAAACCATTGCGAAAACAACGGAGAGTCTTATCACTAGATTCTATCTACGCAGCTATATGCAATGTACAGCCTAAAGCTACAAAATAACAAATACTAGTTCGCCCATAAAGATCTTATTAATCTCTTCTCTTCTATTCTCTTAGCTTCACGTTGTATCCCGCACGAGGCATGGTAGGCAGAGGGAACCCGGGAACCTAGGGTTAAGACACTCCGTTCCACTTCCGTTCCCCACTTTCCGCCGAATTTGAGGCACACGCTTGTGCTGCTGCGCCACGACAGGCCTCGAATTACCTCGTTAGGCCTCGACAGGTACCTTATTAATCTCCCTACATAAATACATTATTGTCTAATATATCAAGTATTCTAATGTGTGTTTGTCAAGCTCACCTGATCTCGGGAACGTGATAACCCATATGTCATCTGGCCGCACCTGCATATTGTAAATCGCCTCTGCGTGCTTTCTGAAGGCGCCCGGCATCACGTACTGTTTCTTGCCGCATTTCACGAACGCCTTCGTGTACCCTGACGAAAGTAATAATTTGAATATAATATAATATATATAATATTTTATAGTACCAGTAAATTCTTATTATAGCTGCCTACACACAATACAAAGCAAACGTCAGGTTTATTTTTTTTAGTGCAATGACACTCAGGTTTATTTTTTTTAGTCAAAAATAATATGTTCAAAATAATATGTATAAAATAGCGAAACTGCTTTATAGTTCCCAGAAGAGGGAAAATCAATAGATTAATTATGCAGAACGAGTTAGTGCGTTCGATTTCCACTCGAGATACTAAAATATTTCAATTTCATCGTTCTTTTAACTAAGCAAAAAGCAGCGTCAAGTTCAGCCACTCAACACATGATGCCCCAATTCGGTGGAAAGTAAGGAAATATTTTAATGGGAATGGAGTGGACACTACGTTCTTAAGTTCCCAGTCTCTACTCGTTTATGTGTTCAATACAGTACAATGTACTCATGTAAGTAGTGTTGCTAGTTGAAATAGATAAGCAAAAACATCAATTTGTACTACACATTATCTAAATAGAACATCATACTGAAATAATATTAAATGGGTACCCAAAATATATCATAACAACTTTCCTTTTGGACAACATTTAATGAATTATTGACGTGATAATGCCTTATAATGCGATGGAGCCGGCTGCACGCACCAAAAATATGACGTATGCGGCGTTACCTAGCTCTAAGGCGTTCTATTTAAGGCTTGAAGTGCAAGCGAGAGAGCGGAACAAGCGATAAAGAGGCACAATCGGCAAATAAAGAGGCACATTTGTCTCTCTTCAACGATACGTCCACGTGGACAGTTGCTATACAATAATATTGTAAATATTATATAGTAGTAATCATGTTTACAAGTTGTAAAAGAATTTCTCAAAACACATCCATTTTTGTAAAAACTATGTACATTGTAAAAAAATCTATTTAATTGTATTTATGCGTACAAATAAGTGTAACTTGATCAATTCCTTTGTGAATTCCATTAACCTCCTTCTCAATATCCATACGAAATATCAATCAAACAAATAAAATTGGAACTTTCTTTTGAAAAATACAAGCATGCCTGTCGTGACGTGGCGGCACAAGAGTGTGACTGTAATCGACAGGTTGTGGCTTCGATTCCCACTCGAAGAAGTGAAATATTTAATATTTTCAATTTAAATATTTAATGTCTTCATTTCTTCGCTGTAGTAACACGCAGTGACTCAAATTCGGGGGAAAGTGGGGAACGGAAATGAAACAGACTGTCATAACAATAGGTTCCGAAGTTCCCTATGTCTACCCTGCCATATGTGGGATAGCTGTATCCCACATATGGCAGGGTAGATTATTATTACAGGATTTACGCTGGTAAATCTGAGTAAATGAGTGATTGAAAATGCAACCACTCCATCAGTATTTTCTTACGACGATGTTTTGTTCGACTATCGATTTTTTATAGATCCCAGGATAATCTAAGGGAAGCTACAGTTCAGACATCCCGTTCCCCAGCTATAACGTGTTTACACACAGCGTGATAAGTCGCGGAACTCAACGCTACGTTCTATCTTGTAACTATGTTACTAGAGCGATAAAATAAAATTAATTCGTTGAGACAAGTCCAAATTAACAACAACCGCCGCTTCAGAACCCTCGCCATAGACAGTATTTCTCTTCCATTTGTTTACTTGAAATAAAGTACATAAAACAAAACGAAAATTGTGTTTTTATTTGAGTGGATGATAATATACAGCATTTGTTGATAATGTTGTATGTCAAGCCTAGATTAATGAAGCGGCGGAAATGGGAAACGTCAGAATAATGAGTGATGACCGTTTCCTGTATAGTGAAAAAAATATGAAAAAAAAGACTGTTTTTTTTTTATTATTACGGACTACACTAAGAATATTAAGTTTGTGTGCTACAGATGTGTCAAAATTATCTTTATTGCTACTAGCGAAAAGTACAAGCTCTCGGCTACATAATTTAATTTTCTATTTACGAATAAAAGTCTTTTTTTTTTTTAGCTTCACGCTGTATCCCGCACGAGGCAGAATAGGCAGAGGGAACCCGGGAACCTAGTGTAAAGACACTCCGTTCCACTTCCGTTTCCCACTTTCCGCCGAATTTCAGGCATTGCGTGTTGGGTGGCGGAACTCAACATCGCGCTTTGCCTTAATACCAGAGCGAAGAAATGAAACATTAAATATTTAAATTGAAAATATTAAATATTTCATTTCCTCGACTGGGGATCGAACCCAGTACAATAACATATCTCTCTCTAACTCAATAACATTCCTTATTTAATTTTCGATTTATAATTTCAAAATTTGTTCTTTTTAATGAATTAATTTATTTCGTAAAATAGAAACATTAATGTTATTTACGAGATATAACGAATATGGCTTCTTACTAGAACTAAGACGCAGGATGTAGTGAAAACGAGAAGGGTTCGAATCCTCTACGGTCACAAGTCATAGTGCCACTGCACCATACGGGCTCATTTAAAAGTTAATTATTTTTAAATAAACGAAGCTATAAATAGGTATTTCCAATATGATTTTAATTTAAATTAACAAATGAAGATAACGACTTGCATAATGGGATCTGTATACGTTTTTAATTGTAATGAACTATTTTTAATGAATCCAATCTGCAACAGCTTTCGCAGTATGAGCTTTTACGAGAAATTTACGTTTATATACATTTTAAGTACTTATAATAATATAAAAATAATGTCTATAATTGGTAAAATATTTCCTTTCAATATTTAATATAGTAATATATAAATGTATAAAGAAAAAATCTTAAAAAACATTTGATTTGAACTCGCACTTCTTGGAAACCATCCAAACTCTGCCAAATAAGCCATACGTTCTCATCTATTAACGTCGAAGTTCTTATACGCTTGTTACAATTTATTTATGCTGTTAGTATCTGTGTACGATATATTTTTTGGAAAACACTCTTTGCTCTAGTTTAAGCCCCCTGTTATTATAAATATATAGTAATCTTTTCCATTATAATAGATTAATTATAAAAATATTTAATTATTTTTGTTTTTATGTATAAAATTACTTTTAAAATGTTTTTTTTTTTTTTCTTTTTTTATTCGAATTATAACCAATGTGTTAATGAAATGTCCTGAGTGAAGTGAAGTGATTTCGAACCCTTCTTTCTGCTGAATTTTTAAGGCACTGCGTTTTGAGTAGCGGAACTCAACAAGGAGGCTGACCAGAGGGGAGAAATAAAAAAAAAATATTTCATTTCTCCAACCGGAGATTGATCCCACAACAGCTACGTTAACAATCTTACGCTTATACCCCTATGCCAAGGCACTTTAATATAGTTATTAATTTTAGACTTGTCGTGGCGCATTCAATTTAAATTTTTAATGTTTTCATTTCTTCGCTCTGGTACAAGGCAAAACGGGACATCGAGTTCCGCCACTCAACACGCAATACCTCAAATTCGGCAGAAAGTGGGGAACGAATGTGGAACAGAGTGTCTTAACACTAGGTTCCCAAGTTCCCTCTGCCTACCCTGCCGTGTGCGGGATACAGCGTGAAGCTATATAAAATTACTATAAAATTATATAAAATATGTAATAAAATGATATATCTCTATAACTAATCTTAGTTTTTTACTTTATCGGGAATTCTAACATTACTATTAAAGTGAGCCTTATCGTTGACGTCAGTGACGAACGCAGGCAACAATAAATGTGACAGTCTAAAACCAGTATAAAGATACGGTTATATTTTTTAGACAATCTCAAATCCTTCCGATATATTATGTAACTCATGCTGTATCAGTTTCGTCGTCATTGTTATCATCACGCATGCGACTCTATTGGCAGATTAATTATTTTTGTAACGTCACGCTGAGTCTTGCATATATGAAAGTGGCTCAGGAAACATGGGAACTTAATATATTTTAAACCCTATTAGGGGATTTCCGTTCCACACTTTTCGTGGAATTCTTGACAAAATCCGCGTTGAGTGGTGCAAACCGACCCTACGCTTTCCGTCGTTACCAGAATGAAGAAATGTAAAATGCAAAATATTTAATTCCCCTAAATAGGATTTGAACTTTCAATCGTCGCGTTCATAGCTGTACTCTTGTACTCCTGAGCCACAACAACCCTAAGCAAGATAAAAAACGTTTATGTTTTACCGTTGCTGTATTGATTTTATAAAACCTGTTTTATTGCTTGCGTTTTATGAACAGTTTAATTTCTCTACATTAGTGAAACGAAAATTAGTAGAAATGAATATACAGTGTCAAAGCTCTATTTCCTTTCAGGTTGCCCACGGCCTGCGTAAAAATAAGAATTTTCTGGTACTGTTACGATTACACTATTTGAAATATACCCGTTATCTTTTGTTTCGTAGGTAGATATATTTTGTGTATCGATTTGTGATAGATATTTATCTATTTTTATTATATAACAATATATAAAATCTGATAACTTATTGTGGGTTTGTCCCACTTATCTCAGAAATTATTGGTTCGCATTGAAAAAATGTTTTTGTAGTATATCTTCGAGCGCGAAATCAATTCTTTCCATATGAAATAGAATATTGCTGGTATTATTAAAATAATAATTTTTGCCGTGTGATCCCGGCTTAGAATAGGATCACCCTGGTACTGATGGTGTCGTAAGAGGCGACTAAAGTGCGTGTGGGAGAGTCACGTTGCCAGTAATGGTAACACGCATGGGCAGACTCGACCGGATTGTTACCACCCCCGGCATTTAAGACCGGCGTTAAGTAGTGGCTTTAGCCACTGCGTTTCACATAAGATAATGCTGGGCCCCGGTGCCCATCCACCTTAAAAGACGGCAACGCTCCTGTAGCTCTTTTGGAGTTAAACGGGGCCGTGGGCGACGGTGATCACTTACCATCAGGTGACCGTTTGCCGTCTCATCTATAAAAAAAAACACCTTAAGGCATATCGTAGCGCAGTGGCATAAGCCTGTGAAATTAATAGGGTGTAGGTTCGATCCTCACTCGAGGATACGAAATACTTAATTCTTTCTTCGCTCTGGTAACAATAATGACCACATAAGATGCAATGCTTCAAATTCAGCGGAGAATAGGGAATGGAACGGAGTGTCTATTAAATTCCAAGGTTCCTTCTTCTGCTAGCTTCACGCTGTTTACCGCACGAGGCAGTATAGGCAGAGGAAACCCGGGAACCTAGTGTTAAGACACTCCGTTCCACTTCCGTTCCCCACTCTCCGCCGAATTTGAGGCATTGCGTGTTGAGTGGCGAAACTGAACGCCGCGCTTTTCCTTATAACCAGAGCGAAAAAATGAAACATGAAATCTTTTAAATTAAAATTATTAAATATTTCATTTCCTCAACTGGAAATCGAACCCAGTTCCTATCGGTTACAGTCACACGCTTGTGCCGCTGCGTCTTGTCGTGACGCAGCGGCACAAGCGTGTGACTGTAACCTGTGTGTGGCCTCAAATATTTTCAATTAAATATTTACTGTTTTCATTTCTTCGCTCTAGTAAAAGGCAAAAACGTGGCGTTGAATTCCGCCACTCAACCCTACCCTGCCATGAGCGGGATACAGCGTGAAGCTGTGTGAATGAGTGATTATATATTTAGTACAATAATGAGCTACAGAATCATATTAAATTCACATCACTCAATTACGGTTAGTTCATATTACGTTCATTGTTATGCCATTGGTTCTAATTGATGTTATACAATATTGCCGACTAATTGGAATCAGGTTGTCCGCAATCATAATACAATGGCTACAATATAAAATATATTTTAAATTACTATTTATATGAAATCATAAATTTGTGAATAATTTCTTGAGGCTGTCGTGGCGCAGGGGCATAAGTGTGTGATTGTACAAGGTAGAGATTGTGGGTTCATTCCCAATTTAAAAAACCAATGTTCTCATTTATTTATTCTGATAAGAAGGCACGACGCGGCGTTGAGTTCTGACACTCAACGCGCAATGAAGAACGGGACGAAGTCTTGTCTCTTAACGCCATTAACGCCGCGCTTTGACTAGTTAGTTCTCAGGGCGAAGAAATGAAAATATTTAATACTTCAGTTGAAAACATTAAATAATGACGTCCTCGAGTGGAGATCGAACCTACAACCTGGCGCTTTTATCTATAAATCAATAAATCATTCCTTTAAAAGAAAACAACGCAAAATTACTCGATTCTATTTTCATATGTTATCTAAGGTTTTTAAGGTTTATCATAAAATTGATTATAATTTGAGTGCGAAGTACTGACATATCTTGTATACGTCAGTTTTGTTTTGATCAAATTTGTAGCGAGTACAGGTGCACTCGAGTGTAAATTTTAATTGAATGCTCACTCAATCATCATGAACATTTAGAACTGAAAATAATATTATAATGATAGATAATCAATAGAAGATCATCGTGGCGCAGTGGCAAAGCGTTAATAAAAACAGTTGTGGATTCGTTACCTTCTAAGGGGAATTAATTATTTTTGTTTCATCATTTTTGTATCTAGACAATAAACGGCGTTCAACTCCGTCACATGATACTCAGGGCCTTTAAAATTTTGCCTAAATTGTCGCGATACGATGTGAACATTAAAAAAATATTATATTGTTTTTAGTATAAAATATAAAAGTACAGTGGTTAAATTTTTAAAATTACTAACTTTACTAAATAAACTGCTTATACGAACAATATGCGGTTAACGTACGTCTCTTGTCAAAATTATATGAGTATCTATGCCAACAAACTCTTCAGTAACTGAAGGCAAGATATAATATGTCAATTATTTATTCCATTTTAATATTAAAATTAATATTAAAAAGATAAGAAGAAAATACTTGGGATTACCCGATATGGACGGACGGACGGATCTAAATTAGAGAGAGTAATTTAGATCAGTGCTTGGTTCACTGAAAATACATTTTGAATATTTTTACAGAATTTATGCCATTGTTATATTACTAGCGATTTGCTTGCGGATTTTCTTTAACTATACAATTATTTATTTTTGAAAACGAATCACTTTACAGTTCTTATAATATTATGATATTAATTTACTTTTTTTTCTTTTTTTTTTAGCTTCACGCTGTATCCCGCACGAGGCTGGGTAAGCAGAGGGAACTCTGGAACCTAGTATTAAGACACTCCGTTTCACTTCGGTTCCCCACTTTCCGCCGAATTTGAGGAATTGCGTGTTAAGTGGTGGAACTCAACGCCGCGCTTTGCCTTATTACCAGAGCGAAGAAATGAAATATTAAATATTTAAATTGAAAATATTAATTATTTCATTTCCTCAAGTGGGGATCGCACCCAGAACCTGTCGGTTACAGTCACACGCTTGTGCCTCTGCGCCACGACAGGCCTCGAGGCCGAGCCGGTTGGAGCTTCCTGTAGAACTGACACTACAGACCTTTCTATGTAACTTGATGACTCAAAAGTGTAATGTGTAATGGCCTATTTGAATAAAGAATATTTTTAAAAGGCATTATGTTCAACCAATAGAGCTCAATAAGACATCTATTTTGTAGCAATTTATTAAAAAAAAAAATGTTATGGTAGCAATTTAATCAAAAACAAGAAAAGAATAGATACTCCGTTCCACTTCCGTTCCCCACTTTCCGCCGAATTTAAGGCATTGCGTGTTGAGTGGCGGAACTCAACGCCGCGCTTTTGCCTTATTACCAGAGCGAAGAAATGAAACATTAAATATTTAAATTGAAAATATTAAATATTTCATTTCCTCGACTGGGGATCGAACCCAGAACGTGTTGGTTACAGTCACACGCTTGTGCCGCTGCGCCACGACAGGCCTCAATTGATACTTTTAAATGACATATTTTATACTAAAACAATAACAAACAAACACCTAATAAACATGTTATTACTAAATATCATATTATCGTCCAATTAAATTATAAATCTATGTAAGATCTAATCGATTAATTATTTTAATACGAAAACACCTGAATTTCCGCGTACATTTGCACTAATAATGCTCTCACTTTATCAATGTACATATGTATACAACATAGATTACTGTTATTTTATAATATAGAATTGGCATTCTAGTCATATCTTTATGGCTCATTAAAAATTTGAGATAGTCTAATTTATAATATAATTTATGAACGTATAATTTCGGTTTTACTTATCTGAATTATACCATTGTTTTTTTTATTATACATCATTAGGTAAAGGTAAAGCTTAGTAATCTAGTAAACTGATTTTACGAGAGAACATAATATTATGTACATTTTTCATATGAAACGGGGAACGTTTCACGTTGCATCTCACGGAACCTTGTGCAAGACATTTCGCTTCCGGTAGCGGAAGCTGCTTTCAAAGTTGCAAGTATTTTAAAATTACTCCAAGCGATAATCGAAGTGACTATCACCTGTCGGATATGCTGTCAAATATTACACAGTATAGTAGTACAGTAGTCAGTTCATGTAAAAAAATATTAAAAGGTAAAACTCTCCACTTTCCGTCTCAAATTTTCACCGAATTTCGAGTACATTGTTGAGTAGTGGAAGGAACACCGCATTGTATTAATGCTTAGTAATTTTATATTATATATTGACACGGAAAATGAAGAAAATACTTACCTACAATAAATAAAATGTAAGCTACCAACCATAGGTACCATTAAAATTTTTAAGAAGTCCATAATCTACATATTACTCGTAAGTAAGCTCATGATTATCATAAAAATACACACTCATTGGAACTGAATTAATTTGTAAAATTCCACCTCGTTATAATACCAAGCGGTTCTTATTTAAAAAGCATAATGTTACTCGTAAAAATATAAAAAAAAATGTTAACCTTATACTGTTACCCCTGTTTTAGAAAGTATGCAAAGTATCGATAACGAGCAAGCAAGCATTATGAACAAAGTAATAATTCGTAATGAATCTGTTTTATGATTTTATTCATTGAATCTATAGTTATTCATTTTTTAAGAAAACGACGCCCACCTGGTGGAAAGTGAGGAACTACTGGTGTACCAACAGCCTTAAAGGTGCATACAAACTTGATTGTGACTGTGGCTTATCATATATATATAGGTCAAACAAAGAGAAGCATCGGTGTTAGGGTGAAGGAACACATCTCCGATGTCAAGAATGGGCATGTATCAAAGTCAGCTGTGTGTGAGCATACATCGAACAAATCCAACCATTACATCAGGTTTGATAAACCCCACATACTCGCTAGGGAGAATAGATATATCCCTAGAATGATCCGCGAGGCTATTGAAATACAAAAACATCCTAATTTCAATAGAGAAGATGGTTGGAAACTTTCCACCACCTGGGACCCACTATTAAAAAATTTAAAATCCCCAGCACACCACACTAGAGGACCAGATACAGTTAGCTCATTCTGCAAGAATCTAGGGCAGTACGCGAGGCAATTAAGGAATCGTTGGCGGTAGTTTGATATAATAATTATATCAACTGACAGACAAATGCCACCTCAGTCTACCCGTGACCACGGACTACTGTAAAGTGTTCGAAACGTCGGGTTTCCCAAAAATGTTTACCATTCAATATACGCGATTAATCCGTTTAAAAGTGTTTCATTTAAAATGTTTCATTCTAACAGCCTTAAAGGTGTAAATGAAGGAATCGGACACTACTATAGGTTGGCTATTCCAGATTCGCGTGGAAGGAATTGTACGAAACCACAATAGTGGAGTGCTTAGTATCCAGGTGATCATGCTAATATTTTAGCATGTGACGTACTTGAAGTAAAAAATACATTTTTGCGTGACATAATTCATTCGTCGCGTAAGCCATAGGCGATCTAAATCACCTTAGATGCCTTAAATGTGTCATCTTTCAATATACAATCCATAGTTTTAGTTAGTATTTTGACTGTTTCACCATTTAACTGTATATGTGGACGGTACAAGCCATTCACTCATATTAACTAACGTATTTAACATCATGAACATTGTATTAACACTATTAAGTAATTTAATTGCCTTAAACTAGCCCAAGGCAATGGAATATGCCAAAATTATCACTACAGTAAAATGACTCAATTTCATTCCATAATAAGAGGATTGATTTTCGCAATTATTACACATTTTAAAGTCGTTCATTCAGTCAGAATATACGTATATAATTAGTTTGAGCCACCCGCGAGCGGCTTCGCCCGCTAATCTCAACAACTTTCTTGTTCTGATGACATTATCACTTTTAGTACAATATCTTTACATTGAAAATAATATAATTGCATATATCCATATCAATAAATGAATAAAAATTTTGAAGCAATTTTGTCGACCTAAACATTTCTACTATTTTATTAACATTAAATGTTGTAATTTGTTTATGCCGTGTGATCTCGGCTTAGAATAGGATCACCCTGGTACTGATGGTGTCGTAAGAGGCGACTAAAGTGCGTGTGGTAGAGTCACGTTGCCAGTAATGGCAACACGCATGGGCAGACTCGACCGGATTGTTACCACCCCCGGCATTTACGACTGGCGTTAATTTAGTAAGCTGTTTCTGAGATTGAAGCAACAGACAAAAGAAAGGCCCCTATTGCATTATTAAACGATAAGATTTTTTTTTAATATATCTCTGATGTCCAAACAGAGATCAGTTACAGATTTACTATAAGTATAGATTGTTCAAAATTCGGCGGTAAGTGGGGAACGGAAGTGGAACGGAGTGTCTGAACACTAGGTTCCCAAGTTCCCTCTGCCTACCCTGCCATGTGCGGGATACAGCGTGAAGCTGAGCTTATAGATTGGGGAGATCTATTAACATTGTGATAAATGGATTATTTTGAATTATTCGTCCAGGATACTTGATAAAACCAAGTGTTCATATATATTTATAAAATTTATAAAAATTAAAACGTATGTGAACGCGCAAATTTTGGAATCCGCTCAAATAGAAAGAAAATTCCTACGAAACCAAACAGTAGTGGAGTGCCACGTTACCAGATGATGTAGACGGTACTTTAGTTTATCTCGGAATTGGACATAGAGTATGGAAAAAAATACCTCACACAATGTTCATTTTTATAATCAATATTTTGTTTAGATATGTATACAGATTGAATACAAATTAAAATATTACAATTTCTATTATAGGCATTGAATAGACCTAACGAGTCCAAGGTCGTATTAAGATCAGTCGTATCTGCGATATCTTTACAGCTAGATTTATTTTATTAGTTTCAGTTGCTTAGATAATTTTCCCATACTATCTAATCTGTTCATAAAGAATTAAAATGTTTATTGTTATCGTAGTTGTATCTAAAATTGTAATAACTTGTTCCTAAGACAGCGGCATGATAGAAAGCTAGTATTTGTGAAGTAACTCTTGAGTACAAAAGTAAGCCCCACTTAGTAAATATAAGTATATGTCTTAAGGGTATTCTAATCAATAAAAACTTTGTTGCATCTATGGATACGATAAAAATAAGATATTTTTCATTCCGCAGAATTCTTGAGGCATTGCGCATTCAATTACGCGTATTATGTATACTTTTTTTCGAAAAAATATAAAAAATTGAACGCAGAGAGACTTGAACCCGCGCCTATTGGAAATTGTCGAAGCGCCACTAAGCCATACCTTCTCAACGGTCTACGTCGACGCATGCGTACCTGCGTGTTGTAATTAAGTATTTTGTTAATTTTTTTACAAAAAATCCATTTTTAATTGTTTAGAATTAAATTGTTATTTCCCAAATATTTTTAGGATTTTTATAATGTGACACACGTAAATAATTAAAAGGTAGCAGGATTAGAATATGCGCCTATTTGAAATCGTACAAGCGCTCTTCGGCCAGTAAGCTATACGTTAACCTTAACTTTACTCAAAATAACTAATTTCACTAAACAGGAAGCGACTCCTCCTAGGGAAAGTCACATCCTGTGCGCCTTGACGACCTCTACATAAAAAAAAATGAAAAATACTTACTTTTATTCACATCCCTATTTAATAAAAAATTAAACAAACAACAACAGTCACCGACTGACACATATATACTAAATGCACATCACTCAACGCACCTATTAAACATTTCTTGATAATCTTATCCTCCTTCGGCGTAACATTTTGTATCTCATAAGGTAGTTCCAACCATGGAGCCATTTTCACAATCGACACAGTACTGTGGCGAAGCGCGGCAAACGTCCGGTTTTCAATAACTGATATCTAATCATATCGATCTACGATTTCGATAAAATAACTATGCGTTTTTTAAATATTTTTTTTTGCTTTTTGTAGTTAACCTGCGACTTGTACGATTTCCGAGAGGATTTCCGCAGTGTCAAGATTTCCGATACTTTGAAAATTGTATTAGATTTCAAAAAAGTATTACATATTTTTAGCCGCAGACGTAAAAATGATTATACATATTAGGTTATAAGTTTGACATGTATGTGCGTGTGTTTGACTGTGGCAAAAGCTTCTGGAATCAATGCCATGTCATTGCGGTGTTTATTCTTATGAAAATAGAATCAACACTTTAAGAGCTACAAGCAATTGTTGAAATCAAATGGAGACTTTTCAGTTCAGGTGTATTACAAAAAACATTATTGTTTTTTCATAGCTATGGAGTGTCATCTTAAATCTGACGTTTTTGCCGGCGGTCATGCAGTCTGTTTCTTATTTCCTTATTTTGTGCTTATCTAAATGTGATAACACTGAATATCACTAACAGAAATGACAATTGATAACTGAATAAGTAGTTATAACCAGTATTGTAACTATGTGCATAGACGTACATACATAAATATTAATAGACGTATATACCTAAAATATATACAAAAAAGAAAAGGTAGTGTTAAGACACTCCGTGTCCATTTTTCATGAAATTTTGAAGCATCGCGTGTTCAGTTATATAGTTTTATCTGTACTTATGTACGCGCATGAGAAGTTATACTTCTTTGGTATCATTAAAAAATATTTTTTAATTATATGCAAATAATAAATTACCATTAGCTTAGATTCAATTAACTTGAATTGAATTTATTATTAAATTTATTTACTTTTAAAATATTGAATAATCAATGAAAACTATTTTACATTAACAATTTTATAATATTTAGTATTAATTGTGTCAAAAGGCCTGTCGTGGCACAGCGGCACAAGAGTGTGACTGTAACCGACAGGTTCTGGGTTCGATCCCCAGTCGAGGAAATTAAATATTTAATATAATCAAATTAAATATTTAATGTTTCATTTCTTCGCTCTGGTAATAAGACAAAGCGCGGCGTTAAGTTCCGCCACTCAACACGCAATGCCTCAAATTCGGCGGAAAGTGGGGAACAGAAGTGGAACGGAGTGTCTTTACACTAGGTTCCCGGGTTCCAATTTATCATTACACAAATCACACTTATATAAAGCTAAAACACGTGTGCGAATGTGGACACTAGAAAAGAAGATAAAATATTATAAATATCAAAACAGTAAACAAAGGCGACTGCTGCAACTTCATAGGACTGCAACCGCTGCAACTTCATACTGTAACTTTTGTGTGACGAACCCTAAAATTTTATTCTCATATTTTTTTAACAAAGCGCCTAAAGACGTATAACTTCAACTGTAATCAATTAAAATTGTCAATCGATTGTTACTTATAAGCTCAGAGACACACAAAAATGAAATAAAAAATGATTAATTAATACAAAATAAACCTAATAGTAAACTAATTAAAAACAATCAAATTGATGAATTTTAAAAAACTATTTTTGTCACCACATTGCGTACTGCTATGAGAAGCAAAACACATAGATATAATATATATTTAAATATATTTACATATAAAAAAAGTTTTTAAAATTATTTTTAATTAATATACAAATCTGTGCGGTCCAAAGCAGCTAACAATCCATGTAGTGCACCAGAGTATCTATAGTCACGTTGAATGCTGAATATTTATGTATGTACGTCTATGCACATAGTTACAATACTGGTTATAACTACTTATTCAGTTATCAATTGTCATTTCTGTTAGTGATATTCAGTATTATCTAGTTTATCACATTTAGATAAGCACAAAATAAGGAAATTAGAAACAGACTGCATGACCGCCGGCAAAAACGTCAGCTTTAAGGTGATACTCCATAGTTATGAAAAAATGTTTTTTGTAATACACCTAAACTGAAAAGTCTGTATCTCATATCAACAAATTGCTTGTAGCTCTTAAAGTGTTACGTTATTTATAATAACACTGATTATTCGACAGAGGTTGTTGAGTTTTTAATTTACCATAAAAGGACAGTAAGTAACTGATAGCCTTTCGTGACACAGCGGCACAAGCGTGTGACTGTAAACGCGGCAGGTTATGGGTTCGATCCCCACTCGAGGAAATAAAATATTTAATAATTTGAAATTAAGTATTTTATGTTTTCATTCATTCGCCTCAATTTCGAATTCAGCAGAATGCGGGGAATGGTGCAGAGTGTCTCAACAGTAGCTTTCTTAGTGGCCTCTGTCCACTCCACCATGTGCGGAATAGATCTTGAAGCTGAAATAAAAATACCATAGCGTAACTCTAGGGCTTACATAATTTTCACATTAGAAATCATCATGATTACGTTGCAGAGATACAAAATAAATTGAATTTGGAACATAATTCTAAATATGTTTATTAAATAAATATATTGAAGCCTGTCGTGACGCAGCGGCACAAGCGTGTGACTGTAACCGACAGGTTCTGGGTTCGATCCCCAGTCGAAGAAATGAAATATTTAATATTTTACCAAAGCGAGAAAAAAATAATGTTAAATACTGAAGAGACGCTCGTAGCTTCACCTGCTTGAACTACTCAATTATTTTTTTATTTTTTAGCTTCACACTGTATCTCGCACGAGGCAGGGTAGGCAGAGGGAACCCGGGAACGTAATGTTAAGACACTCCGTTCCACTTCTGTTCCCCACTTTCCGTCTCATTTGAGGCATTGCGTGTTGAGTGGCGGAACTCAATGCCGCGTTTCGCCTTGTACCAGAGCGAAGAAATGAAAATATTAAATATTTAAATTGAAAATATTTAATATTTTATTTCCTCGAGTGGGGAACGAACTCACAACCTGTCGGTTACAGTTGCACGCTTGTGCCGCTACGCTACGACAGGCCTCGAAGATATGTACAATAAAATATTTGTTACGTTTCACGTAAACTGATAAGCTATCAGCAGTATATCAAATGCAATAATAGTGATCCAATATATTTTTATAATATATAAAAGGCTTAATATTATTTTATTATTTAATACGTTATTTGTTATAAATTCTTAGACTTTAATCTCGACTGTACCAAATTTTTGTATTTAAAATTTGTATAAGATTTTCAAAAGAGCTTCTTAAAGATATTCTTCCACAAATTCATATATGCTGTAATATTTATCAGCTTCATGCTTTCTTCCGCGTGTACGCAACGAATTTAGACTCAAGGGATTCCGTTACTCGAAACATTGTATGGTAGGACAACGGAATCAAATGTCATACTTTGCGTCTGAACGAGGGACTAAAAGATATTAATATCCTGGTTATCGAACCCACAACTACTACTGTCCTCAGCTGTCACAATAATTGGGTTTTTGAAAAAAAATTTTTTTTGTGATAAATAGAAAGATTATATATTAGTTTTATAACAAAACTATTTTATTTTATTTTTTTTGCAATAATTCAAAAGTTATTTTAAAATAAAAAAATATTTTTGAATCCAGTACCGAAGACACGCCGACAACTCCCAAACAAACCCGAGCGCGTCTGACGTCATAATGTTAGTTTTCACTCAATGCAGTTGATAGAAAATAATGAATGCAGTGTTTTGAGCTATTTAATTTTGTTGTCAACGCTGTACTGTTATTAAATAGCTATAACATTATGACGTCACAACTATGGTGACCAATCATGGCGCGTTTATAGTCACATGATTTTTATTTAAATTTCATCAATTTTTAATTGTTTATAATTAATTGAAAAAAAAATTTTTTAAAGTTTTTGCATTAAATATCAATATAATTAATAATAAAGTTTTAAAATACATTAAAAAAATCAATATTTTTTTTTTCAAAAACCTAATTGTAGTTACTGTCAAATCACTGTTGGGGATGAAATTACCACTTTATACAACGCTGTTTACCCTTCTTTTTGTGGCTTTCTATGCCCAATTGCTATTCTCCAAAACCTTCCAATCACCTGTTAAATAGAAATGATGATTAAAAACATATTTTTATATATAAAATTTATTTTTAATTATTATTAAAGTAACGTATCACCATGATGCATCAATATGGAATTACCAGATTAAAATCAAGTGCTTGTGATTGATAGAAAATAATGAATCATAATAATGGAAAATACATACTCAGGTTAGGTACATACGTAATAAGTACTGAAGATGCGTAATTTCCTGGTGTGTACTACTCTACTAGCGACTAGCCCGTTGCTTCGCCCGTTTAGACTATACGTACACGAGTTTGTTTGCTTCAACTAGCTTATCACAGGGACTACTGGTTTGATATGAAAAATATATAAAAATCTTAAAAAAATGTAAGGTAATAAGCCAACTCAACACGCAATGCCTCAAATTAGGTTCCCACTAGTTTCCTGGGTTCCCTCTGCCTACCCTGCCTCGTGCGGGATACAGCGTGAAGATGAAAAAAAAAGTAGTAAGAAGGTTTCATCAAAACCATTAACCCCATAAACACATCTTTAAGGATTGAATCGCACAGAATTCCATTTTAACTAAGTTTCAAACGAATTGGCAATCCCATAAACACCCTCGTAGATTAACTGAACTACGTCTTAGGCAGCGCTTACGTCTCAAAAAAATTTTATGTAACATTGTAAAATCCCCAAAATTCACGCTTATATATATATATATATATATATATATATATATATATATATATATATATATATATATATATATATATATATATATATATATATATGTATATATATATATATATATATATATATATATATATATATATATATATATATATATGTATATATATATATATATATATATATATATATATATATATATATATATAACAGGTCAAGTTTGGGATATTAGAAGAATTATCCATAAAAAGATTATAATACAATAAATACTTTACTGTTGAAATCTTTCAAATCTCCATCTCAAACCAAACAGTTGACATTAATTGTCATAGAATATTCACCACAGCAAGGCTTCTTTGTTAAAAGCTTCCTTTAGAATATAAGCTTCTATTTAAGCTGTGGAAATAAAGCTCCCCATTGGCCTATGACGCCGGACGCGGTCACGCTGTCCTCTATCATTTGTAAGACGTCCCGCCATCTGTTATGTGGACAAGAATGGACATTAAAATGGATGATATCTTAAAGGCTCATATTTCAAAGTTTGTATGTTAAAAGTGATAGTTTTTATATTAGTTAGTATAAGCGAAAATTAGACATTTCTAATTCGGTGTTTTACTATTGTAAGAAATAATTTAAGAAAACTAAATTAAATGTTTAGTTATAGAACTAACACTGAACGCAATATTTTAAATCATATACCGATAACCGGATTCAAATTTGTAAAGAAGTTTTGCAAATTTTAAATAAGAACGATATGTTGTTAATTTTTAATAATTTCATTTCTTCGCTCTGGTCACAAAGTAAAATGCACTGGCAAAAATTTCAATACTGCTAGTGCAGAATACAGTGTGAACCTGAAGTAAGATATATACATATGTAAATAAAACATACTTACTTATTTACACTCTCTCAAATGGTATATATATATATATATATATATATATATATATATATATATATATATATATATATATATATATATATATATATATATATATATATATATATATATATATATATATATATATATATATATATATATATACTCCGTAAATTAAATCCGTAGTCTTGTTGCGAAAGCAAGAAAACAATTTATTGCCCAGAGTTAGAATTGAACTCACAATAAACTTGTTAAGTCAGAGCCTATGCTGTTGCATCACGACGGCATCATCATAAGTAAGGGTATTGTCATGTATGTAGAGTTTCGTTATCTAAATAACGTACTATCTATTCTTATATTTATATTTATGCTATAATTTTGTAAATTTTAATATTTTAAATTGACGTCACATTTTTATTTCACATCAAATTAAATAAAACAAACACTAAATGTTAAGGAAAAGTTGCCAAAATATATTAGTGAAAATATTTAAATTATAAACTTGGTTAGCCGTTTCTGAGATAATCGCGGACATATGCACAGATAAACAGATTAACGCAATTTAAGAATGCCTTAAAAACTGGACGGAGAGTGGTGACGCTCTGTTCTCCATTCTCCCTTTTTAACATTAGATTCTCTCCCGTACCGCACTATATATAAAGCGTCAAGCACTAACTATATATAAAGCGTATAAGGTTCATATTTATTTAAATTTAATTCATAATTATTAAACTTATTCACAATTCTAGTGAACCCATGCAAAGTGGGATTCATTACGAATTACAAAGTTATCTCAATCAATTTTTTTTTTCAACTGGACTTTATTTCTATAAAGTTAAAAACTATTTTAGGTTAAAGAGAATGCTTCTATAAACCTGTGTCAAACTTTAACTTTTGAGTGGTCTCAGTTCAGATATCAGTTGAGTTCAGACGATAGCAGTTAATTAGTTGTAAGTCTTGACGATTGGTTCTATGAAATTTATACTCCAAAGTTATTAGATACAACATTTTTTTATAAAAATGAGTTTAAAAGCATTGCTCTCTTGTTATATAATCATTTAAATGAAATATAGATATTTAAACTTTTCTAGATTAAAACAATAATATAATATCAGCGACTCGCTTATGGCTTCGCCCGCTTGATCAATATTATTATTAATTTTCAAACTTGCCTAGCACTTTCTTACGCTACGCGCAGTTCCGACCCATCCGTTCAAATCATCACATATTATTAAATTTTCATTTCTTCTAACACTATCTCAAACGTGTCTGAAAATCTCCCACAATAGAGCACTTTTGTTTTTTAATGACAATATAATTTTTATAACAATATCTACCTATATTAAAAATTAAAGCTTTCAGTCAATATACAAAAAGAAATATACTCGTATACAGCAGTTTTGTAGAACCCCATTCTTTAAAATCTTTTGTTTAATTTAAAAATGCATCGAAATAGAACAAACACGATATTTAAACTTTAAACTTTTTTTATTCATCGCCATTTATAATTTCATGATACAAATTTTCTTAAACATATGTAAGCGATACAATATTTACAATTTATGTGGATGCAACTGTTGCCGTACTAGGAGACTTGTATTACGGCATGCAGTACCAACTCTAAAGGAAGTCAGTATAATTAATCATAGCCTAAATTATTAGTACAATATTTTTATCTGTAATATAATACAAGGGAAGCTAGAAAAACAACGATAGTGAAATCGGCAATTTATATATTTAAGCCATTTTTGAGATTAGAGTGAAAAAACTAACAGAGCGAGAAAAAAATAAGAATCATTCTAAGCTTAAACTTAAAAAGCGTATAAAAATTTCGAACGAAGCAGGATTTGAACCCGCGCCTTTTGAAAACTTCGTGCTCACTAAGCCACGTCGAAATTCTTATACGCTTATCAACAACTTATTTATGTTGTTAGCATCTCTGTAGGGAGATTTTTACAAATTTCCGCTACCCAAAGACTTGTAAGACTTATCGTTCGGCAACAGAGAAACCTATTTATTTTATATATTCACTGTTTTAAAGTGTTATTCCACACTTAAGACTAAACTTAAATTTAAAAAGCGATCGTTTCGGAGAATATGCGGATTTTATTATTCAATTTCGCTTCACCCAGTGAAGAAATACACAGAACGGTAGGTACTACCCTGGATGTCACAGTGAGAATACAGAAGAACGTGCTCAGATGGTTTGAACACGTCGAGCGAATGAGATAAGAAAGAAAGGCAAAAAATATTTATTAAGAAAAAGTGAGTGGTAACAAAGGGAGAGGGAGACCTCGGTTGATCTTAGAATATACAATATTAGATACTGGAGAGGGGTCGCGTAAAAAACCTGAAGATCTCCTAAAGAGCATATATGAAGACGTTGATGACAGTGGACGAGGCAAAAGAAGTACGCCGAGACAATAGCGTTCGGCTCTCCGTTTCCTCTGCCTACCCCAGTAGGGATATAGCGTGAACCAAAGTTAAGTTAAGTATTAAGTTTTACCTAGGTAAAATCTTGATTGATTATACACATTTTCATAGGGTTTAATCTGTATGTAATACAGGTCCCCTAGTGGAGCAAAAGTGGAATTACAAAATCTGTATTTCCTGTATAGTTTACATATCTTTGAGAAAACTCGTATGATGAATAAAAATAATTTAAAATATTTTTTTTTCTTTAAATTAATTTTATTCATCACAAAAAAAAACTGATCTCTTCTTAGATTTTTTTTTCACGCTGTGTCCTGTACATGATGGGATAGGCAGAGAGAACAAGGGAGCCTGGTTTTACGACACTCCGTTCCGTTCCCCACTTTTAGCGGCGTTAATGGGTAGTACACAAAGCAGCACTTTGCCTTGTAACCAGAGCGAAGAAATGAAAACATTAAATATTCAATTTGAAAATATTAAATATATCAAGCAAAAATATGCTCCTACTAAAAATATTTATTTTTAACGTATAAATTTCAGCAATTTCGTTTGTTCTATATGGAATTAAATTTTACAAACACAATAAAATAAAATGTTGTGTTTCTATTTTAATAAAGATAAAGTAAATTTTAAAATACCTTCTTACAAGCTATTTACTACAATAGTGAATCTCACTTTTGTAATTGTTACGTTCAGAGCAACTGCTGACTGCAGGTACTCGTAGCTATTATAATTTACCTTTTATGAAAATTCAACATTTAATTAAATTCTCGCAAACTCTTAGATACTTAGTTTTCTAGGAAGCAGACTCTTGATTCCGTTAATTATGTACATTTTAAACGTTCAGCTAATTTGAACATTTAATATTTCTATGACCTTTTAAACTGACACCAGTAGAAAACTGTTTTGGTCTAGCATTTGTAAAAATATATATTTATAAAATATATATTTCTAAAAAATTATTAATCTGTGAAAATACAGACAGCGCACCATAGTAATAGGGTCTTGTTTCATCACACAACTATTGAGGCTCATGCATTTTTTTATAGCCACACTACAAACCCATTTTGATCCTGATATAGATTAATGTAAGCAAAAAAAATTGTACATTCTTGTAAAAAAAATTTGAAATAATCCTCAATCTAGCGGTGTAATAGTATTTGGAGGCAGAGAGAAGAAAATCCAGTTCTTTTATTGACTCTGACGATACGCAACTTTTCATTTTTAGTCCAAAGCTGTACCGCACATAGCCGGGTATGCAGAAGGAGCTTTGGAACCTAGTATTAAGACACTCAATTCTATTTCCCACTTACCGACAAATTTAAGTCATTGCGTATTGAGTGGCGGGTCTCACCACCGCGGTTTGCCGCCAAAGCGAATACTAGAAGAATTTCATTTGAAAATATTTCATTTCCTCGAAAAGGGATCGAACCTACAACTTGTCGTTTACAGTCACACGCCTATGTCACTGCGCCACGACATACAATAGAATAATATTCTAAAATAAATTAATATTTATAATTGCTAGATGGATCAAGTATAGGTAAGCAAATAAAAAAATCCAATTAAATTCTCATTAACCTACAAAAACCTCAGTATTTA
This sequence comes from Eueides isabella, assembly GCA_019049475.1. NCBI lineage: Eukaryota > Metazoa > Arthropoda > Insecta > Lepidoptera > Nymphalidae > Eueides > Eueides isabella. Next base: position 13,730,463 of record CM032390.1, on the reverse strand, counting down.
ATTGCATCCACATAAGAAAATCACTTAGCGAGAGCCCGTCTCATCCCGATTCCTGCGGGTTCCGTGACGTTAGATTAATTAATGTGCAACGTTTTAATGAAGACCCATTGTAATATCATTTATCACTTGTTCCTTGTTTGACGTAGAACGAGAACAGAGTCGTTATAATTTTGGATATCTTAGTTTGGACTCTAGTTTTGAAAGTGCAATGTATTTATTACCAGCTTGATGAATATATAAACATGAAATACCAACCAGTAACATACTTTCCAGTGTCTGATTGAGCTGAAATTTCATTTGCTAGTCCACACAGATGACAGAAAAAATAGTTATAGTCCATATTGTTATGAATAAAATGGCAGCTGCAACGAAATGGTCGATTATAATTTTTACAATCTACCTAATTATATGGATGATAGGTATTTTCTTGCAAGATATAATAAAAATAATTGAGGCCTTTCATGGCGCAGCGGCACAAGAGTGTAATCGACAGGTTGTGGGTTCGATCCCCACTCGAGGAAATGAAATATTCAATTTAAATATTTAATATTTTCATTTCTTCGTTCTGGCACAAGGCAAAATGCGGCGTTGAGTTCCGCCACTCAACACGCAATGCCTCAAATTCGGCGGAAAGTGGGGAACGGAGTGTCTTGATACTACATTCCCAAGTTCCCTCTGCCTACCCTACCATGCGCGGGATACAGCGTGAAGCTGAGTAGAGAGAGGGGACATAATAAAAAAAAACCTAAATCTAAATAAATACTACTAAACAGTGTTTTCAATAATGCCTTGGAAAAAATCTAAGACAAGCATATATAACCTATTTTGTGGGAAATTCTGCATTAAATCGTAATCGGCATACTCCTATCAATAAAAAAATCTTGAATTGAAACATATGCTGTGCCCAATAATATATATGCCAGGCGTCTCACTTTTTAAGTATATGGGTATATAACTCCTTAATTCTAATATCATATACACACCGGTACTTTTGTACTAATGCTACAATAGTATTTATAAATAATATGAATATTTGTTTCTGCCTTCTTTCAAGTGTTCCGTGAAGTCAAGGCGAAGCGTTTAATTACTCGTAAGTTAAATTAAATTATCGCATATCGTAATATAAAACAAAATCATACATACCATATATAGTTATGTATTGAAATCAAAAACGAATTAATGAACGGCCTAAATAATAATTTAATTATACAGTTTCAATTAATGTTGAAATGAGTTATGTAGTTAAAAGCTAAATAATAATTCAATTATACTGTTTCAATAAATGTATAATGAGTTATGTATAATTTCGATAATTTCATTTTTTTCATACCAATGCCTGTAAATAAATTTTAGAAAAGGTACAAGATTGTTTTACGACTCTCATGTACTCGCAGGCAGGGACACAAGTGAGTGATACGAGAGGTTGTGGGTTCAATGCCCACTCGAATTAGTGATATATTTACTTACTTCCTTACTTAGCTTCACGCTGAATCGGTGAAGTGATCGGGTAGGCAGAGGGAACCCGGGAACCTAGTGTTAAGACACTCCGTTCCACTTCGGTTCCCCACTTTCCGCCGAATTTGAGGCATTGCGTGTTGAGTGGCGGAACTCAACGCCGCGCTTTGCCTTATAACCACAGCGAAGAAATGAAACATTAAATATATTAAATTGAAAATATTAAATATTTCATTTCCTCGACCGGGGATTGAACCAAGAACCTGTCGGTTATAGTCACACGCTTGAAAATAAATATAAAAAATATATAGTGATTTTTTATTTTTCTGTATGTGCGTTTTAAAATTCTATTTTCTAACCAGAAATCATTTCTAACCGGATTTTCGATCCAACAATTGACATGCAGAATGCATTTTTAAATACATTTTCCATGTAGAAACAGTGGTCGGTTACTGCATTATAAGTCCGTATTCCTTGAGACGGCGCGTATCAATCCTCACTCTGGAACCCTATCCAATGAGCTTGGGAACCCAGTGTTGAAACACTCCGTCCCACTACCGTTGACCACTTTCCGCCGAATTTAAGGTATTGCATGTTGAGTGGCGGAACTCAAGCGGAACGCGTTTTGTCATGTTACCAGAGCGAAGAAACGAAAAAAATAAATATTTCATTTTCTCCAGTAGTGGCCCATAACCTGTCGTTTACACTCAATATATAATAATTCATTAGATTTATAATAATTCATAAGTAAAATAAAAGATAAAAATCAAAGGATAAATAAAACCTTTAATAAACTTGTGATCTTTCCAGGGAAAAATGAGAAAAAATCAGCCAAATGCATCAATAGTATCGCTGTGCCATCGAAAATATAACCGAACCGAAACAAAAACTGCAGCAGGTACTGAAAATAGTACATATTGACTGGCGGGGAAATGGAATGGTGGTTACTAACATAGCAAGATTTTGAAAACAAAAAATTAAAAATACCTGTTCTTTTACAGATATTGGTAAATAGAGTTTTACAAATAATTAGTGAGAAGAGTTGAGAATCTTAGTGATTTATTTTAGTAATACAGATTATCTTAATGATATACTGCTTTTTTTAGCTGCACACTGCAACACACACTCAGGGAACTTTGGAATGTGGTATTAAAACATTCTTCTTTCAGCCATAATTTTAGGGCATTCCGTAGTGGCGAAACTCAACGCCGCGTTTTGCCTACTCGTTACCTTTAAGTGTTCTTCTCTTCTCATCCATAAATGTAAATTATTTTAAAGATATTAAGACCCCTAGTGTAAATTATAATTTATATTTATTAACATATTGTTAATTTCCTTAAGTTATATTAGGTCTTGGTCTTTCACTCATTCTTCACTTAGGCGAAAGGGAATTGAACTCGTTGGGTTTATTATAAGCACTATCAATGTTCCGCTTGCGGTTTTATCCGCTTGGAATACTCTTATATAATATGCGTATATTTCTTATTAGTGAAAAACATCATAGTAATTGAATACTAAAAAAAACACGCTTTGTTTTTTAAACTTTTATTTATTTTCTCTCTTTTTACTTTGTTTCGGTGTTTTAGCATGCTCAGATGCGCTAGCTCTTTCACTTTTTCGGGGAGTAAGAGAAATAGAAGGATCCTTAACAGATTTTCTTAATCCTGACGGTTCTCATAATGATATTGGGAAACTGTTTTCATGTTATTGCATTGTCAACGGTCCTTGATAGGTGTGCAAAGTTTCAAATTAATCCGACTTCTGGAAATTGCTGATAATCTTGCTCAAAAATTCCATTACGTACATAGATACATACAATCCATTAGCTTGGGTGATTGAAAAGCGTGTTAAAAAAGAAAACGAACATCCGTTGCGTAGTTTCAATTCAAAAGTCACTTTGATGAACGTTCCTTTGGTTGAACTCTCTAACCTCGGGAATTACTGTCTCGAGATGAAAAAATATTTTTTTTGCGATTGACAGTCCGTTTATGAAGGTATTTCCTTCCACAGACAAGACAACATGAAATTTATAATATAAACGTAATCCGCGATCACTTTCTTCGGGCAATTAGTTTGTGTAATACTTAGTATTTTATACATTGTTCATAATTCTTTCCTTTTGACTCCAACAAAAAATAACGAGAAAAATCTAGTACTGAGTAAAAATTAGCTATTTTTTGTATAATTTAGCACATTATACCATACTTTTATTCATATATTGTATATTTACACATCCATTGATCAATTTACATAATAATTACCGATTCAATTTCAATAGAACACTATTATAAATAGGTTATAACCGATTTAGAATTTGCATAACGTAATTTTGTAATACAATTGCTTATGGTGACTGTTTAAGTATAGGCATATTAAATAATTAATGATTTAGTTGGTTTTGTATGTATTTGTGACTAAATTGAAGCTTGTATGTGCAACGACGAATCTACATAGTTCTAGTTTTTTTTTACAGCTTCGTGTTGCACGCAAAGGGAACTCGGGAACCTAGGGTTAAGACAGTTGGTTCCGTTCTCCAGTTTCCGCCAAATTTGAGTAACTGTGATTGATATAGGTGGCAGAACCCCAATGCCGCGCTCGACCTTGATACCAGAGCGATGAAATAAAAACATTGAATATTATATTTAAAATATTAAATATTTCATTTCATCGAGTGGGAATCGAATCCACATCATATGACGTTTACAATCACACGCTTATGCCCCTGGGATAAGACAGGCCTCAAATGATTTTATGTATACTCATATATTTAAGAACAATCACTCAAATCAATATACAAAATTAAATTAGTTGCTACTAGCTAGTTTGAACATTAATTTTAAGGTAATTACGCTTAGTGCTTCCAGAACCAAGGGGTGACAAAGATTTTAATAAAGTTTTTTTTAGATAAATATATTATTACGCATTATATTTTTTAGATAAATATATAATGCGCTGTATCCCGCATAGTCAGACGGAACCTCGAACCTAGTGTTATGACTCTCCGTTCCCATTAAAACACTTCCGTTCCCGACTATTCGCTAATTTCTTAAAGCATTGCGTGTTGAATGACAGATTTGTTACCATAGTTAGGGCACTGAAAGTATTAAATATTTAATTTCCTCAACTGAGATTCGAAACCAAAATTGATTTACAATCGGACGTTTGTACCCTGGCGCGACGACAGGCCTCAATAAATTGAATTGGAAAACATAGCGTGCAGTCCTTTTGTACAGAAAATTGCATAATTAATAACTCAGAAACTGCCTTAATAATGATAATATTAGTATTTATTTTACCCTACCTGTCGTGGCGCAGCGGCACAAGCGTGTGACTGTAACCGACAGGTTTTGGGTTCGATCCCCGGTCGAGAAAATGAAATATTTAACATTTTTACTATGTTTTAAAATATTATTCCACACTTAGGACAGAAAATACTAAACTTAAATTTAAAAAGCGTATAAAAATTTTGAACGAAGCAGGATTTGAACCCGCGCCTCTGGAAAACCGTTCCAGCGCTCTGACCAACTAAGCCATTCGTTCTCACCAAGCTCCGTCGAAGTTCTTATACGCTTGTTATTTAATATTTTCAATTTAAAAATATTTAATGTTTCATTTCTTCGCTCTGGCAAAGAGGCACAACCGCGGCGTTGAGTTCCGCCACCCAATACACAATGGCTCAAATTCGGCGGTAAGTGGGGAACGGAAGTGGAACGGAGTGTCCTAACACTAGGTTCCCGGGTTCCCTCTGCCTATCCTGCGGGATACAGCGTGAAGCTATAAATAAATAAATAAGTATATAACCCTAAATTTAGATTGGTTGAAACTCGAACGAATGCTTTGGCGTCGGTTCTAATAGGCAAAGACATTTTATTTCTGAATTATTTTTTTGGGAAATGAGGAATCTAGTGTTAAGATATTCTGTCCCCCACTTTCTGTCGAATGTGATGCATTGCGTGTTGCGTGGCAAAACTCAACGCCGCAGTTTGCTTTGTTGCCGTGTGATCCCGGCTTAGAATAGGATCACCCTGGTACTGGTGATGTCGTAAGAGGCGACTAAAGTACGTGTGGGAGAGTCACGTTGTCAGCAATGGCAACACGCATGGGCAGACTCGACCGGATCATTGCCACCTCCGGGATTTAAAACTGGCGTTAAACCTTAAAGGCCGGCAACGCTCCTGTAGCTCCTCTGGAGTTACACGGAGTGGCCGTGGGTGACGGTGATCACTTACCATCAGGTGACCCGAACGCTCGTTTGTCGTATCTTGTCCATAAAAAAAAAGAAATGAAATGTCTTGTCCATAAAAAAGAAGAAAAAAAAAAAGAAATGAAATTGTTTATTTCCTCGAGTGGGGATCGAACCCATAACCTGGCACGCATAATGTAACAAGCCACGACAGGCCTTTTTCAGAAATACTTATAAATATTGAACACAATTACTTTAATCACGATTACTTAACAAGTAGAATTTGTAATTTCCTTAATGAGATTGAGGAATTGTTCTAACATTAATTTATTAAAATTACTTACGACAAAAAAACCTGAGGCCTGTCGTGGCGCAGCGGCACAAGCGTGTGACTGTAACCGACAGGTTCTGGGTTCGATCCCCAGTCGAGGAAATGAAATATTTAATATTTTCAATTTAAATATTTAAAATTTCATATCTTCGCTCTGGCAATAAGGCAAAGCGCGTAGTTCCACCGCTCAAAACGCAATGCCAAATTTGGCGGTAAGCAAGGGACGGAAGGAGAACGGAGTGTGTTAACACTAGGTTCCCAAGTTCCCCACTGCCTACCCTGCCATGTGTGGGATACAGTGCGATGCTATTAAAACAACACAGGCGTTTAGCTCTGCTAGTGACATTGTCATTAAAATTCAGCGTAAACAGAATCTTTTCATTAAGCTCCTTATTACTTACCTTGCTGATTTGCGATAAAAACCGATCAAGTGCGAGTCGGACTCACACGAATGGGTCTGAAACATTGTCTATAAAAAAAGGACATAAAAATCATGTTTTTTGTAAAAAAAATACCAGATAAAAAAATGCTTTTTAGTATTTGCTTATATATATAATATCAGCAATGTATCATCTGTGTAAATTTCAACTGTCAAAAGTTTATGGTAGACGGAGAAACATTTGAGTTTTAGTAAAGTAATAGAGTTCTCGTTTCACCGTAAACAGAACCCTAAAAAACACATTTTAATATTTAGATTTACTATACTTCTTATTTATTTATTCAAATTCAATTGTCTTTTAAAAATCGCGTGCAATAAATTTATTTTAGGATAACAAGTGATAATTTCCATTTCCATCGCCCATTACATAATTAACTTACAACGCAATACTAGCGGCGTTACCTTGTTTTGTCGTAGAAAAATATTAATATATCATCGCATTTTAAACAAAGACATAAGAACTTTAGGCCGGTAGTGGCGCAGGGACAAGCAAGCAAGGGCTTAACGCGACAGGTTAACGGTTCGATTAGTACTCGAGGAAATGATACGGCATTGAGTTTCGCCACTCAACATACGATATCTCGATAATAAATTATACATTCGGACTCAGTAGAAGTCGTGCCATTATTCGTACATCATTTCCATTTATGCTGACACAAAAAACACCATTGCTATGTACAGAACAGTTTCCAAAACGGAACTTAACGCTGCATCCTGTCTTACTAAAGTGAAGAGTGACAATGAATAATTCAAAAATATTAAAAAAAAAATGTTTTTTTATATATATATATATATATATATATATATATATATATATATATATATATATATATATATATATATATATATATATATATATATATATATATATATAATAGCAGAATAAATAATCTGATACAATCGGACTTTATATATAGATAGTGAGGACGATAAAACCAGATGTGGACAAACAATCGCTTCATTTCTTAGTGTATTTTGTACAGTGGACTTGTGCTTAAGATTTTAAATTTTACATATTTGTGATATTTTAGCGGTTTTGTTTTTAACTTCTAAGGTATTTATATATATTTACTTCATTAATTTTAGAGGCTGTCATGCAAACACCCTCAGCACGCTGCTGACTTGCGCAATATCTCAAAAATTGGGGAAAAAGTGGAGAAAAGAGGGTCTTTACACTAGGTTCCTTATGCTTACACTGTTATACATGGAAAACAGCGTGTAGCTATTAAGAAAAAAGTTTTATATAAGTACTGTTACATTTTTTTTTTTCATATATATATACCAAAAACATATATATGTGTCTGTATATATACGTATAATCGATCCTTGTCTAATGTGATGAAAAGCGAGAAAAAGAATGCATTTTATGTGTAGAAATATTGTTATTATCAAAATAAACACTCTTATCTTATCCAAAAATAGAAATCATGATCATTAGTAGGGGCATTATTTAGATGTGTGTTTCAATTATCTTTGAAGTCAACAAACATTGATTAAATCATTAATTTCAAGTTGCATTTTAAGGTCAAACTGATTTTTAAAATAGACACTTTCATTTTTTTTGATGTACGAGTATATAAAAAAGATTATCTTGAGCGACTCCGTCCCTCCGTTCGCTATTCGTTTTTAACGAAAAGGTGCTGCATAGTGAAGTTACTCTACTCTACTCAACTTCACACTGTATCCCGTCCTGCATGACAGAGTAGGCAGAGAGCGCGGCGTTAAGTTCTGCCACTCAAGACGCAATACCTCAAAGTCGGCTGGAAATGTGAAAAGGAACGGAGTGTCTTATCACTAGGCTCCTAAGCTCCCTCTGCCTACTGACTGATTGAGTTACTGAAAAAATTGTAATCTTAATAAGGAATAGGTTATATTCGTTTTACAAATCTAAGCATCGAAAATCACTATAATTTCCGTCTGTAATATTACTCGACGAGGCGTCAAATATCAAAACAGCGATATTCCTTTAAAACTTTCGCGGAAAGTTCTACCGCCTTGCTCATTATGGCCGATGACACTTCAAAGAAATCTCACCTTTGTTGCTTTCCCACTTTGATCATTCACGGATCGATGGCCTCTTTATAATTGAAGCTGAGCAACTAACTTGGCTTTAACTTTTTACACCGCAAGATCAAATTAATGTATACAACTATTTCAATATAGACTTGGTAATTTACGTAAAATACTTATAAAAGTTAGATATGTTAAAATATTCAATAATATCTCGAAATTTATCCAGAAAGTATGGATGATGTCTTAATACTTGGTATCCCAGGGTTCCCTCTGCCTACTCTGCCTACTTTGCTACCGTATATGTGGAATACGACGTGACAACAAGGACGCTCCTACTTCACGCTGTATCCCGCACGAGGCAGGGTAGGCAGAGGGAACCCGGGAACATAGTGTAAAGACACTCCGTTCCCCACTTTCCGCCGAATTTGAGGCATTACATATTGAGTGGCGGAACTCAACGCCGCGATTTGCCTTATTACCAAAGCGAAGAAATGAAACATTAAATATTTAAATTGAAAATATTAAATATTTCATTTCCTCGACTGCGGATCGAACCCAGAACCTGTCGGTTATAGTCACACGCTTGTGACGCTGAGCCACGACAGGCCTCAATCAAACAAAACCAAAGGACTTCAATCTCCAAATTATTTATTATGACAATTACCTGTTATCTTTTCATTAAAATCAACTAATACGATTTCGAAAATGGTAATAATTTTAACGGTAATCCCCGTAAGCTTAATTAAAGCCATTTTTGATATTAAAATAGCACTAGATAGTGCGCCTGTGAAGCGATATGGTTCAGATATTCTTGGCCTCACTCCAAAATATAATAATTGGACACAAAAATACTCCTGCAGTCGGAATATTACATTTCAATAGAGCTAGCTCGTGACTGGAATCATATTTGTAGAGAGTAATATACACAGGTAGTTTATTTTTGATGTAATATTTCTATTGTATTCTGTTTCTTAGTTTAACACTGTAGGCAGAGTATTCCGAACAGGTTGCGGAGCTTAACGCTGTGCTTTGTTTTATTACCCAACCCCACTAATTTTTGTAGTCATAACCCGTGACACTGCGCCGTGACGGAAGCCTTGGAAGATATATTAAAAAAACTAAAATAAAAATACTCCGAACAGGTTGCGGAGTTTAACGCTACGCTTTGTTTTATTAGACAACCCCACTAGTTTTTGAAGTCACATGCCGTGACACTGCGCCGTGACGGAAGCCATGGAAGATATATTAAAAAAAAACTTTATAGGTGACGTTTATTAATGTAGTAGGGTCCAAAATAGTAGTGATTCTTAAGCTTTTAATCTGTTTCTCTGTGCGTTTGTACGCAGTAAGCTCAGAAGCGGCTACGACAAAATTGCTATAATATTTTTATTTGCTTAACTGAAAATTAAACTTTTAATGGATAAATTTATTCCTTAAAGTGAAAAATAATGAACACGTGAATACGAAAATAATTGAGATTATGAAAATAGCGTTATTCAAGAAGGCGAAACTGCGAGCAGGTAGCTAGTATTTAATATAAGTATTTCTTGTTAAAATATGTAGGCCTCCTTAGAAAAATATAATCAAGTTTTATAGTAAGGTCTTCTAAGAAAACTGTTTTGCCATATATTAAAAAACTCCTTTACTACTCAACTACTCAGCTTCACGCTGTCTCCCGCACGAGGCAGGGTAGGCAGAGGGAACCCGGGAACCTAGTGTAAAGACACTCCGTTCCACTTCCGTTCCCCACTTTTCGCCGAATTTGAGGCATTGCGTATTGAGTGGCGGCACTCAACGCCACGCTTTGCCTTATTATCAGAGCGAAGAAATGAACCATTAAATATTAAAATTAAAAATATTAAATATTTCATTTCATCGACTGGGGATCAAACCCAGAACCTGTCGGTTACAGTCACACTCTTGTGCCGCTGCGCCACGACAGGCCTCACTCCTTTACTAAAATATTATTTTAATCGAGCGTTACATCGAAAGCTTAGTAAGCTATAAAATCTATTTTATTTCTAAAAAATAACCCTAAATATCTAAATACGAGACTGTCGCGTAATGAGATAGCGCCTGACTGTGAACGCGATGGTTATAAGTTCGATTCCTTTTTCGGGGGGATGATGTTTAATAACTTCCTCATTCTAATCGACCAAGAGCGGCGTTGAGTTGCGCCACTTAACATGTAAATAGTGAAGAACAGTATTTTTTTTTAAATCATTTGAAATACATATGCCCAACTGCTTCGTTCGATAACTATTTGTAAAGCTGAGTTAATCTTACATTATAATGAAATTTCTAAATTTATATACAAATTTACCTCATAAACTAACAAAAACTAATGAAAACCATTAAAATATTACATTTTCAATTAAAACTCGTAAAACTGAATTGGTCTGTTACCTCTTTAATAATTGATAGACTGAATACCTTCAACAATTATTTAATTTGGAGTGAAAATTGATTTCTCAAAGGCTGCCTTTGTAGAGAAACTCTTTACTTTGAGACAATAGATCAATTTCATTTTAATATACGAAGATCGTTTGTCCAGAAGTAAACCGTTGCATAATTCTTGAAATTATATTTTATCGTTGCGACGCAGTGGTTCATCGATTGACTGTAAGCTCAACGTTAGTGAGTTTGATTTCCACTCGAAGAAATATTTTTTTGATGTGAAACATTCTATAACCGCACGTAAAACCGATTTCTGGCGTGGCGACGCATGCTACAAGATGGTATATATACAGTCAATATGCAATAGTGTGTACGGTGTGGTGACGCGTCGCTATGCGCTATCAAATGTACGATAAATATCTTAAAATTGATTTTACGATTTTTTTATAACTTTAATTCCACACTTAGGATAGAAAATACTAAACTTAAATTTAAAAAGCGTATAAAAATTTTGAACGAAGCAGGATTTGAACCCGCGCCTCTTGAAAACCGTTTAAGCGCTCTGACCAACAAAGCCATTCATATTCTTTTTACAACTTATTTACGTTGTTACGATAATTCTTACGAGTTGTCTTTGGGTAGCGGAAATTTGTAAAAATCTCCCTAAAAAGATGATAACAACATAAATAATTTGTAATTAGCGTATAAGAATTTCGACGTAGCTTGGTGCGAACGAATGGCTTAGTTGGTCAGATTTCTTAGACGGTTTTCTAGAGGCGTGGGTTCAAATCCTGCTTTATTCAAAATTTTTATCCGCTTTTTTAATTTAAGTTTAATATCTTATAATTGTTTCAATGGAACATTAATTATAAATGTAGATGATTATTATCTTTTTCAAAGTACCTTAAAATTATATATATATATATATATATATATATATATATATATATATATATATATATATATATATATATATATATATATATATATTCCTTTTTTATTTTTAAACGACATCTATAGTTATTGCATTGTTGGTACTTTTTGGTTATTGCAAAAGTTATAACAATCCAAGAGAACCTACCACCAAATACGAAACAACAGTAGATTCTGTATTTATGAGATATCTTGATATTGTTATATCCAATACACTTGTAACATACTTCAGTTACCATCGACCAATTGTCACAGTAATACCCTCCTCGGAGGCAACATCGAATATATGTAACTATTACCGAAGTCAATGATTATTAAGTAGTCACGATTTGAAATAAATTCGTAAATTTTTGTATATAATGAAAATATTTGTTTATTCGATAAATAGTCATCGCTATCTACAAATTATTTTTTTTTTTTATAAAGAGAATTCATAGAGTTCCACCACTCAATATATAATATCTCAAAAACTGGAGAACGTAGTGTCGTAACACTGCGTTTCTTCTGCCTTCCTTGCCATAGGAGGGAAACAGAGTATTTTTTTTCAGCTGCACGCTGTATCCCGCAAATAGCAGGGCAAGAAGAGGTTTCTTAAGGACCTAGTATTAAGATGTGAAATAAATCGAAAAAAGCTTGTACCTAAAGCATCCTCTGCGTTATCACTTTGAGCCCGAAAGCTCTATGAAAGCTTGTCAGAGCCGTCAGGCCTTACATACACCTGCCAAATTAATGTCAACAGTGAATCTCTGTCCACAAGGGACTTAAAAGTTAATTTTTTAACAAAATAACCGCAATCCGCTCTTATTTATGATGTCATTAAGTACATAAGCTTGCGTATTAACAGTATTAATGTTTTTATTTAAAATTTTATGCGTTATGCGAGCGAGTTCTGTTAACGAGGCAAAGTGCAAAACGGAGTGTCTAAGAACTAGATTATTTTAAAAGACGAATAGCAGAATTAAATTCTATAATCTGCAAGAATAACTATAAATATTATACAATATTATAAAAGAAGTCAAAGCTGTCATGAATATTTAAAAAAAAATATGATTTTTTGAATAAACTCTCACAATCTCAAGAGGGCTCTCTCGTGGTGCAGCGGCACAAGCGTGTTTCTGTAACCGACAGGTACTGGGTTCGATCCCCAGACGAGGAAATGAAATATTTAATATTTTCAATTTAAATATTTAATATTACATTTCTTCGCTCTGGTAATAAGGCCAAGCGCGGAGTTGAGTTCCGCCACTCAGCACGCAATGCCTCAAATTCGGTGGAAAGTGGGGAACAGAAATGGAACGGAGTGTCTTAACACTAGGTTCCCGGGTTCCCTCTGCCTACCCTGCCTCTAAAAAAAAAAATAAAAAAAAAACAAAAGAATATACTAGAGTGAATAAAAAACTATGACAAAATTTTCATTTTCTCGAATGAGGATCGAACTCACAGCCTGCAGTGTTTATAGCCGCACGTGTGTGCCCCTGCGCCGTGACAGGCCTCTTACAATATGAGACAAATATAATGTACTTTTTTAATTTTCAGAAACATGGCAGCGAGACTACCATTCCCATATGAATTCAAAAAGGTGACAGATGAAGAGGATAAAATAGTGAAAAAGTATTACAAAGGTGTGGTTTTATTTTTTTACTATTTCATGTTAAGAAATCTTTGAATGTTTTAAACAAAATGAAATGAAATATTTCATATTTTCTTTTCTTCATTTATTAATATTATGTTTATGATTAATATGGTACAATATTATTTCTGCTTACCACGATATGACTGTTTAGCATGATAGTCTTCGCTCTGGTAACGAGAAGGCAAAGCGCGGCGTTCAACTCCGCTCAAAACGCAATGCCCTAATTTAGACGAAAAGTCGAGAATAGAACTGGATGTCTTCCCAAGTTCCAAAGTTACCTCTGCCTATCCCGAGTTGTGCAGGATATATCGAGAAGATAAGAAAAAACTGATTAAATTGGAAATTTCGACTTCAAACGGAGCTTTTTAGAAAGTATATTCATATTCGTAAAAAAATCTTTAATAATTCTGACTCAAAACGTTTTAAGTACTTGCTAAAAATATATTTTAACCATGGTCAGTTATATCTTCACCCCCGTCGTTAAATAAAAATAACTAACAATGATCACGTTCGTGTACGTTGAATCACGTTTGAGTGAGAAGGAACTTTGAAACATGGTCTTAAGACAATAGACAGCAGCAGAACTTAACACCGCGCTTTGCCTTATTGTTAGAGCGAAGAAATCATACTTTATATTATTAATTTGAAAATATTCCAATTCAATTTCTTCGAGTAGGTATCGAACTCACGACTTTTCACCCTTACAGTCAGTCACCCGCTTATGTCCTTGCGCCACGACAGGCCTGGAATATTCGTATAAACATAAAAATAGCAACAATATATATTATACTAACTAAATATATATTATATTTAAATATTTAATGTTTTCATTTCTTCACTCTGGTACAAGGCAAAACGCGGCGTTGAGTTCCACCACTCAACACATAATGCCTCAAATTCTGCGGAAAGTGGGGAACGGAAGTGGAACGGAGTGTCTTAACACTAGGTTTACAAGTTCCCTCTGCCATTTCTGCCAAGTGCGGGATATAGCGTGAAGCTGATTGAGTAAGGGAGTATATTATACTATTTTTTTGTTCACCTCAATGGGATTTGTCCACAAAGTGTGAGTACCAACGCGATGGTTGTAAGTTCGATGCCTACTAGGGACAATGAATTACTTTCATTACATCGCTGTTACGTTGGTCGAGTTAACAAAATAAACTGTAACGTTGACTTTCGCCATTCACATGCAATGTCTCGAAAATTGGGCGGAAAATGGGGTATAGTCTCTTAACGCTAGGTAGCCTCTACCTATCCTTACTCTTAGTTACTCAATTTGTATCAAAACAACGTTAATTTTAGCTCAATTTCACAACCCAATGTCCTTTGAAATATCCAATTTTAGTTCACGTCGGTGCACACGAAATTATGGTCATAATAACTGTACCGCGTTATCGCTTTAAGATTAGTTTGGAATACAAGATTGTTGTAAACTCGTTGTCATGTAAATTTCATGATATTCATGAATAAATTTCAGTTTAAATAGTTTTTTTTTTTATGATTAAACTGTAAAGTGTTTTGATTAAAAATGTAAGTATAATATACAATTTTAAAATTTTAAATAACTAATCCTGAGGAAAATCACTACCTCTCTACTACTAAAATGATTGTGGCTCTTGAACTAATAGTCAGATTTGCATAAAACATAGCTAAGAACAAGGCTTTCGATTAAAGACAATCGCACTAAGTGCGTGTTTAATTGGACGAGCTCTTATCAGAAATGAAGAGATATTTTGAAGAGATATTTTTGTTGTATGTATTATCTTATATTAACAGACTTTTGAAATTTATCGAGGAAGGCTTTATTACATTGAACGTTTCAATGTATCCTAGTGAAATTGTTAAATAAAAATATTCAATGCGAAATGATTCACTCAATGCCTCGACAATATAAAGGGAAATGCGAAACGGAAGTATTTTAATGAGGTAGGGCACAAGGTTCCCAAGTTCATTCTGCCTACAATACTACAGTATATCAGTAAGGCAAAAGTATAATATTTTAACAGTTTGTCCTGAGGCCTCGCGTGGCGCACTCGATAATATAAAGTATTTACTATTTTTATTTCTTTGCTCTGATAACAAGGCTAAGCCCGACGTTGAATCCTCAACAAGCAAAGCCTCAATTCAGTGAAAACTGGAGAGCGGAAGAGTCTCAACGAGAAAGGAGTATCTCGCCAATAGATTCCCAAATTATTCCTGCAAAGGTAAACAGAATACGGGAATGAACGGGAAAAGCGTGAAAGTATAATATATTAACAGTTTAAAGTATATTTTATATCTCTATTACAGATTATACACGTCCATTCATACGCGTGGGCCCGCACGGCTACATCTCGATGGCGGGGTACGGAGACTATGCATCTGATATATACAATTTGGAAGTTAGGCCGGAAGATATATGGGTGATTGCCTTTTCGAGATCGGGTAACTGCTATATATTTTTAACATATTTATTCAGAAAAATATAATAAAACAAGTGAGTGAATAATTGGACGTGACTTAAAGAGAACATATGGCTTAGTAGTCAGGTTATTTGATTAGTTTCCAAACGAGGCAGGTTCATATACCCACTACTCAGCTCAGCTTCGCGCCGTATCAAGCACATGGCAAGGTAGGCAGAGGGAACTTGGGAACCCAGTGTTAAAACATTTCATTCCGTTTTCCACTTTCCGTCGAATTTAAGGCATTGTTTGTTGAATTGCGGAACTCCACGCCGTGCTTATGCCTTGTTACCAGAGCGAAGTAATGAAAATATTAAATATATCACTTCTTCGAGTGGTGGAAAATCATTCATGAAATATGTAAAGTAATTATCAAATCCTTTTTAGGGACTACTTGGCTCCAAGAACTAGTTTGGCTGGTTGCTAACGATCTAGATTTTAACACCGCCTCTGCCACGCCACTAAGCAAAAGATATGCTTACATTGAGTAAGTACTGTTTATTATATCATAATGTAGTTATAAAAACATAAACTAAAATATCAGATATTTATTTTTTTCCAGCTTCACGCTGTATCCCGCACTAGGCAGGGTAGGCAGAGGGAACGGAAGTGAAACCTAGTGTTATGACACTCCGTTCCACTTCCGTTCCCCACTTTCCGCCGAATTTGAGGCATTGCGTGTTGAGTGGCGGAACTCAACGCCGCGCTTTGCTTTATTACCAGATATTTATATTTTTCACTATTTCTTAGCAACACGCAACATAGTAATAAGAAGTAGTAATATAACTAGATATATTAAGTAATATAATCATTATATTATTAATTTCACTTCACTCAACACACTTCAGGAAGTCGGCGAAAAGTGTGGAACTGGGAGTCTAAACGTAGCTTCCCATGCGTTCACTAAGTGAATTCGTTAGATGCTTAAAATGTTACCTCCACTTTATTCATAGCATGCTCATAAAAAGGTAGGCAAAGGAAACTTTGGCACCCACTTTTAAAACGCTGCATACTTACTTTCTGTACGTATTGATTGGCGGAACTCGACGGCGAATTTTGCGTTGTTACCAGAGCGTAGAAATGAAAATATTAAATATTTCATTTCCTTAAGTAGGATTCCAGAATCTGTCGCGTTTCCAGTCATGCTATATATATATATATATATATATATATATATATATATATATATATATATATATATATATATATATATATATATATATATATATATATATATATATATATATATATATATATATATATATATATATATATATATATGTGTATATATATATATATATATATATATATATATATATATATATATATATATATATGTATATATATATATATATATATATGTATATATATATATATATATATATATATATATATATATATATATATATATATATATATATATATATATATATATATATATATATATATTATAATTCAGATATCCAACAATGGCATCAGAAACTAAGAAGCAAGCACCACCATCAGTCGAATCTCACAAGCGAGCCACTTTCGACGACTTCAGAAATGTACACACGTTGCCTTCCCCGCGTTTTATCAAGACTCATTTACCATTATCTCTCTTGCCGCCCAAGCTGTTGGACACTGCTAAGGTGAAATATATTGTTTGATATACCTAGATTTATAGATAAATACACAAAATGACAATTTAGTATAGAAATCTTCTTGAGGTCTGTCGTGGGACAGAGTCACAAGAGCAATACGGAAAGCGGGACAGGAAGTTGCTACGATACGCACTAATGAGATATTTGAAATCTCTATTTTTTTTGGTCTTATACCGCGATAGTGTGCGGTGTTGAGTTCCGCCGAAGATTGGGAACAGAAATATGTTAATGAAAACGTAGTGCGTTAAAAAAAATATGCTATGATCACTATCTGTACATAGATTATATAAGAGACACTATAATTATGTACACTACCAATTTAATAGCCTAAAAATTTTTTTTTTTTTTCGTTTTATCTTTTTGTTCATTTTTCGTTTGGGGTAATAAATAACCTACTTGAACGTTTATGCCTATTCAAAAGTGTTCACTAATGTATGTAGTTTGATTTTTTCATACAACCCTTAAAATTTTGTGTACGATTTTTGGAATCGTTCACAAATAGAAATTCTAGACATAGACGTTTTTTGTTTGGCAAAATTGTCAAAAGACAACGGTCTTATTGAATTTGCTAAAACCTTTTAGTTTTCTATGCATATATATTGTTTTTAAAATGATATTATTTTTAGAAGGTGAATGTTATTATAATTAGCCGTAAAAGCCTTTGTTTGATAGATTTCATTCAAAGCCTGTTTAATTTAATAAAAAAAGAAATACGAATTGTACTGAGAAAAATATCTAAATACAATATTTGCATATAAAAATCTATTGAAATCCGTATCGTAATTCTCCTCCAATTAACTAACTTTACCTAAAAAGGAAATTTGGTAGTAATTATTAAATTTCACATGTTTATTGCCAAGAGATTTGGCTCCAACAATAAAAAAAGTTTCAACAGTAGTCACAAATCGTTACATAATTTTTAATAGTTTCAATAATATTTACATATACTTTTTTTCAGCTTATCCTGCACACAACAGGGTAGGCACAGGGAACTTGGGAACCTAGTCGACACGACGTTCCGTTTCACTATCCGTCGAATTTGAGACATAGCGGGTCGAGTGGCGGAACTCAACGCCGAGCTTTGTCTTAGAACCAGAACCGAATAAATAAAAATATTAAATATTTAACTTCTTCGAGTCGAAATTAAAACCGCCTGTCCATTACAATCACCGGGCGTAGCCCAGCGCCGACTTCATTTACATAATTTTCCTAAATTTTTATTTTTTATTATTTAGGTACTGTACGTGGCACGAGATCCCCGCGACGTAGCCGTTTCATTCCACTTCATGCACAAACTGTTCAGATACTTCGACGAAGGGGTGGAGTTTAAGGAATTTTGGGATCTCTTCAAGAAAGATTTAAGTGAGTACTGCGGTTTATATTGTGAAAGATAATACTATCTTTTTTATAATTAAGCCAACCAATTATATTTTATTAAATTGCTTTCTGTAATGCCTGGATTCAGGCATTGCGTGTTGAGTGGTAGAACTCGTTAAAAAAGCGAGGTAATATTTATTAATTATTGCATTTCCCCAAAGTTAATCGAAACTACAACCAATACGTTTAGCCTCGCCTAAAATAATAATGGCCTTACGATAAACTACGAGTATGTCCGTCCATAATGTTAAGTATAACTTTTATGTATCTCAAAATGAATTGTATTTTAACTATATATATTAAAATCATAAAACAGGAGGAACACGTACTCTAAATGAAAAATATTTTTGTGTTGAATTGTTGATATATCGAAAAAGTCTATTGTATTCTCTCTACCCGGAAAGAGCTACTACGGCTAGGGTTACATATTTAAATTTTCTAATAATTCTTTTCAGTAATGCACCAGCCTATATTTCCACATATAAAAGAATTTTGGAACGTTCGTGACCACCCCAACCTGACATTTTTGTTTTATGAAGAAATGTTAAAGGTAATTTATTTATTTGAGTCGACGCGGAGCTTACGCCGATCAAGAATACGGCAAAAAGTGGGGAATGGACGATTCTTAATGGAAATTGAATATCTTAACTAGCTTGAGGCTTGTCGTGGCGCAGCGGCACAAGAGTGTGACTGTAACCGACAGGTTCTGGGTTTGATCCCCAGTCGAGGAAATGAAATATTTAATTTCATCGCTGGTAATAAGGCGGCGTTGTGTTCCGCCACTCAACAGGCAATGCCTCAAATTCGGCGGAAAGTGAGGAACGGTAGTGGAACGGAGTGTCTTAACACTGGGTTCCCGGGTTCCCTTTGCCTACCCTGCCTCGTGCGGGATACAGCGTACAAGCTGAATCTCTTAACACTAGGTCATCTAGTTCTCTCTACCTACACTGCTAGGCTGCTGAAAATCTGCTGTGAAGCTGAAAAAAAAATAGAATTAAAACCTAACTGAAAACTAAACGTTCTTAAAATCTATATATTGTCTCTGTGTAATAATTCTACCCATTATTAAATAAAAAAATATTACATTTCTATTGACTATTTATTTAAATAAAAAATATATATTATTTCAAAATAATATATAAAATGTACTTTCGTATAACAATTTCCAGAATCTTCGCAGCGTTATAGACAAAGTATCGACGTTCCTTGGCAAAACGTATACCGACAATCAAAAAGACAAGCTGGCTGAACATCTCACCTTTGATAATATGAAGAAATCCCCGGGATTCAAAATTAATAAGTCTGACGATAAGGACTCAGAATTAAAGTTTATGAGAAAAGGTAACTACGATATGAACTTTATTAAGTAATATTAATAATACTACTGTATGTAGGTACAATTTAGTAGTTACATAGCAATTTAGATTTTAATTCAAATATTTAGAACTTTATTAGCTTAGCTTCACGCTGTTGTTGAGGCCTGTCGTGGCGCAGCGGCACAAGCGTGTGACTGTAACCGATAGGTTCTGGGTTCGATCCCTAATCGAGAAAATGAAATATTTAATATTTACATTTGTTCGCTCTGGTAACATGGCAAAACACGTTCCACCACTCAACACGCAATACCTCAAAATTCGGCGGAGAGTGAGGAACGGAACAGAGTGTCTTAACACTAGGTTCCCAGGTTCCCACTACCTGACTTGCCTATGCGAACCATGCACAATATGAAAATAAAAAAATATGAATCATTTTAATTTTTTTTTTAAAGTAACTTTTAAAAATGAATATACAATTAAAGAAACACACACACACTCTAACAGTAAACTTTAAATTTCAAACTCAAATTCAACCTCCTAAACTGGAATACTACTATTGAAAAAGCGAAGGTACACTAATTTTCAAGTCAAATATATTCAGCGAATTGAACTCGCGATGTGGGACGAGCGGACAAGCGAGTAAACACTGTTTGAATGCAACTTTAATCTAATTGACGTAGGTAAAGGTTCCTTTATACTGACGTTGGTGCAAAATATTTACGGTTATTAAATGAAATTTCGTTTAAAAAATAATTTCACTCTTATCTTTACAAGTACTCTGCTTTTTAAAAAAAATACTTACTTACAAAACGTTTTAGTATAAACATTTTGAACTTAGTGGGATTTGAACCTGCGCCTCTTGGAATCTGTCCAATCACGTTGACCACTTAGCCATCGTAGCACATACGATCGGACTTAACGTATGTACGTAGTTTCACTCCTTTTTGCACAAGAGACTGTTGTCTCTTGTGCAAAAAGGTGCTTTGCATAATAAAATTTAAAATAATGCATGTTGAATAGCGTAATTAAACGCCGCGCTCTGTCTTGACAATGTGGCAAATAAGCCCAAGTGGATAACGAAACCATATTAATTGCGTTTACAGTAAGGCTCTCTGGCAGTGTTGGTGTTATTTACTTATTTATTAACGACCCACATTGACGTCACAAACGACTGCAAATTTTTCGTCGATACGAGCGGTCTGTGTTTACTAAAACTTTACTTGGCATAAGAAAATGTCAAATTTTATCGAAGTCTATTTAACATCAAAATTCGAAATAATCATACGCAATGATATTCCATATAATTATTTTCAGGAAATTAGTTTTTTGTAAACGTAAACCTACCTTTTTAAAATGTATAAACATTACTCGTAATTCAAAATTTAAGTTTAAATATTTCAAAATAAGGTACATGCTTAATTTTTTGTACGTCAAACAATTACCACCGGTTCGCTTAAGTTACGACCTCAGACCTGAGAAGAACCGGCGCAAGAAACTCAACGGGGCGTTTCTATTTTTCTTTTTAATCAATTATTTACAGTTTGAAGTGACAGTCATACGTTCAAAATAGACTGGAGCCAGCTTTTCATTCCTAAAGCGAGTCATAATTTATAAAGTCATTAATTCGATAATACAAATATTTTTTTATATTTTCTTATAAATTGCAAAATAGTAAAATGTCAGGTATTTTCTGGGATCGAATTGTAAAAACGTAGACACCATGTCCCATATAATAATTACTGACTCGAGGCAATCGAGTTACAGGTACTAACTATAAGACTATTTCTAGTATTAATATTATGTATATCACCGATTTTGTTTTTTTTTCTTCTTTAACAGCTTGCTTTTGCAAGTCAAAGATTGAAATAATACCGGCTGCATTACCCCAAAATTAAATGCAAAACTAAAAACATAGTAAAAAAAAAAAAAATATTTCCGATTTTTTAATACGGAAAAGCTATTTATGAATAAAAACTAAACAATTTTATTATTTACAGGAAAATCTGGTAATTGGGTGAATTACTTTGACACTCCAGAAATGAGAAAGGAAGCTGAAGAATATTATGAAAACAATCTTAAAGGCACCGACCTTAAGTTTCCAGAAGTAAACAATTAAGTCAATTAATAATTAGAATAATATCTTTATATTAAACATTTATTGTTTACGTGATAAAATATTTTTTTTTCTATTTTTCACTATTTGTAAAGTGTTAATCCACACTTAGGAAACAAAATTATTGATACAAATAACGTATAAAAATTTGAACGCAGCGGGATTTGAATCCGCACCTCTTAAACGGTTCAAAGCGTGAACGTAGCAGATGTTAATTTTTTTCTTCGTTTAAAAAATAAGTACCTGTTTTTGTTTTTATTACAGATTATAACTAAAATAGCTAAACGATTTTTAGTTTTATTTCAACATAGCATACCAATATAAATAGTGTGTCTGTAAAAAAGGGTAGGTATCAGTTCGATTTCAATTCTTAGAAAACATGTTGATCGACTAATCCCCCAACGGATCGATAATTAAAATTAGTAATTTTTAAAAGGAGCGGAATTGAAAACACTTCTTAAATATATTTTTTATAGCCTGTGAAAGAAAGTTGAAAATAAAGACTATTCAAGTGCATTTGCTCAGTCATACACGGCTTTACAATTTTACATAAATTACAATGTAAAAAAGAAGAAAAACAAGAAGCACCAACTTGGAATCGAACCTGAGGCAGCCGGCTTCAAAAGCAATCGCGTCAACATCTGCGTCACGGAGCATTACAATAATATATTTAGTTTAGTAGAAAAAAAATCACCACCTTATTTTACAGACTAAAAGAAAGATTTAAAATATTGAATAAAAAAAATCAACAACAAAATTACTTATAAATTAGCAGAAATTTTAGTTTTCAATGTATACATTGTCCTATAAGTGATAACTTTATTAGAACAAGAAAAAAGTGTCATTTAAGCGAGCGAAGCCGCGAGCGAGTTGCTAGTTTTATATAATATCATAAGCACAAAATTCAAATTTCATATTACCTGTATATCGGAACGAGTCTCATAACGGAAATGACGTCATGAATTCATGATGTCATCAGATTAACTCTTACAGGGAATTCCAACTGAATTACAGAGAGCCCCTCGGGGTTATAACACCGGAAACAGTTGATGGCTAAACACAATTTGCATCTGCTTTATTGTGAGCTTTCAAATTTCCTGCTAATACCAATGATTGATGTACATAGTTATAGCTATTAGGTATACAAATTGTACTGAGAGACCGTTGTGACTGTGAAAACGATGGTTTTGCATACAATTCCCACTTGAAATTAGTTTCTTATTTTAAAGTGCTCGCTCAAACTGTGCTGTGGCAATAAGACAAACCGCGTCGTTAAGTGCCACCACTCAAGCGGAAATGTTTTAAAAATTGGGCGAAGTAGACAACGGAATATCAGTTTTTACATTGAAGGATAAAATTGCATATTAGCGGAGATCAGCGACAATTTATTTATACCTATCCATAGTGAAGAACAAAAATATTTGCTTTACTTCGCCTATGAAAATAGTTATAAATATAAATAGAAAATAATTTACTTGTAAAAACTTGCATAATATAGAACCTAGTATGTACGTGTCGAGGCTTGCAAGTTGCACATATTTTTGTCATGTTTTGGAAAAATTATAGAAATGAGCTGCAGATCGGACTCCCCACTGAAACTTGCTTATTTTGGAAAGTGCTCAAACAGTGTAAAAAATATTATAGTTTTGTCCAATGTGGACAAAATGAAATCCTATACCTAGCAGGATAAGCAAGGTGAATCTAGGGTTCACCGTCGGAATTATGAAATCCTTGGCTTCCATAGCTCCAGCCAGTGGCGTTGCCTTATCGCCCTCGACAACCATGATTGAGATTTTCGCGGAGAAACTCCCGTACCCTGCTCGAGCTGCCATTTCCAAAAAAGGAGGAAAGTAGTGCTAAGACACATAGTTAATTAAATAACAACACAACAAATATTTTTATCCATTTATTATTTGCATTGTAAACCCATACACTTGATCTATTCATCAACCGTTTATAATTTACCTTAGACAAGTCATTACATCACCATAGATACCTAGATAATCTTTTTACATTGCAAGAAACTTGTTATTTAATGAAATATAATACAAATAGAATGAAAGAAGATTTAAATTTTTGTGTTGAATAATAATTATCTATTTAAAAAGCATGTATTTAATAGATTAATGTATTTTATTTCTTACAATAAAATAAATTACGTGTTTTGCAAATATTTGTTGTGATTCTTGTTTCTATTACTACGATAGTAAGAGAGCAATATTATTTATTTTTTGATATTTCAACAGATTATATAATCGAGATACAATATAGAAAAGATGTATAAAATTTCTCACAATGTAAAAAGGTATATTAATAAAGTTAACATACTCGCACCATAATTGACTTGAAAAAGCAAAAACATTAATGCATAAAGCAAATTATAATGAAAACAATCAACTAAATACGTGATTTAAATAAATTATATAAATTAACAAAATCATATTCTATAATATCCAGAATAATCTATAGCTCTTTACCATTTACATAATTGAAAAAAAAAATCGCATGAAATATAAGTAGGAGAATATAAACGAAAAAATAATATTCGAGATAATATTTCTTGTAAATAAAATGAAATCAAATAAATTTTACAAAAATATGGCACGTACATTTAACTCACACGACGTTCATAATTAATTTAAAAAAAAAAGACCATTTAACCACACTTTGGTAACTTTGTTCCATGTACGAACCTCCATTTGTAAAAAACACTTCAAAATTAGAAATAGAATCAACAAAATACTTAAATACATCTAAAATATTTTACAAATATCTAATTATTAAGAAAAATTGTTAAATAGTGTGCATTTATTACATCGAAAGACCGTGAACTTACTTATAGCATAAACTTGTATGTATGTTGATTCGTTCGTAAAATTTATAAGAGCTAACGTACCACGATAATATTTAATATGAATAAACATATAAATTGTACGTGAACTGCATTTATACCTTTACAAAAAAAATTGAGCAAACATATTGCTCGACTGTATCTGTAAAGTAATTTGTACATCTAATATTTAAAAAGAAGAAGACGGCGATACAGAGCAGCCACTGAAAATCTAAAATCTTAATATACTTACGTTTAGTACTTACAATATAAATTATGCATTATCTTTGGCGAATACACTGCTTACGGTACCGTGAAATAACGTTGAGAAAAAAAATACTTCGACCATAAAAATGTAACGTCGTTGTAAAGTCTCACAAATGTTCTATTATTAATACTGAACTTAAAACAATCTGGTACCACTTCGCTTATTACTAATATATAAATTTTACGGCTAAAAAATAGATAGCTAAGAAAAATTATAGCGAAAATGTATTGGCGCGAAACGTTCCTATCTGCCAAATGTCATACGTCAACGTATTTTTTTTTGACTAAGAATTCCGTTCGTACAGCCACCGACTCGTAACTTCTAGCAGTATCTATAGATTCTGCTAAGTATATTTATATATTAAAATTATTGTTATTACATTTAATTTATCAATAGGCATGTCTAATAATTTAGCTACTGAAATGCATACGTCATTTAATATATTAAATGACAGTGGCATAAACGACAAAAAATATTTGTCATCCCTTTTTTGTTTTTAATAATTATAATATTATAATAAAATTTGTTGTATTATAGCGAGAGCATTGTCCGATTATAATTAATAACTTTCATCGAATGGCAGTTTCAGTTTACCTTATAACCACGCGCTTAGGTCGATACAGACTATTCTAACAATTCCAATTCAGCTACACAAATGGAATGATTACTTATGAAACTCAAATATCTATTTTAGCATATGAAAAGATCTAACATTAGTCTATATACAATTAGGTCCACTATTTTGAACTATATAAAACCGATTGAGCTGATTTATATAACAATCAAAACAATGCTACTGTGTTACGAGATTCTAATTAATTTCTAACTCTCCCCAATATAAGAAGGATAAAAAAAGATTTTAACTACAGAACTATATGTTTAAAGAAGCTGGTATATATATATATATATATATATATATATATATATATATATATATATATATATATATATATATATATATATATATATATATATATATATATATATATATATATATATATATATATATATATATATATGTATATATATATATGTATATATATATATATGTATATATATATATATATATATATATATATATATATATATATATATATATATATTATATATGTATATATATATATATATATGTATATATATATATATATATATATATATATATATATATATATATATATGTATATATATATATATATATATATGTATATATATATATATGTATATATATATATATATATATATATATATATGTATATATATATATATATATATATATATATATATATATATATATATATATATATATATAAACATACAATTAAACTATTTACATAAAAATGCGATGTGATTACTCCGACTTAAAACAATTTACATACATTCAGTTATTATTTGTACGTAAATATCCATAACAAATGAGATGTGATAAATTTACATAATTGCTAATTATTATTTATCATTTAGTATATATATAGAAAAAAAGTCCTAATAATAATTATTATATTAAACATTCCGTTATTAAGGATATCTAGTGACAAATGAGTACAATATTTATATGTACATTTTGAGTTATGTATGAAATCTGTTGAAGACTTGAAGTCTTCAATACTACATGAAACTTACTGTATTACACTCAACACTTGTATATTCAATACTAAAATAATAAAAAAAAAACATTTTTAAAAATGGTTCTTTGCTTCAGAACATTTGTTCATTCATTCATTTCATTCAAACTTAATTTAGTAAGGAATTGCAAGAATAAAATTATAGTAAATACTGTTTCACTAAACATTCATTCAGTCATTCATTCATTTCCTTCAAATATGATCTTAAAACTGAATCTAAATTTCTTAACTCATTTTGAGCCAATTTACCTATAATAATTAGCTTCTATCAAATTACTTACTACACCATTATTATTTGTAAATTTTGAAAAGATATAAAAAACGTTTATTGGTTTGATTTTTATTAATTTAGGTCATCATAGATTAATAATTATACTTAAGCCTATGTTGAGCGAACCGATGAGAAATTATAGTAAAAATTACATATATCGATTAAATACATTATAATTCGTTTATAGTTCTGAGTTTGACAGTTATCCATTATAGCACAGCCTTGTATGGACTTTGTAGAAAAGTTTAAAGTTCGATATTTCCAAGTGAAGATGAAAATTCATACATTTTTAAATGTACATTGACTATTTACATAGATTTTTGTTTGTAATCAATATCATCATTTCGAGAAATACGTTAATAATCAAATAGGCACTATTGTTACCAAATTTAAGTATAAAAAAACGATCGATGACTATATAAATAAACAATATAGCATGAAAAATAATTAAAAATATAATATTATTACAAAAAAAAATAGGCCATACAATACAAATATTTGTGCAATTATAAATATAAAGTATAAATACAAGTGCCACGTTAGACCATACTATATAAACCATATAATTGAGCATATTAATGTATACCACATAAATTATCAAATCGATTAGCAATAATAAATATCGATTTTTAGATACAGATAAAAAAGTCGTTCACCCGATTCGATTCACAAAATCACTCTCTACGTCACTATGATACGCATAGCATTCGTTCGAGTGAGGTCAAAAGTCACTAGACATAATCAGATCACTGAGCACTTAGTCACTTGACTTGTCACTTTAAAAAAAAAACCAGTTACAGTTTAGTCGCTGTTTTGTTACATTCGTAGGAGCACCGGAGATGCACAGATAGCTGTTTCCCCGGCGGTTGATTCTACAACTCCGTCACAGCGTACAAATCTCTCGTGTCACGATCGCGGGGGTCACGGGGGTCACGTTGTTCGCGGGGGTCACGGGGGTCGCGGGGGTCACGTTGCTCACGGGGGTCGCGTTGCTCTCGGGCTTCGTGTCGTCTTCGGTGTTGATTATTCGGTTGTCTTCTCGGTCGCTGCAGGCTTCTGTATTCCAACGCGGCGGCAGATAGCGGTTGCGGGTCGGTCCGTCGTTGGGGTCGAACCGTTGCGTATTTGTCGGCCGGGGGGTGTGCCGTGTGTGCCGCGTGTCCCGGGGGGTGCGCGGGGGTGTGCCGGGGGGCGTCGGGGGAGAAGGTGGCGAGTGCGGGGGGCGGCGCGGGGGGTCGCGGGCGCGGCGCGCGCGGTCCAAACGACGCGTATTTGGGGTCGAAGCGGTTCAGTGAGCCTGAACGGTTGGCCTGACCTGGAATATTATGTAATATATTATTATATCATTATTTATGTTGTTTATTTATATTTCAATGAGAAGGTTGCCGTTGTCCAGGGGCAAAAGCGTGTTTTTTTATGGAAAAGACAATCCAAACGAGCGTACGGGCACTTGACGGTGACTGTAAACGGCAGGTTGTGGGTTCTTCGCTTTGGTACCAAGGCAATGCCTCCAAATAGGCTGAAAGTGGGGAACAGAAGGTAGTGTCTTACACTAGAATCTATCTTTCCATGTGTGGAATTCAGCAAGAACCTGATTTTTTCTTTCATCATATATAACTTAAATTCTCACTTTAAAGAACAAATCACATACACTCACATCTTAATAGGTAGACAAAAGCAGCGTTAAGTTACGTAGTTTCTTGAAACTTAGGCAGGAAATGGTTAAACAGATTACCTGTATCCTGTTCGGATGGCGCGCCGCCCGCCCGCTCTCAGTAGAAGTCATTACTCTCCAGCGTCTTGCACTGCTTGCTCAATGTGGCGTATTTGCCATTGTGCGGGGCGCGGCCCAGAGTGTGGGAGCCGCCCAAAGCGCCCAAACCGCCCAAACCAGCGCCCATGCCTCCGCCCATGCCGCTGGACAGGCCACTGTTGGCGGTGGGACGGCCTAAGGTAGCGCTGCCGGACATGCGCGATCTGGAATTGTTTTTGCAATTATAAAAAAAAAAATAAGTAGCGGGATTTGAAGCTGCGCCCCTCGGAAACCGTCCAAGCGCTTTGACTAACTAAGCCATATATTCTCATCTAGCTAAGTCGAAATTCTTATACGCATGTTACAGTTTATTTAAGTAGGTAGAGTCCCTTTAAGTGATTTATATAACGTATTATTGTACATATTTTATTCAACATTCAAGCTAGTAAATAAATAATCGTGTAGCGGACAAAGCAGCCTGTGTGTCACTAATATATTAATTTAGGTAAGAATTCGGCGAAAAGTGAGGAACGGAGTGTCTGAACACTAGGTTCCCAAGTTCCCTCTGCTTAACCTGCCATGTGCGGGATACAATATGAAGCTGTATGTGCTTGATATATTTAATGGAACGTGTTTCCGTATATTTTTTTTTTCGCTTTATTGTCCTTGTACACTTTCACATATTAATTGGAAGAGATCGCTTTTAGAGAGTTCATTGTTGTAAATACATTTTCTTGTCTTATTTATTACAATCTATACTAGTAATAAATCTGTAACTGACACAGTTTGTATGTGGAAGATATATATATTTTAATTTTGTTCGTTTATTTGTACGTGCTAACCTCAGAATTAGCTCTCAAAAACGACCACGATGACCATTATATGCAGTTTTCATTTCACCATTACTCTTAGATTTTAGCGACCTTCCCTCAACATGTTTTCAATTTCAATCAAAAAAAAAAAACAAAACAGTTATATCAATTGCAAATATTTAGCTCGACAAAATTGCTACAACGATATTTTTTTTTTAATTTGAAATAAAAAATTTCAATGTACAGATATAAGGCTTAAAAGTTACACAATATTATAACAACACGAAACTAATTGAGAATAATAAATAAAATAATACAATTCGAACGACCAAAACCAATGGACTAACTGAGGAAGACCGTACAAGATCGTGCCATGCGGAGTAGGTTCAGCAGGAAGGCAGACCCTGGCACAGCAAGCCGGAATTAAGAAAGAAGAAGAAGAAGAAGAAGAAGAAGAAGAAGAAGATAAAACATACCGCGGCCTGTCCCGTTCGCGGTCGCCGAGGTCCATGAGCTGCACGGCCGCGCTGTAGGAGGGCGGCTTGCCGTTGGGGAAGGGCGCGGGGCGCGGCAGCGTGCGCGAGCCCGCGCTGCCCGACGACAGGAACGGCGCTTGCTCCTCCGCCGGCGCGCTGCGTCTGGGGACCCGTCCGCCATATAATACCGCAATGCCCCAATTACAGCGGGAAGAGGGGAATGGAACAGTGTGTCTCAACACTAGGTTCCCAAGTTACTCTACCTACCTGCATTATGTAGGATATGGCGTGGAATCGAAAAAAAAGACGGAAATAAATATTATACAAGCAAACAATATAGAAAATTTAAAAAATCCTCAGTAAAAAAGCAGCCAATCAGCTTGTCTTATTATATTAGCTTGTATCCTCTTTTAGGGTCGGGTGTTAAAAATATGTATTTTCTATTTATAACGTAGGGAACGGAAGTGTAATTGAGTGTCTTAACAATAGGTTCCCAAGTTTCCTCTGCCTACCCTCCCGTGTGCGGGATACAGCGTGAAGCTGAGTGAGTAAAGTTAATCTTTCACCCATAATGGAACCATAAACCTTCATTTTTTTTTTAAATTGGAAATATAAATCATTGTGGTGGCTCTTATCTATATTTAGTCAAAATATTCAATTATTAAATAACAATTAAAGATGCAGTGTGTTAAGATATAAATGTTATTTTTTTGGGTTATATATATATATATATATATATATATATATATATATATATATATATATATATATATATATATATATATATATATATATATATATATATATATATATATATATATATATATATATATATATATAAAAAAAACAATGAATGAATGCTTTTTGAATCTTAATATACAAAAAAAATAGTACCCGCCTACCACTGTATGCTTACTTATTAGTCTAATTCGGCAAGAGAAATAGAAATTAATTTTAAGTTACTTAGAATACTAATAATTTTAAATGACTTAGAATACTTATTATTTAATAACATATATATTAATTTACTTAGGGTTAATATAAATCCATGCGTGAGAGTCGACTAGGACGATTGCGGTAAACAGGAAACCGGCCACAATGGCGGCGAGCAGCTGCAGCGATAATGCCTGAAAAAATATTATAAAATATTTATATAACATGGCCTGCCGTGGCGCAGCGGCACAAGCGTGTAACTGTAACCAAGAGGTTCTGGGTTCGATCCCCACTGGAAGAAATGAAATATTTAATATTTTCAATTCAAATATTTAATGTTTTCATTTCTTCGCTCTGGTACAAAGCAAAATACGGCGTTGAGTTCCGCCACTCAACACGCAATGCCTTAAATTCAGCCTTAAAGTGGGGAACGGAAGTGGAACGGAGTGTCTTAAAACTAGGTTCCCAAGTTCCCTCTGCCTACCCTGCCATGTACGGGATACAGCGTGCAGCTGAGTGAGTGAAGAAGAATGTTATGATAATAACTATCATTGCCTTCTTTGTTGTTATGAGCGCCTAGTACACCCAAATGAAACTGTAGGCATGTGCCTGTGGCCTGTGTCACACAGCTTGTGACATGTGGCCTGTGTCACACAGCTTGTGACATGTGGCCTGTGACGTAGCATACCTGCAGTCCCCCGTCACAAGCAGCTCGGGCTGCGGCCACGAAGTAGGCGCGCGCCATGCGGCACTCCAGCGCGCCGCTCAGCGACACTAACGCGCGCTCCGCCTCGCCCGTGCCCGCGCCCAGAGCGCCCAGCGCTGGCTGGAGACCTGGAAATTGTATTAATATATATATCCAGCTACCCGCTTGTGGCTTCCTCCGCTGGAAAAACACTTATTTATTTATTAACTAGCTGTACCCGTCGTGCTTTGCTACGTCAACAACAACAATAAATTTAAGTAAAATCAGTACTTAAATTTTGTGTATTTAGAAAGATTTTGACATTACAAAATTATAACGAACATGTCATATTTTAAAATACATGGTCATACAGATTTTTATGACAATCGTTTAAACTGGGCAGAAGTTGCTACACTGCAGCGCCACCTGGTGGTGAGTTACATCTATGAACATGTCATGTTCGTTTCCTCTCTGTAAAAACACATGGTCATACTGATTTTCATGACAACCAGTTAAACGGGGCAGAAGGTCCTACACTGCAGCGCCACCTGGTGGCAAGTTCCAATGAGCATATTATATAAACTTTCTCAGTGAAAAACTACTACTATATACCAATTTTAATAATAATGGGTCCACTAGTTTTAGAGTTCATTGATGACATACAGACAAACATTTATTTCTTTCTTGATCTAATAACATGATCACTTTTAATACAATATCTATACATAGAACACTAAAATTTCAGTTAAATGAACAAACATTTTGAAACTATTTTAAATTGGCGTACCTTTTTCATTTTTGTAAGCGATTCACACATAAGAAACAATAAATAGTAACATTTCGTACCAGGATCGTTGAACAGCTGCGGCGCGCCGCGGGACAGCACGGCCAGCGCCTGCCGCACCGCCACCACGGCGCGCTGCGCGTTGCGGAGCTCCGCCGTCAGCACGTTCTCGCGCGACACCTTGCACGACAGGTAGTAGTGCACCATCTGAGACACAACATTCATTTATTTATTTTTAAATTACACTACGCGAGCTACTTACAGTACGCGAGGCAATTAATGAATCGTTGGCGGTAGTTTGATATAATAATTATATCAACTGACAGACAAATGTCACCTCATTTTACCCGTGACCACGGACTACTGTAAAGTGTTCGAAACGTCGGGTTTCCCAAAAATGTTTACCATTCAATATACGCGATTAATCCGGTTAAAAGTGTTTCATTTAAAATATTTTTAAGTTACTTTTTTGTTACTTAGAAATATATTTTGTGATTTTTTTTATTTTTGCGCTGTACATGCTTTTGTTTTTGAATGGCAGAGCGAGGTAATGAAAACATCAAGCCTCGAGTGAAAATAGATCATGCGACCCTCGAGTTCACAGTATTCCGCACACGGCAGGGTAGGCAGAAGGAACTTGGGAACCTAGTGTTAAGACACTCCGTTCCACTTTCGTTCCCCACTTTCCGCCAAATTTGAGGCATTGCGTGTTGAGTGGAGGAACTCAACGCCGCGTTTCACATTGTACCAGAGCGAAGAAATGAAAACATTAAATATTTAAATTGAAAATATTAAATATTTCATTTCCTCGAGTGGGGATCGAACCCACAACCTGTCGGTTACAGTGCCACGTTTGTGCCTCTGAGCCACGACAGGCCAAATACTTTGACATATATAATATAATAAAGTATAAGTAATATACAAACATCAACGGGCAATCTATGCGGGGCGTGCAGGGCCAGCGCCCTGGCGGGGTCCTGGCACGCGTCGGCGGCGGCCACCGCGCCCGCCGCCAGCGCCGCGCCCGCCGCCCAGCACGCCACTAGGGCACCCAGGGCGCATACCTGTGGAAAACAAATAAATTAATTAATAATTTGCGATATAATCAATATAAATAATCTCTGCTTAAGACTGTATCTCGCACATGGCAGGGTAGGCAGAGAAAACTTGGCAACCTAGTGTTAAGATATACCGTTTCCCTTACCAATTTCCGCTGAATTTGAATCAGCGCTTTGCCTTGTTATCAGAGCAAAGAAGTATAAATTCACCTCTTCGAGTGGGGATCAAACCCACAACCTGTCGTTTACATTCACACACTTGTGCACCTGCGCCAATTAAAATATTTAAAATTTTTATTTTCTCGTTCACATCTTCGCCGTAAGTCGCAGCCTCAGATTCCGTTACTCAACACGCAATGCCTTAAATTCCGCGTAAAATTGGGAACGGAAATATCTGAAGGTTCCCTTTGTCTACCTCGCTATGAGTGGAATAATAGCGTAAAGCTGAAAAAAAAACAACATATACTAATTATTACATCCTTTTCAACTACTATCCAACTATAAAACTTTAGAAGAAACAAAATCCTATACTTAATTATGAATCAAATGACAAGTTTCACTCACACAAAGCAATAAGAGCGCTCGACGGGAGCGCCTCGCCGCGGCTGCCAGCAGAGCCACGCAGACCGCGCCGCCGCAGCACCAGCCCGCCATGCCGCCGGCCCAGCGCGCCGCCTCCCACACCCACAGACGCTGGGAAATGGAAATAATCATTAAATTAAAATATCATTGTGGCCTTCAAAGGAAACTAGGAATTGTATGTCGAAGGTGACACATCCCAAACAAGTAGTAGGGTCAACGTTCAAATGTTAAGCTTTCTGTACTCGAGAAGAAATAATCAAAAGAATTAAGAATAATCACGCCTGTCTTGGCACCGGGGTACAATCGAGTGCCTGTAAACGCGATAAGTTGTGGGTTCGATCCCCACAGGTAATTCGGCGGATATTGAGGAACGCAACAAAGTTACTTAACATTGTGTTCCCAAGTATAGGGAACCTACGCATATGCATGATGCAGTGTCAAGCTAAAAAAACATGTATCAATATTATATATATTTAAAAAAACATCAGAAGTTGAACAAAATAACGTATTTAACTTAACATAAGCATTTCATTAGTGATAAGTACAAATGTCTGACACAATCGTGATGCAATGGGAAGTATTGTAGAAGACAATTTGCACGTGATGGTTTCAGTTTCGATCTATATACAAATATGTACGATATCATTTTGATATTAATTGAACTCTATATAATGATGTTGTTTGACAAGATTTGTCCACAGTCTGGCTGTTTAATCTAATATAAGTAGTTGACAACGAAGCGTTCAGTTCCGTGTACCTTATTATGCAGAATAACGGTGAAATTGGTTATCACTAAGCATCTTACTTTTTTTTATTTTTTTTTTATTTTATGTTAATTTTAAACTTAGTTGTAAATGTAACTTGTTTTTTTTTTTGTTTATTTTCCTTTCTACAATGAACGTACAATGTGTTATGGAAGAGTCCAGCTCTTCCATTCCTGCTGTTACAAGTAGTAGTATCATACTATTAACTTACTATGATGGTCTCATTACATCCTACTTAGCTAAATAATATGTGAAACTGAAATAAATATATTTTTTATTTATTTATCTTGCGTATAACTAAGATTCCATGATTTCAGTTAAATTCTACAATATATATAAAACACCTAATTATAACTCAACATATACAAAACAATAATCTATAGAAAACAATACTACACTTACTACGCAAAGACAACTCGTAAGAATTATCGTTTGGCAACAGAGAATACTATTTATTTAATATTTTTACTATGTTTTAAAGTGTTATATTAAATTAAAAAAAAAATTGTGTCCTATTATTTGGGTAACGTAAGTTTGTAAAAATCTCCCTACAGAGATGCTAACAACATAAATAAGCTGTAACGATCGTATAAGAATTTCGACGGAGCTCAGTGAGAACGAATGGCTTAGTTGGTCAGAGCGCTTGAACGATTTTCAGGAGGCGCGGGTTCAAATCCTGCTTCGTTCAAAATGTTTATACGCTTTTTATATTTAAGTTTAGTATTTTCTGTCCTAAGTGTGGAATAACGCTTTAAAAACTAGTAAAAACAATAGAAAACAAACTAAAACGAACCTTCATAAAAACATCCAAATTTAAAGCAGCTAGCGGTCGTCGGAGATTATCAGCGGCGGAGGCGGCCGCACTCGCGTTGTTCCTTAGCGCCGATAGCGCTCGCAGTAACGTTCCTAGGGCTGTTTGGTTCGCGACGGGCGCGTCTAGGGCGTCTGCCAGACGTGTTAGTGGAGCCCGAGCTCGGGAGCCCATCGCTTCTTCTAGTATACTTGACTGTGGATTAAAAATATAATTGAAAAATTGATAATTAAATTATTTAACGGCGTCATATGTTAGATATCATATGGCAATATAATAACTTAATTTACGTTTTTTAGGCACATGAAACTCTAATTAGTTTCCCCTTGCCCCTGTCGTGCACTTATGCAAGCTAGAAATAATTAGATAACAAAGATTTCTCTAGAGGACCTAACTGTAAAGGCAAATCTTCAAATGAAGATTGTTAAAGATATAAATTAAAAAATCACTAAACTTTATTAAACTACAGTCTTTTTTAAACTTTTGTTGTAAAATGAAACAAAAAATAATGTTAGGTATATTACGTATACTAAGAGACAAATGCTCTTCAAAATAACAAAAAATAAAAACCATACTATATAAACTATCTATAATTCATAAAAAAAAGTCTCTTTATCTTACGCAGCATGCAGCTATTTTAAAATTTTTTATACGTTCAATTTGAAATGTTTATACATTTTTTAATTTAGTATTTTTCTTTCCTTAGCTTCACGCTGTATCCCACACGGCAGGCAGAGGGAACTTGGGAACCTAGTGTTAAGACACTCCCTTCCACTTCCGTTCCCCACTTTCCGCCGAATTTGAGGCATTGCGTGTTGAGTAGCGGAACTCAACGCCGCGCTTTGCTTTATACAAGAGCGAAGAAATGAAAACATACGTACATATTTAAATTGAAAATATTAAATATTTCATTTTCTCGAGTAGAAGAATCGAACCCACAACCTGTCGTTTACAGTCACACGTTTATGCCGCTGCGCCACGACAGACTTTTTCTTTCCTTTAATAAGTGTGAAATAACACTTAAAGAATAGTAAACAACTAACCTGATTCTTAACGGTGTTAACCAACGCCGCGAGCTGGTTGCCAGCTTGGATGCTCTGTAACATTGCATTGTGGAGGTCGTCGTTACCGAACAGCCCGACGCCGATCGCGCCGCAACACAGCACTGATAGTATCATCAGCGTTATCTGTAAAATATACATTAGACTTAACTTTATTTCTTGAATTATGTTTTAAAGCGATATTGATATACTAATTGCATACAAAATATTTAGAAAAGTGTTTCAATTTTTAACAAAGTGAGGACAATTGACAATAAATTTCTTTCAGCTACACACTTTATGCCGCACATGGCAGGATAGGCAGAGGTTATTTGGGAATCTAGTGTTAAGACTCTCCTTTCCAATCCTAACTTTCCGATATGGTGAGTGACGGAACTGAACGCCGCTCTTTGCCTTGTTATTACAGCCAAGAAATTGAAAATATTGAATGTCATTTTCGCGACTGGGGGTCAAACCCACAACCGGTCGCGAGTACAGAATTGCGCCACGACAGGCCTCAAAAAAGTTAATAAGTATTATATCACATTTCATAGCGTATATTTACTTTATTATCATTATCAGCTTCACGCTGCATCCCGCACATAGGGGTAGGCAGAGGGAACTTGGGAACCTAGTGTTAAGACACCCAATTCCGTTCCTTACTTTCCGGTGAATTGGAGGCGTTCCATGTTGGCGGAACTCAACGCTGCGTTTTGCCTTGTACCAGAGCGAAGAAATTAAAACATCAATATTTAAATTGAAAATATTAAATATTTCATTTCCGCCGGTGGGAATCGAACCCACAACCTGTCGGTTACAGTCACACGCTTATGCCGCTGCCCCACGACAGGCCTCAAATTTATATAATGTATATTTACTTCAATGTATAAAAGGGTGTTTCAATATATGTATCTATTAATTTAGTACAATGAGCGCTTAGACATTCAAGGGCACATTCAACCATTGTTTATTGTTCAATAAAATCAATTGCTTTCAACTCTAACACTTAATAACGCTACTAGCCTTTCCTATAACTATACGCCAATGTATTTCCTTTACTTTCCAATTATATCCATAAAAAAAAGATTATTTTATAAACTTAATAAAAAAATATTCCAAAAGGAAAATATCACATAAAAAATATATAAAAAACAAAACCTTCTTTTCACAAATTAAAATAAAAAGCGATGGAAAAGAACCAACTGCCGCTTCAATAATAAATTCTAGTAAACAACACTACTGATAAATATTTAACAAGTCCCAACTAAACTATAATACAGAAAACATCTGCCTCTCATACATAAAACGCAATAAAATAAAGCGATTATACAAAAAGCTTTCAAACTTCAAAACGGTCCATTACAGCATCCCATAACTAATCACAAGATTACATACACCGAGATCAACAAGCGGCTGATTGCTGGAACAAGCTACCATATAGAGAATGGAGTAACAAAAACATATGGCGCGTCGAGTCATCTTGGGACCATGTGATATGAATCACAGGAGTATTATTAGATGGGTAGTGAAAGCTAATCAACAATCAGCTATTAGGAATTAATAAGCAAATACGTTGTTGTATTCATTGTTTTTTTTTTATGTGAATTTACTCGTTCTCAGCTTCATGCTGTATCCCGCACACGGAAGTGTAGGAAGGGGGAACTTGGGAACCTAGTGTTAAGACACTTCGTTCTACTTCCGTTTTCCACTTTCCGCCGAATTTGAGGCTTTAAGGCATTACATGAAAGTCGCGCTTTGCCTTGTTACCAGAGCTAAGAAATGAAAACATTCCAGCTTCACGCAGTATCCCGCACTAGGCAGGGTAGGCAGAGGGAACGGAAGTGAAACCTAGTGTTATGACACTCAATTCCACTTCCGTTCCCCACTTTCCGCCGAATTTGAGGCATTGCGTGTTGAGTGGCGGAACTCAACGCCGCGCTTTGCCTTATTACCAGAGCGAAGCAATTAAATATTAAATATTTAAATTGAAAATATTAAATATTAATAATTAATGAAAACATTAAATAATTAATTTGAACATTTTAAATATTTCATTTCCTCGAGCGGGATAGAATCCACAACCTATCGTTTACAGATACTTTAAATTCGATGGAACGTAGAAAATAGAGTGCCAAAGTTAACTGGGTCGAGTCATCTTGGGACCATGTCATGTGAATCACAGAGATATTATTAGATGAATAGTAATAAAAAAGTTCGTTGTAGTATTGTTTGCCTTTTATATATATATAAATTAACTGCTTTGATATAACGCGAATTCAAATCGTATTTCGGGAAACAATTTATATGTAAAAACATATTGGTTGAACCCACTAAGACAAATGGCGGCGTCGAGAATAAACACCTGACAAGCATTTGTTTATAAAAAAAAGTTGCAAGAACTATTTTTTTTTTTCAGCTTCACGCTGTATCCCGCACTAGGCAGGGTAGGCAGAGGGAACAGAAGTGAAACCTAGTGTTATGACACTCCGTTCCACTTCCGTTCCCCACTTTCCGCCGAATTTGAGGCATTGCGTGTTGAGTGGCGGAACTCAACGCCGCGCTTTGCCTTATTACCAGAGCGAAGAAATGAAACATTAAATATTTTAATTGAAAATATTGAATATTTCATTTCCTCGACTGGGGATCGAACCCAGAACCTATCGGTTACAGTCACACTCTTGTGCCGCTGCGCCACGACAGGCAAGAACTAATAATTAACTAAAATCCAAATTGTCTAATCACGCCAGCCATGATGCATCGGATACGTAAAGATAAACATAATCATTTAATATATAGGTTACATTTAAGATACATAAACAAAGTTAGACATATTATAAAGTATCTATTGTTTAACCTGTTTCGCAACATCGAACAATATCAAACCAATAACCCGATTGGCAGAGTGCCTAACGC
This sequence comes from Eueides isabella, assembly GCA_019049475.1. Lineage (NCBI taxonomy): Eukaryota > Metazoa > Arthropoda > Insecta > Lepidoptera > Nymphalidae > Eueides > Eueides isabella. The sequence continues at coordinate 13,690,587 of CM032390.1, read as the reverse complement.
ATAAAATTAGTTTTGCAGGTCAGCTAGAAAGGACGGTGAACTCTGGCCCTTGGCTATCATATCCAAGCTACGATTGCACGCGTTCATTGACTGCCTTAGCTGAATCGTTGCCAAGTTTTCTTCTCGGTTAAAAAGGTTGTAATCGTACTTGAAACGACGATTTAGTTCAATAGGTAATTTTAGTTGGTTTTCATATCTGACTTTGCGTACAGACCTTTGCGTATAGGTCACGTATTCGATCTCTGAATTACGTAAAGTAACAATGATATTTATTGAAAATATTCTACTAATTCAACCACTCAGCTTCCCGCACATAGCAGGGTAGGCAGACGGAAACTTGGGAACCTAGTGTTAAGACACCTCATTTGAATCCTTACTTTCCGCTGAATCGGAGGCATTCCATATTGGCGGAACTCAAGCATTTTGCTTTGTTACCAGAAATAAGAAATGAAAATATTTAATATTTCATTTCGGGCTAGTGTTCCGTACCTCAAAAGGAAAAACGGAACTATTATAAGATCACTTGGTTGGTCTGTAAAAACAATTTATCTCAACATAACAAGGAGGTATAAATCTGAAATTAACATCATATATTTACGTCTACTGACCCACGGAAAAAATAATTTTAATAATACATTAGAAAGAAAAGTTTATTAAGAGCCAGTAACAAAAAAATCATTTTATCAAAATTATGTTAAGACAGAAAAAATATAAATCAGGATTAATTTACCTCCATAGTTATACATGGCAACACATTGAAGAATGTATGACGTCCTTAATCGTAAGTGACCTGTCAGTATAAAACGGGCATGCAAAATGAAAATCATATGTTGTCCCTATATTGCCCCTACAATACCGCACCTCGTTACCTTCATCGTCTTTTTATCTACATACAATTTTCATATTATTCATGGGTAAGTAACGAAAGCTTTATATATAAATATGTCATATTACATAGAATGGAAGACGAATGAAAGGATGGTGAGAAATTTAAGTATTTTAAAATATCTTTTTTGAAGTTGTCGTGGCGCAGGGGCACAAGCGTGTGACCGTAAACTATATAGGTTGTGGGTTCGATCCCCACTTGAGGAAATGAAATATTTAATATTTTCAAATTAAATATTTAATGTTTTTATTTCTTCGCTCTGGTAAAAAGGCAAAGCGCGACGTTGACTTCCGCTACTCAACACGCAAAAGCTCAATTTCGGCGGAAAGTCGGGTACAGAAGTGGAACGGAGTGTCTTAACACTAGGCTCCCAAGTTCCATCTGCCTACCCTGCCATTTACGGGATACAGCATGAAGCTGAGTAGAGTGAAGTAAAATATCTTTTAAGTAAAAATCATCTCAATAAGTCCTTATTTTAAAAGTTTTAACGTAACAAAGCAATTAGTAATAAAGATTAGTGGCTGTAGCTCTTAAATTGCTAATTCGATTTTCATAAAACCTTTTCATTTATCTATAAACCACCACAAGGAACAAGAAGGCTTTTAATAAAAAAAATGCACACAAATCTTTTAATCCATTCCAGAGCTACGGTGCAATGGACACCCCTCTTTTTGTATCAAGGACTAAAACTACAAAATTAAACACGTACGTGTGTGTGTACATATATACACAGATATATATGCACACACACACGTACGTATTTAATTTTGTATTTTTAGTCCTTACACACACAATATATATTTTCAATGAGTAATTTACCTTAAGTGCAGTAATGCTTCGGGGCGGGCGCTGCTTCCTGTCGCAGCATCTCGTCAGCAAGTATATGAGGAGCACCGTCAACGTAAGGATGAGCCATCCGCCAGGTATAGATCCCAGTATTCCCAAACTCTGTAATGTGTATGGAAGGAATTCAATTAACATTATTTACTATTATCTTACTTACTTAGTTTCACGCTGTATCCCGCACATGGCAGGGTAAACGACAGAGGGACCTTGGGAACTTAAAGTGTTAAGACACTCCGTTCCACTTCTGTTCTGTTCACACTTTCCGCCGAATTTGAGGCATTGTGTGTTGAGTGGCGGAACTCAACGCCGCGCTTTGCCTTATTACCAGAGCGAAGAAATGAAACATTAAATAATTAAATTGAAAATATTACATATTTCATTTCCTCGACTGGGTATCGAACCCAGAACCTGTCGTTTACAGTCACACGCTTGTGCCTCTGCACCACGACCAGCTTAAATTGAATTTTAATTTAAAATACATTATAATATATAAAAATACATAAAAACATCAAAATATAACATTAATAAAAGCTTGCTGGTCTAGGCTGGTACTTAAGCTTTGGACCTAACCTATTTCCGTCAACAAGCTTCTATGTCCCCGTCCGTTGAAGAGTTAAGTTACTCAGTTCTTATACCATCTATATAGCCATAGGCAGCTACTTTAGTAATCCTACTTTAAAATAGGTCATTGCAGTGTCTCTAGACCACTCTTTGACCTGTATTGTAATACAGAGATTACTAAAATAAAAAGACCTAAGTTGAGCTTTTACATATTTTATTAATTGAAATAAATACTTTACTTAGTCTAAAAATACATTCACCTGCCGATAATTTAAGAAAAGACGTGAAATATGGATTTTCAAATAGATTTTTTCTATTTTAACGGATTTCGTTAGAAACCGTGACCGCCGATGTCGTATAGTACCAAATACCTAACAACCAAATAAATTTTAAAATTTAAATACTCCCGACCCAAAAGTCATTACCTCATCTAGGCATCTTGATTCTAGTTGCATGTATCTAAGCCTAAGCTGCTAATTTGCTTTTCATAAAACTAAGAACCACCGCGATTACCAATTAACTTATATCTCTACCAGGGATAGCAAGAATAACCACAGCGGCAAATGCTACGGTCTCGGCAAATCACTTTTACCTCGTCCACTGACATAAGCCTCTTCACACATGCGGGGAGGTACTCACGTTATTACGTATCTTTCCTCCAGTATCGTATATTATATTTTATTTTCGAAGGTTCTCCCTCTCTTAACACTCACTTTTCGTTTATAATTCTGGCAATTTCTTTTTTATTTTCGATAAGAAAGACTGTACTTAAATAGCTTCATTCATTCAGGAGTTACGATGCAACAGACACCCCTTTTTAATAACACCCCTTTTACATCAGTGTTTAAGGGATACTAAGGAGCTGACCGCGAATTGCGATTGCCAGCTATAAAAGCTATCTATAGCTATAGCTTCAAGAAAATAGATGACAGAGCAGTGCAACAAATTATAGTTCTGTGTAAACTATTATATATTCAATATGTATCTTTTTTAAAATTTACTATTGATACAATATACGTTTGTTATTTTCATTTTTATATTAGCTTCTTAACTTGGGCTGATTTTGAGACGCTGCGTGTTGAGTGGCGTAACTCAATGCCGCGCTTTGTCTCGTTACCAGAGCGAAGAAAATGAAAATATTAAATATTTCATTTCCTCGAGTGGGGATCGAACCCACAACCAATCGCATTTACAATCAAACGCTTGTATTCCTGCGCCACGATATGCGTTGTTTTACAAAATTTAATATTTTATACCCCATAAACAAAATAATAACAAAATAATACCTCCAGATAGACCGGAGAGTTGGGCGCAAATGTATCATTGACACGATGAAGCGTAACATTTATGTGAGGGAGGGCGTGCAGCAGCCGCGCGAGCCGCGGCGGCGAGTACTCGTCTGACGGACCCGCCGCGCCCATGCCCACCGCTCGCAGCTACACCTGGAACAAAATATAATTACTTATTAATATTTTACCTGTAGAAAAAAGCAGTAAGAGACTTTAAATTTGTGAAAACATGCATAATTTTTTTAGCTTTAGTGTAAATTCCAGTCCATTTCCGATTTATCTAAATAAATTGACTCAATTTCTCAAGCTTGGGTGGGAGTTCTGTTGAAAAGAAAGCGCTGAAAATTCTAGTATTTTTTAAAAGATATTTGAAATATTTATAGTAGCAAATTAAGAACGAAAATTGATTAAAGAAAAATTTTCGGATCGATAAAAATGTAAAAACTTTTTAGACGCAAAAACTTGTTGTTACAAGCTCATCTTTTCATCTCGTCAATGGCACGTCATCAGAGAGTTAATTGTTCCTAATACCGAAAATTATATTACCTACAAAAAATATCAAAAATGCAAAATATATTAGAAGGAAAGCTTATTACAGATTAGCCAATTATGAGTCGAGATTTCAATGAAATATGAATCATCATCAAATTTCAACTTGAATATTTAAAGCTGGTATTTCCCCGGTTTCGTTGGGGAAAGTACAAAAAAATTATAATCAGCTATGAAGTAAAATTTATTTGCAGAAACAAGATTTACATCGTGAAATTAAGATTTATCTCGAGATCGCTAGGAGGTATTCATCTAAAATATAATCAGTTTTTTTATGAAATTTGTTGCGTTATCTAAATCTAATACAGATTTGTATATCATAGTACTTTCAGTGAAGTACAATTATAAAATTTAGCACGAAGTGAGAACTGAGAATAACAAAATAATGAATACAGAAATAAAACCAGAATCTTTCTTACTAAAAATTAAAAATTAAAAAAAAAACAAATGACATATCATTAATAACATACACATTTTAGACATACACCAACCTAGATTTAACCGCAGTTTATCAATGTCACATGTGTTTAACACAAATTGCTTAGGACAAAGCGCGGATTAAGGGCCGCAGACCCCTTATTAATTAGGCAGACTGAATACTTTTGTAACAATAGACTTAATTAATATGCGATTCATTGTATTCAAAGTTATTTTAAATATTACGTAAGAAATATATTTTGAGGCCTGTCGTGGCGCAACGGCACAAGAGTGTGACTGTAACCGACAGGTTCTGGGTTCTATACCCAGTCGACGAAATGAAATATTTAATATTTTCAATTTAAATATTTAATGCTTCATTTCTTTGCTCTGGTAATAAAGCAATGCGCGGCGTTGAGTTCTGCTACTCAACACGCAATGCCTCAAATTCGGCAGAAAGTGGGGAACGGAAGTGGAACGAAGTGTCTTAACACGAGGTTCCCGGGTTACCTCTGCCTACCCTGCCTCGTGTGGGATACAGCGTGAAGCTAAAAAAAATTGAATTTAAAATTCGCAAACTTTAACTAAGTAAAATTATACCATGATTAGAAAAATAACTAAAACTTTTTATATGAGCTTCAACAAATTATAATACGGTTAAAATATAACCTTTGACTGTAGAACACTATATCGACAACTGCTTGCTAAAGTTTCAAACACATGTATTCCACATGCGTGTGTAAATTTTGCGTAACACGTATTTATAATAATAGACAGGCTTTTTTTTTAATTAAAAATTAAAAAAAAGCCTGTCTTAAAAGTCGCAATCTTATCTTAAGCATTTGTTTAAGATGAGGTCTTTTTCGTCGAGGGTTAAAACGATGCACACGACAGACCTGAAAAGGCAGCGGCCATGATCATTTAAAATTTTGAAATTTTATACATTGAACAAAAAATATGAAAAAATCAAGGCTAAGATTAAACGTGGTTTGCTTGACAAATGAAACTTAGTGAAACTCTACCATACGTTAACTAAATACGAGCTTTTTTTACTTTAGCAAGTACGAGTGGTCGGTGCTCATGGAGCACCGTTCCATGTTTAAACTAGGCTTAAAGATGTTAATTTTACGTGATTTTATGGCATAAGAAAACAAACGGTTTTTTTATGTTTTTTTTTCAGCTTCACGCTGTATCCCGCACAAGGCAGGGTAGGCAGAGGGCACACGGGAACCTAGTGTTAGGACACTCCGTTCCACTTCCGTTCCCACTTTCCGCCGAATTTGAGGCAGTGTGTGTTAAGTGGCGGAACTCAACGCCGCGCTTTGCCTTATTATCAGAGCGAAGAAATTAAACATTAAATATTTAAATTGAAAATATAAAATATTTCATTTCCTCGACCGGGGATCGAAACCAGAACCTGTCGGTTACAGTCACACGCTTGTGAAATAAAATAACTTGTGAATATAAAGAAGATTTTATTACTTTTTTTCGATAAATTTATTTATTTGCACTTATTTATTGAAATAAATAAGTGCAAATAAATAAATTTATCTAAATTTGTGTAATGTGAAATTTTATTATTATTTATTTATTTATTATAAACATATTAGTTTTATTATTTATTTATATTCGATTTATTTAATTCATTTCATTTAAATTAAAGTGATTTAAAATTTATATCAAAAATATATATATATTTTTAATATATTCTCTATCAGGTATAATTATTATTACACAGATTATTAACAAGTAACCTATACAACTCACATACACTATTGTAATAGATAAATTTTGTACTAATTAAAGAATATATAATGTATATAAAACATTTAATATTTATTACTTTTATAACAATTGAAACAGCACTGCCATATCAATATGCTACACGTATACGATCTCGTATAACTTATAATTAGCACATTTTGCCATATGGACACAAACATTCGCAGTTCAAGCACATTGTTAGCGAATGGAGTTTTTTATTACATTTTTCCATCTCATCTATTCAATACATATAATAATACAGCAAAAAGTATGTACATTACATATTTTTCAATAACATTAAAATAGGACGGTTAGGAAACAGTCTAACAACAGGTCTGTGCTTTTCTGTTTGCACGAGCTAATCTTCGGCAGTAATAATTTAATAAAATTTTACCTATACGCATAATTCTAAAAAATGAATTAATAATTGCAATTAACTTACCGCAAAAATAAAACTACAACGCCTACGACGTCATGTTACCACTAACTGGAGAGATCACGTCCTTGCTAGAGACATATCTGAAAAGAAAAAAATATATTTATTTAAAGAATCTTCATAAAATATTTAATTGAAGAGAACATCTTTACGATAAAACTACAAAGCTAAAAGTTAGATTTGATTGGTTGAGTATTTGAATCGCAAGACCGACTGGTACGAATTATAATTCGTTTAACTGATGATTTTAAAAAAAGAAATAAAATAAAAATAATAGTAAATTAAATTCACGCTGTATCGCGACCATGATAGGATAGGTAGGAATAGGTAGGAACTTGGGAACCTAGTGTATTTTAGGCATTGCGTGTTAAGTGGCGGAACTCAACGCCACTCTTTGCCTTATTAATCTGTCACTTGTGTCCATGCACAACGACAATCCACACATAATTCAATTTTTATTGCTTGACAGTCCATTTATTGAGGAAGGCTATTTACACTATTTGTGGAATTACGGGTTGAGTGGCGGAACTCAACGCCGCCTTTTTAGCTTGCACCAGAGCGAAGAAATGAAAACATTAAATATTTAAACTGAAAATATTAAATATTTCATTTCCTCGAGTGGGGATCAAACCTGCAACCTATCGGTTATCTATCATCTAGCATAATCCAAGTAAGTCAATTCTACAGTAGAAACTAAGACCTCACAAGTATTATGAGCATTTTATGTGCCCTATTAAAGTTCAGCTATCTAAACTACGCGCGTCCGATAGATCTGATATTAAATTTTAAGTACGCCGGCGAATACGAGCTCGTAAAGCATTCGCTTTATGAACCGTGCCCTCTCTGGCCGAAGGATATAAAAAAAGGAAACTGTCGTTAAAGGGAATGTGGATAAAGTGTTTTTGAGATCCAAAATTTACTTAATTATTTAACTTGATTTAATTTGTGGTGAATTTGAATTTACAATTAAAAAAATACTATAACACTAAACAAAAACATATAATAATAAAAACAAATACAATACAGTAAACATATAATAATAAATTAAAAAGCTTTTAAGACGTGATTATTTACAATAAGGTATTAAAGGTACCTATAAGCTTTCTAATTGTGATATCTCATAGAAAAACAAACGTCAATACTTATATAAGGCGAAGAATATGCAAGAGATAGCACCAGATTACTATAAAAGTTGCACGTTGGAGATGTTAGGAATCTAAATTATTGAAAAACACGATCTATCGAGTGTCGTGAGTCAACCTGGACCAGTCAAACGAGTTCACAATACCTAGATATTTACGAAAGCTTATTTTTTACGAACTTAATATATCTAGAACACTTGAGTGGTCCCATTAAAACGTCAAAAACCTTGACACGTGCATGTGCCGGTGCCGGTGTCGCTTATAAAAAGTTGCAGCCGTGAGTGAGTAGAGTCTTACAATTCAGCGGATACTTGAAGAATGAAAACATTGAGCAATGTTCTTTAGAAAATAAATACTATGTACCATTATTTTTAAACTTTATTCGATATCTAGTATATAGCGAGTAGGCAAATCCTAACGTTAAGACACTCTAATCCCTATTCTCCGCCCAATTTTCAGAATACCACATAGGTGAAATTTCTCTTTTTTTTTTATGGAAGAAACGGCAAACGAACGTACGGGTCACCTGGTGGTAAGTAATCACCGTCGCCCACGGCCCTGAGTAACTCCAGAGGAGCTACAGGAGCGTTGCCGTCCTTTGAGGTGGATGGGCACCGGAGCCCGGCATTAGCTAATACGAAACGCAGTGGCCAAAGCCACTACTTAACGCCGGTCTTAAATGCCGGGGGTGGTAACAATCCGGTCGAGTCTGCCCATGCGTGTTGCCATTGCTGGCAACGTGACTCTACCACACGCACTTTAGTCGCCTCTTACGACACCATCAGTACCAGGGTGATCCTATTCTAAGCCGGGATCACACGGCAAAAACTCGCTCTTTGTTTTGTCACAAGAGTGACGCGAAAGCCTTAAATAAATAAAAAAACTGGTCAAGTGCGAGTAGGACATGGATACCGAGGGATCCGTACCAATTTTAAGTTTCTATATCAAAGGAAATTACAAATCATAATAGTTAAGTATTCGGCCGTATGTATGTACTTGGCATGAAAACAATTACAAAAATATCTATTAATAATATCCATAAAATATCTATTAATTTTCCAGTTTTCCCTTTTTATTGTAAGTTTTGATTTCGATACATATTTCATGCCTATATTGTCCACGGAGAGTACTTCCACTGTAGGTTATTTGAGCATCAAACTTTCACATTGCCTCAGAAGCTTGACTTTGTTTGTACTCTGACGGACCGGAGACGAAAATATTTGTAAGTCATTACGAGTTATAGAGATAAAAAGCAATCCGAAAAAGGATTCCGATTTTTCATTTTAAAGAACAGAACCCTAAAAACATTATAAATTACAAAGAAGATACATCAAAACATATTTGTGTACGCAAAAACTGCTAATTGCATATGGATTAAATTAGCCCCACAGATGGTTCAAAGGCGTCATTAATTATTATGAACAGTATTACTTACATAACCCGAATTATACTAATTAAGTATTATTTCTTTTCATTTTACATTATTTAAAGAAACAAAATAATAATGGACATTTGAAAGTTACATATTTAATAATAATAGCATCTAAGTATTTAAGCAATAATATATTTCCATAAATATTATTCCCAATATTCAAACATTTACATAATTAATCTTAAACAATTTAAAAAAAAAGTGCAGTATACTAATACGCACATGAAAAATATTGATGATTGTATTACTGCTGTTCTTGTGGAGAATGGATGGGTCTTAACACTAGGTTCCCAAGTTCCCTCTTCCCGCTTAACAACGTGCGGGATAGAGTGTGACGCTACAATGAATGACTCTGGCTCGGATTCACGCTGTTACCGGCACATGACAAGGTAGGCAAAGGGAACATGGGAACCTAGTGTTAAGACACTCCGTTCCACTTCCGTTCCCCACTTTCCACCATATTGCGTGTTGAGTGGCGAAACTTTACGCCGCGCTTTGCCTTGTTACCAGAGCGAAGAACTGAAGACATTAAATATTTAATTTGAAAATATATTAATATTTAATTTCCTTGAGTGGAGATCGAGCCCACAACCTATCGTTTACAGTCACACGTTTGAGCCGCTGCGCCACTGCAGGCATCAATGAAGAATTCTACTTTATATGATACTCTTTATAATTATATAGATATCTCAAATTATACTTTAGGATACTTCATAAGGTCCAATTCCCACAGTGAATCACGATTTAACGTCATTTCGAAGCCCATATGGCGATCGAAGATTTATTGGTTGGTATTTAAAATATCGTAACTGCTGTCTTCATTATTCAAGCGACCTTTATCTTGTCATATAATCAATGAAAGTAACAGAATGTTATTCATTGGAAAGTAATACGCTTGCATTATATGTATTTATGCAATGTTATCTTTTAGTATAATTACTTTTTGTATATTATAATTACTTTTTTCACATATGTATTTAACTAATAAGGTGAGTTTGTTTTTTTTTTTGTTTTTTAGCTTCACGCCGTATCCCGCACGACGTAGCGTAGTAAGAGGAAACTTAGGAACCTAGTGTTAACACACTCCGTTCCGTGAGCAGTGGAGAGCTCACTGAAATTAAGGCATTGCGCGATGAGAAGAGTCACCAGAGCGAAAAAAGAAAATATTAAATATTTAAATTGAAAATATTCACTTTGTAACCCGCGAAGCGTGATTTGAACTCGTCTCGCCTTTTGAAAACCCTGACCAAAAGTGTTCTGAGCAACTAAGAATTTTTTATATACCTGTTATAATTATTATTTATATTGTTAGCATCTGCTAGATAAAAATGTTAAAAAGCCTACAAGTATGTTAAATATTAATAATAATAAGAAATACTGTTGTGTATTATTTTTACAAAAACAGTGGCAACAAATACTATTTGTAGTGTATATTAAAGTGTTAAATCCATGCTTAGGAAAGAAAAATATTTTTTAGAAAATATATAAAAAAAGTAATGAATGTAGCGGGATTCGAACCCGCACCTCTCAGACACAATAACGCTTGGACAGTTTCCGATAATTCACAATTATATATGTGCTTTTTATCTTTCTTTATAAATATTATTTTTAAAAACCAATATAGTAACATAACGATTATTATATACATCCACACAAGCCATCATGCCATTGTTCACTCATCAAGCTCGTAGAAGCGTTTACAAATTTGATAGACTATAAACAATGAGAGTTCATTCAAATTTAGTTGCCGCAGTTAAAGCGAACCGTCCGTGATACAGACGGTACTTATCCGTTAACACCTGACGAAATATTAAATATTATATTAACAGCATATACAACGGAAGCGAATTATGGGTCAATAATCTAATTTAAGTTTTTTTAAATTTAATATTCCAGATACGGTAAATTATAAGAAACAAAAAAAATATAATTAATATAAAACATAGAGATAAGAGCTATGAAACGTACAACTTTTGTGATACTCACATATGTGAGGACGCCTTTAAAAATATTTAAGTTAATAAAACACATTTGGGAGACGCCTATGTCTTACAACTGTGACATTTCATACACAGATATATTTTTGGAGTTATTATGGGCTCACACTTCAATAGTGTGTCTATTATTTATTTTAGGAATACACTTTACGTGAGACGTGTCGTGGTGTAGCGGCACGAACGTGTAGCTGTAACCGACAGGTTGTGGGTTCGATCCCCACTCGCGGAAGTGTGATATTTAATATTTTCAATTTAAATATCTAATGTTTTCATTTCTTCGTTTTGAAACAAGGCAAAACGTGGCGTTGAGTTCCGCCATTCAACACGCAATGAGTCTATGGAACGGAGTGTCTTAGCACTAGGTTCCCATGTTCCCCCTGCCTACCCTGCCATGTGCGAGTACAGCGTGAAGCTAAGTATGAGTACTATTTTAGTATGCACAGGAAATTTTGTAAAATGGAAGGAAAGGTGAAAGATGTCGCATAGGATATGGTGAGGAAAAAAGAGGACATCGTAGCTCAGCGACACAGTGACTGTAGCTGTGATAGTTGTAAGTTCGAATGCAAATGGGGGCAATGGCCTGTTAACATTTCCGTTAACTTTAGGTTAGCTGATACATGCAAGATATAGCGTAAAGCTGTAAAGATAGAACCATCCGATTTATTCAAAGGAAGTTTTTTGTAAATATATGCCGACAGAAGTACCACATATATATAAAAACACTACTGCAGATTTTTAAGAGTCAAAATGTTACAATGGCGTTATGCCAATGTCGATGAAGCAATATCCAATATCAAAATTCATGTAAAATTTTTCAAACTGTTTCAATGTTTAGTTTCAATATATTACTTATAATTTAACTATAACTCTTCTGGTTCAGTCGTGCAGCGTATTACTGTGCACCGGATCGTTATGCGTTCCGTTTTTTCTTCATGTAGAAGAATTAAGGAGTATTTTTTTTATAATTAAGAAATGATAGTTTTGGGGTGAATAGACCAAAATCTTTGTTGTTACAAGTTACCTTGTCGTCAGGAGACCAACAAGCCACAGTAGAGAGGCAGCCGGGATTTTTACCATATATGAAGAGGATTACCTTAAGAAGAGTTTCCATTAAAACGAAGAACAGGTATACTCCTAGAATGATCCGCGAGGCTATTGAAATATAAAAACGTCCTTATTTCAATAGAAAAGACGGTTAGAAATTTTCTACCGCCTCATAAAAAAAATTAAGTCTCAAGCTCACACTAGAAGCCAGCTCATTCAGCAAGAATCCAGGGCAATACGTGTGGAAATCAAGAAATCCTCAGACTACCTGTGATCACGGACTATTGCAAAGTTTCCGAAACGTCAAGTTTCATAAAAAAATTCAAAATTAGCGATGAATCCAGTTTAATTTCAATTATTTGAAAAATTTATTTGTTCTTACCTTATTAAAGGCGGGAGACGCGTGATTTACACTAACATATTTATAGAAATGAAACGGTTCCGTAACTAAGCGACAGACACCACAAACTCGAAACTAGTGGATTCTAGAGAAAAAAATAAAAAAATAGATTTTTAATGTGCTGGTTAGGAAAAAGACACATACAAAAAATAACCCACAAAGATATAAATCATTAAAATTATATCAGATCCTCATATATACATTGCTGGCACGCTATCACAGATCAAAGTGCGACTAACAATGCTCACGCAACCATGTAACAGATCTCAACACAATAGTGCCTAACTGTTTAGTTGCGGACTTGTGGAGCTTCGTTCCTTTGTGATGCTTTTAGTATGGCGAATACATTTGCTATATATAACACGGTAGTTAGAGACTTTCGTTGCTTAGATCTACTGAATGTACCGTACAGTACATCGATATATCCATAGGTGAAATGTTGCTATTGCATTATAACATATTCGTTTCTTTTTTTTTTCAGGTTCACGCTGTATCTCGCTTTACCTTGCTACCACAGCGAAGAAATGAAAATAATAAATATTTAATTTTAAAATTTTACCATCACAATCTGTCTCCTTAACAGTCACACGCCCCTGCGCCACGACCGTCTTCAAATAATATCATATGTCCCTGGAATGTTTCAATATTTAATACTACTACTAACTAATGCCACTCTCATTTCATTCATTGAGTAGAAATCAAATTCACAGTATCGTTGTGACTATCAGAAAGTATTTCATATATGATTTTTTTTATTCGTGAATTCCGTAAACGGACAATGTACGTAAATTTTATTAGGGCTTCTCTTAATTTCCTTAGTACAAAATTAATTTAGTGTGAGCTCGGATTTACTTAACTTCATTATTTGAAATATGATACATAAATCATATATACTTTTAATTTCCTTCCAAAAATGCCAGTTGCCATGCCGTTTCTTGTTTCATTTAATAATAACTTTTAATTTAAAAGTCAAACACAATTCTATTACTTAAAAACTTGATCTATTAAAAAAAACTATAAAAAATACCTACATACCTACATATACACAAAATACATATATATTTCAATCACGTAAGAAACACTGATAAAGATATCACTGTTGAATAAAGATATCGGAAAGGAATAAAAAAAGGTACACATTGCAACCTCCGTCAAAGCATACATAGGGGTTATCGATATTAGGAATATTTCACGCACAATATGTTACGAACACGATTTGACGACGCGTGATGTATTATAAAATATTCCCAGGGCTATATCGTTGCATTTTATTGCACAATATGTAAAATATCAAGTTCTATAACGTCATATATACTAAAAGGCAGTACAGATATCAGTCTCATTTTGTTTATCAGCCCGACATTCCATTACGGTTGAAGCTATGTATTAACATATATATCAAGCCGGGTGCAGGATGGGTGCTACATCCGATACTGATCGAAGCCCGGACGTGCCGGAATACAGAATACAGATAGCGACGGTTGCTTCCGCGCTCGCTTCTCAGCTATGATGTACGGATTTATGAGATTTTCTATATATTTTTTGTATGTGATTTAAATACATTACTCTACTACATATAGCAAAATAGAGAAACTCTAGTATTATCATACACCCAATTTTCATCCATTATATATAAAAACGAAATTGGTCATGTAATTCGTGTCCCCAAGTAAGAATGAATCCAAAACCATAGCATTTAGTGTAGCATACTCCATATACAACCAAACACTGCCACTGTACCAAGAGAGCGGCATATGCCTTACTAATTATATGTATGATAGAAAACGGGGCAATTGGATAAATATAAAAATTCGTTTTCTTTTTTTTTATTTATTTGTACACTACATTTATTACGTTTGTTATTTAGCAAACAATAATAATACAGAAAAAATTATTTTATATAGTCGGTCGAACGCAATAAAATGCTGACAAGGAGAAAGATCAGTTAACAATGCCGATGTGAAAGGAATTTTTACAATTTCTTCATATCATAGATCATAAATTTATGTTTTTCTATCTTAGTTAATGTTTTTCTTAAAATCAAAAACAGAAATCTTAGATATATTATAATTTTATTTTTAATTTAATAATTAAAATATTATTAAATACTTTAATATTTTGTACACTTTCTTAAACCCTCCAACTGCAGTCTTCGTATCACACTTATAAAGATAAACATGAATAAATAAATATTTATAAATGTTACTATAAACTTAGTTAACGAAAAAAAAAACGGAATCCACAGACCTGAGATGTTATGCAATAGTTCATTGTGCAAACATAGAAACAATTTGTGCCTTGGTTTTAGCTGAGGAAGTTTCCAATCAAACGGCTGGCCGAGGCGGTTGCTTAATTGAATAATCTGCATACTAGACGTTCAATTATTCTAGAATATCCCTGTCCCCTACCGGTAAGAAGTACGACCTCGGAAGTTACAAATTTAGCTGTACACAATTGGTATAAGATTTTA
The DNA here is from genome assembly GCA_019049475.1 of Eueides isabella. Taxonomy (NCBI): domain Eukaryota; kingdom Metazoa; phylum Arthropoda; class Insecta; order Lepidoptera; family Nymphalidae; genus Eueides; species Eueides isabella. The sequence goes on along the minus strand of CM032390.1, from coordinate 13,675,354 downwards.
CATAGAAAGGAAGCGCAAGTGTGGTTTGCACAAAACAAAACTATCATATATTTGAGATAAATTGTATAGAATTCTTTCTTTTTTAGCTTCACGCTATATCCCTAGCGGCGTAGGCAGAGAGAACGGAGCGCCAAACGCTACGGTCTCGGCATACCTCTTTTAAATGAAATATAGAATTCTATATTTCATTTAAAAGTATTTAGTAATATTATAAGCAAAACTGGTCAATGCCATTTATATAATTATCTGCCTAGACACTTCGTTTACGCAATGTCAATTTACAAGACATTGTGTCTTCAGTGCCGGAGCTCAACGCCGCGTATGGTTTAGTTACAAAAGCGGTGAAATGAAAAAAAAATCCGTAAATCAGTATCGAATGGTTAATAGTCACACTATGTGACTTCGATCCATTTATCCCAAATCATTCACAATTACAATATTAAGATTTCTAAATAACAGATTACATTGAACTGTTCATTGGAAAATTATCGAAAATTAACATAATTTAGAACGTTAAAACTCACACAATTTAACGTTCTAAAAGGAAATACGAAGTTCTAATTAAAATACAGCTCTATATTTCATGAGGGACCGTTAACATTAATAGCTTTCGGGTTTCCCGTATATGACGCATGCGCTTTTGCTTCTAGTACAAAATATGTGTCAAAATTACCTTGCAAATGTTTTAACTTACGAAGTCGGCATCTGAATTAAACGTAACTGAAGTTTTCAGTTATTCTTCGTTCGATTATAATATTACATATCGATTTTAAATCGATATTTACTAAAAATGCCAACAAAATATCGATTTATTTATTTATTTGGTGTGTTCGTGTACCTTTAAAATGCCTATATGAATCTGTCAGTATATGTGTACACTATGCAAATCAACAGCTACAACGTTATATAAATTAATCACTTATAGTACTATCATAGTGTTTTATCGATAGTACATCTGACACGTGGTCAGCCGGTGAATGAAGCACGTGGGGAGCGGGCGCGGTCGTTCGATATCGCGGAGGCTGCGCGCTGAGCAAACGCCCGGAACCACAGTCGACCAGAACAAGTAGATCCTTGTAACCCCCATTTATAGTTCAACATAAAGAAGAAAATTTCCACAGTACGTAGTTCAAGATAGCTGGTGGCATATTCTTGAAAAATTACGCAAGAACTACCACGCTACAAGAGCACGTACTACTGTTTTGGTCTATTATATATTTAATAGAAAACCTAGATATCATCTAAAAAGCTGCAATTCACGCCGCAATTAACGCGAGGGCTTAATGTATATATGAGAGAGCTATAGACAGTATAATTACTTCACTATTGGCGTCGAGTCGTGTTCTGTATAGCATCGTGGGCTAATCTTTTGATCTACGTGTGCGTAAGTGATTTTTCTTTGATGAATGCGGAACTATCGTTACTACGAGCATGATCAATCATCATCGACCTGTTTCATGTATGGTTATTGTTGTTAACGAAAGCTTCGTAAGATATATTTTTGTATTGATCTTATTAAGGCATTATAAGAAGCATGCATATACTGATATTCTAAATTAGATCTCTTGATCAGGCGTTCATTGTTAAATTTTAAGTTAAGTTAAAAATAATGGTAATTAGTTTACAAAAACCAAACAAGCTTGTTTTTACATCAACTGTAATTTTTCATCAGAAAATAAAAATAATTTTTAAGGAAATGTAAAACGAAAATATGAACTTAGCCGGATTGAACCCGCGCCTCTCGTAAATCTGAGTATTCAAATTAAATCAGCAGGACGTTCCAAATAAAAGCTCGTTTAGCAAATAAAAGCTTTAAAGCACGGAAGTCCCAGGAATCAGAATATTTGTATCCCTAAAAGCGTAAAGTACTCACCCTCGACAAAACATGTTACGAGACGTCTATAAACCTAGCAGTTTATTACTTTGTCAGAGAATTACATAGAAATGAAATGGCGTAAAATAGTAACTCTGGGCGGGCTTTGGGCGCGTCTCTTTCGAAATAGGATAACAGATAAGAAATTATTATATTGAATTTTGCCTTCGCTTTATCAGTATTCGATTCGAGATAACATATTGTGAAGATTTCAAAGGAAATTACAAACTAGTTAATGTAACTGTATTAAAATATTCTGTGTAGATATACTATACTAAAGATTTAACGAAAAATATCGAAAATAATTTTCAATTTAAACTAAGTAGGTACTTGTTCCTATCAAGAGGTTCATTTTAGATTTAAAGTAAATTAAAATATAGACCACAGACTTTACATAGTAGTCAGTAAGTACTTCACTCAGAAGCGAACGAAGTAACTAAAATAAACAGTATTAAAGTAATGAATAAATTGTTACTCAGCTTCACGCCGTATCATATATAGCACATGGCAGGGTAGGCAGAGGGAACTTGGGAACCTAGTGTGAAGACACTCCGTTCCACTTCTGTTCCCCACTTTCCGCCGAATTCGAGGCATTGCGTGTTGAGTGGCGGAACTCAACGCCGCGCTTTGCCTTGTTACCAGAGCGAAGAAATGAAACATTAAATATTTAAATTGAAAATATTAAATATTTCATTACCTCGCCCGGGGTCGAACCGAGAACCTGTCAGTTACAATTGTTTTTATGAATATTATTTATCTGTTAAAAAAAAATAATTTAAATTGTCTACAATAAGAAAAAAAAATACATTACCTGCGTTTGGCCGTAATGCAGAGGCACAAGTGTGTGACTGTAAACGCGATAGATTTTGGGTTCAACTCTCACAAGCACACACAAGTGAAATACATTTAATATTTTCAAAATTAATGTTTTCATTTCTTTGCCCAATCAACGAGGCAAAACACGGCGTTGAGTTCCGCACAAAATTGAGTGTCTTAACGCTAGGTTCTCAGCTCATTCTACCTACCTTGTAATGTGCAGGATACAGCGTGATAATATAAATTAAACAAAATAATGAACACAAATGGAATTAGTGTTAAAACATTCTTTTTCCATTCATTTTGACGCTGTGCTGCTTCTGCCACAATCGCTTCATATATAACAAACACAATGTATACAATACATATTTAAAAATATCCAACAATTAATAAAATCCAAAAGCTGCTGCTTAACAGCAGTAATCTATACAAATCGAAAAAAAATCTCCAACCAACCCAACCAAGTATGACAAATGGTTCATAAAAAGCGCATCAGCAGATAACACGCCTAATTTCTAACCCAAAAAAGATATGAGAACGCTACTCGGCCTATTTTCACTTAGATGAGCTGAAATCCGACACGACGGACCAGTAATAATAGACGAGATTGAAGTCATTGTACCCTCGGACTTATTTACGACGCCGATTTATCTTCCAATAGCAGAAATCATTTAGCAATTTCCTGATGTGACCAAGCAGACGACGATAATCCATATCAGTTTTGAAGTTCTGTACTCTAATACATATATGCATGTATGTACAAAAATACATTTGTATACTTCCTAAGAACATTAAGATGTAAAAAATATAATTCGGAAAGCAATTTTTTATTTGTTAAGTATCCAAAGGATGTTTACTATTTACTTTGCTCTTACTATTCAACATATTTTTTAACTTTTAATTATTTAGTATTGACTGAGACTTTTAAATATTAAATTTATATTTATTGACAACCATATATTATCGTGAAGCCTGTCGTGGCGCAGCGGCACCAACGTGTGATTGTAACCAACAGGTTCTGGGTTAGATCCTCAGTCGAGGAAATGAAATATTTAATATTTTCAATTTAAATATTTAATGTTTCATTTCTTCGCTTTGGCAAAGCAAAGCGCGGCGTTGAGTTCCGCCACTCAACGCAAGGCCTCAAATTCGGCGGAAAGTGGGGAACGAAAGTGGAACCGAGAGTCTTAACACTAGGTTCCCGGGTTCCCTCTGCCTACCTTGCCTTGTGCGGGAAAAAAAATGTCGTTATTTTCCTGATGGCAATAGAACCTCAATTCAAATTCAACTAGTGGTAATATTTATATTTATAAACTATGCCTTTACTGGTATAGTCTGGCTAAGCAAAGCGTGTCACGCAATGTTTAAATGAGCGGAAAAAACGGGAAACCGCACTTTGCTTTTTACGACATGTGGAAAATGCATTAGGGCTTTTTTTTCAGCTGTACGTTTTAATCTAGGGTAGGTACTTATTTTTTTTTATATTCCGCAGATAGCGGAGCAGTCAAAGGGAACTAGGGAACCTAATATTTAGACAGTCTGTATGTTTCTGGTCCCAACTTTTTGCCAAATATATTATACATTTTTGCTTATATGTATTAATTAAAAAAAAAACTTATTTACTCATACATATTTCTATTTTTAGAACATGCTAAGATCATATCTTACATCCAGCTAAAATATTATTAGGCGATTATCTCTTGCGATCGTAACACATACGTACATAAAAGCCTGCTGTGAGGGCCGAACTTCGTGGAAACATTTACGAGATTAGAATATTTTATAAAGGGCAACGTTTCTTACTTGCATTTTGTACGCGTTTTGTTACACTTGTTGGGTAATGTACAGTACCTACCTACATTAGAGAAAATTTATTTAACGTTTTATGTATTAATGTAATTTAAAATTTACTTTTCATGTACTTTAATCATGTACTTTAATAAATATTCAATTTTTTTTTTCAACTTTAATTCATGTACTTTAATAAATATTCAATTTTATTGACAGGTAGACTTTGAATGACAAAAAATGGCCTAACCAATAATCTTATTTTATTTACGTTTTTATTCAGTTTCACGCTGTATCCCGCACATAGGGTAGGCCGAGGTAACTTGAGAATCTAGTGTTAAGACACGCCGTTCCGTTTTCAACTTCCCGCCGAATTTGAGGCATTGCGTGTTGAAAGGCGTAAATCAACGCCGCGCTATGATAAAATTTAACGTTAACGAAAATGTAGCTAACTACTTAAAAAATAGTTAAGTAACAAAATAAGTTTATGTATCAAAAATCTTTCTATCACCGATTATTTAATCGATAACAAATTCAACGCACAGTTACATATTTATAAATTCAAATTCATACGATATTATAAACGATAAGATTCGTAATATTATACGGCGTGTGGGCCGGTGATTGAAATCTAACATGTAATCAAACGTGCCGCCCGAACGTGTCCACATATCGGGATCACGTCGACAGAGGTTTGACATACGGGAACAACGTTATGGGCGAATGGTGAATATGCTCGACTGAAATAATAAATAAGTAATATTTACATAAAGAATAACGGAACTTTGTGGTTGTCGAAGTATAATAAAGACATATTTAAAGTCAAATCGTTCAAAGTAATGTAACAGGATTTGAACTCATGGCTCTTAGACAGTGTTCAATGTGCGTAGTTAAACCATTTAATTTGTTTTTTTTTTTTTTTTTTTTCAGCTTCACGCTGTATCCCGCACTAGGCAGGGTAGGCAGAGGGAACGGAAGTGAAACCTAGTGTTATGACACTCCGTTCCACTTCCGTTCCCCACTTTCCGCCGAATTTGAGGCATTGCGTGTTAAGTGGCGGAACTCAACGCCGCGCTTTGCCTTATTATCAGAGCGAAGAAATGAAACATTAAATATTTAAATTGAAAATATTAAATATTTCATTTCCTCGACTGGGGATCGAACCCAGAACCTATCGGTTACAGTCACACTCTTGTGCCGCTGCGCCACGACAGGCGTCCACTACAAACAAAGCTCCAAGCTTTTTCATAGACCAGCTTATTGCTTATTTATTCTTATGAGAAATGCTTTGCTATATTTTTAAATATTTCATTTCCTCGACTGGGGATCGAACCCAGAACCTATCGGTTACAGTCACACTCTTGTGCCGCTGCGCCACGACAGGCGTCAGTCATAATTATGGTCATAATTTGTCAAAATTTATTTTATTTTAGAAGCCTGTCGTGATGCAGAGGCATAAAAGTGTGACTGTAAACACAGGTGGTGGGTTCGATCCCGACTAAAGGGAATTGAAATTATTAATATATTGTAATTAAATATTTAATGTTTTCATTTCTTGGTAACAAGTCTCTGGTAACAAGGTAAAACGCGGCGTTGAGTTCAGCCAATCATCATGCAATGCCTCAAATTCCGCAGGAAGAAGGGCACGGAACGCAGCGTCTTAACACTAGATTCTCAAGCTCCAGACAAAACTTAGGTAGATCAACTTAGTAGCCAGAGGAAACCCTGCCATGTGAGGCATACAGCGTGAAACTGAAGTACGATTTTTTTCAGATTCGTTCAAAACGAACAGAAATCATCTACAGTATTTTATTATTAAATACTAATTACCATACCATATATTGCTTACCATTTATATATTAATGTTATTATTGTGCAAAACATATCCTTACATCATATACATATTTTATGATAATTTGATACTTTTACATATACTTTATTATAAAAGTTTTCTCTTTGCAGTCCTCCATATTTTATTGGCCAAGTTTGTTCTGAACAACAACAATCCCAATTTCAAAAACGTAAACGTAATTGTTTATCCAATTTTGTATTTTGTAATATATTCTACATACCTACATAGATTAGTTATATTATAAAATGCTTACAAATTATTTTCTAACAAAAGTAATAGTGATCAATGAATATAAAATTTAAATTCAATAATAAGTAAGAGAGGTAAGAGAGGGAGGGGGAGACCTCGGTTGACCTTCGAAAACACAGTATCGACGATACTGGAGGAAGGTCACGTAAAAAGCATGATGACCCCCCGAAGGGCATGTATGAAGAGGTTGATGACAGTGGACGAGGCGAAAGAGGTATGCCGAGACCGTAGCGTTTGGCGCTCCGTTCTCTCTGCCTACCCCGCTAGGGATATAGCGTGAAGCTAAGTAAGTAAATAAGTAAATTCAATAATATGAATTAAACGAATATTAATCTATCAAATGTTAACATGCTGTACCCCGCCCATAGTTGGTTAAGTCAGAGGGATAATGAAAAAAATATGTAAAGACACTTCCGCTTAATTTTGAAGGCATTTTTTGTTGAGAAGCGGAACCTGCCACCTGAGCTAGAAACTAAAAATATTCCATATTTAATTTCCTCGACTGGAAAGTAACTCCAACCTGTCGAGTTTCCAGAAGTACACATGTGCCGCTGGGCCAAGACTAGCTTCATAATATATGGCCTCCACGATGGAACTTAGTACTTACTGAAATAAGAAAAAAATATATAAAAATGTTGCAATACTTTACATTAAAAAATGGTCGATTTTAACTTGTAACAGCCTTGCAGCAATACAAATAAAATGGTTTCTCGGTAAAGGGCAAATGTGAGTCATTCCGTGAGTCACAGAGGAAAGCCGACCTTTATTTAAATAATTGATTCCACTACAAACAAAGCTCCAAGCTTTTTCATAGACCAGCTTATTGCTTATTTATTCTTATGAGAAATGCTTTGCTATATTTTTAAAATTACATTACAATTATACTGAATGTTATTTTTCTTATTTGACTTTCATTATATCTATAAAGCAAGAGGCATTTCAACCTCATTAATTCACACTGTGTAGTTTAATACTGTTATATAATTTTATATGTTCGGATGTCATCATTGTTATTTATTTAATTAATTAAAGCAATATATATGATAGTAACATAGATAGTTACTTTAATTCCCATCGTGGCGCAGGCGGAGTGTGCACAGTATACGCGACAGTTTGTGGGTTCGATCACCGATCGAGGAAATAAAATATTTAATATTTTAATTTCTTTGTTCTGGTAACACGGCAGACACGGCGTTGTATTCCAACACTCAACACAAAACGCCATAACGCGAAAAGTGGAGAACGGACCAGAGTGCCTTAACACTGGGCTGCCAAGTTTAGTCTACCTAGGGTACAGGAAACATATATAGTCTAGATCCTAGGACCATCGCCATATATTGCAGCAAAAACACATTTCCATGTCACTTATTCGCGCAATTACAACTTAAAAGCTCCGACACGTTAGTTATCCAGACGGAAGGCGGGTTGTCGACCGCACGAGCATTGTACTAAGGCTGTAACGAAGCTGGATAACGACGCGTCTTCAAAACTCATTGTCAACAATGTGGTGTCTTGACACCATGGAAACCCTCCCACCAAGTGCTTCAAGGGCGTTTTTTCGTAAAACGTTACAAAAAGCCTTGTTTATTTTAAAAAGAGTTTTTTTTTATAAATAAAAAAAGACATGCATTCCATTACTTTATTATGCTAATATACTCTTCATACTCATACTCAGCTTCACGCTGTATACCGCACATGGCAGGGTATTGAGAGGAAACTTGAGAACCTACTGTTAAGATACTCAGTTCCACTTCAGTTTCCCACTTTCCGCCGAATTTGAGGCATTGTATGTTGAGTGGCGGAACTCAACGCCACAATATGCCAATATATATTCGTCAAATCACCCTACTCAATAAACAAAGGTGGACAAAATGCAAATAAAAGTTAAAAGAATAAATAAATACTTATACTTTATGAAATATGAAAACACATAAAAAATAATAAATCGTTTTATACTCCCTACATTTTAAACATTTTAAATTCCCGACATAATACTAAAGAACATACTTAGCGTTTTCACGATAACACTATCAACAACTACAGCATTTAATATCCTGTAGGTATACAATTGTTAATATTAATACAGTACTATCATAATGTACGAGTACATGCAAAAGCAATATGAATATTTCATAATAAAAAAAATAATAAAGTAAAACCTTAGCAACCAGCAAACATGCTTTAATTTATTATACCAAGCTCGAGTAGGTACAATACGGGGCTCACTATTTCTACTTTGCAAATTGAACTTACCTGAAACACGAAAGCTTAGTTTCATACAGTTTATTTTGTAAGTTTTTAATGAAATAGGTAATAAGATTACATTTTACGAATATATTAGTTGAAAGCAAACGCTAACTTTTATTTCCTCACTTTGGTAATAAGACATAGAGCGGCGCTGAGTTCTATCTCTCCACCCACCATGTCTCGAAAATTGGGGAAAAAGTGTGGAACTCAGTGCTACCAAGCACTGAGTTCCACACTTTTTCCCCAATTTTCGAGACATTGAACTCAGTGCTACCCACTGTGCCGCTGCTTTGTATATCACCACTTATATTACTAACGTAAGTGAGAATTGCACTTGCACATTTCGAAATAGGTAAGTGGGACGTGCGTTAGTTTATCAGAAAATTACCAACTTGTTCAGATTTAGAGTATCATTCATGACATCATCCTAGCGAGCCATTTGTATATCCTGCAAATTGGAAATATCAATAAAATTGAATTGGGATCGCTGCGCTCGTTTAAAATCCATTAAAATTTGTTTCTATTAAGATTTCATAGAAGTGTTATTGATGATAAATTCTAGACTAGTCCCATTATTCGGAAGTTGCTAGTTCTAATTTTCAATAATCAAAAATAAATGAGTGTTATAAAATGTCGTTTATTTAATATAAACGCATAGCTAACAATCCATAAAATCCTCTAAATATTGTGTTTTTAAATGAAAATGGGATATTTTCATACATTTCTGATTGACACGCTGCGGTGTTAAGTTACGCCACTTATCACGCAAACTTTGCGGATCGAGGGGTACAGTAAGTAGTTCAGTCAGTAGTTCTTAATACTAAATTAAATATGCAAAAAATCATGTACATTTACGTAGGCACATTATTTGTATGTAATTATGGATATATCTATATAAGGCTGAAAGCTTTTAGTTAAACATTCAACAAATGGAAGAGATACCACCCTCGTTCCCTCAGGAATTATCGATTTCCAGGATTGAGCACTTTTTATTTGATTTGATTCTACCAGTGGTGAATCCGTCTCCCGCGTCAACAGTTTAAGTACGCATTACTTCACAACTCGGCACTATATTTTATACGATATTTTCTACATAGCATTTTCATACACTAATATATTTTTACTATTTTAATTCAAGAATATAAATTGACAAGAAGTTACAGTTTTATTTCTTTCTACGCACATGATAGGTAGGTAGAAGGAACCTGGGAACCTATTATTAAGACACTATTATCCGCCGAGTTTGAGTATTGTGTACTGAGTGGCGAAACTTAACGCCGCGCGTTGCCTCGTTACTAGAGCAAAGATATGAAAATATTAAATAATTCATTTCCTCTGGTAGTGCTTAGTCAGTCAAATATTTTTATATTACTCGGTGGCTCATGAAAATTAATCATCTTAAATACTTTTATAGTAAAAATTATGACATGTTTCTTACGTAAATTCATAAAACGTCTTAATCTAAGGAACGAATACAGCGCTTCATATAAATTACTGGCAACGAAACGTTTAAGGTGTTAATTTTAGTAATAGGTTGGACCGCGTCATGGTGTTCGAGGTAGAAAGCCATTAAGTGGGAGATCAAAAGCTCACTTATTATTTTGTAACAAAAAGTATTACAATGACGTAACTGTATATTTTATTATTTTTTAATAGCTTCACGCTGTATCCCGCACGAGGCAGGGTAGGCAGAGGGAACCCGGGAACCTAGTGTTAAGACACTCCGTTCCACTTCCGTTCCCCACTTTCCGCCGAATTTGAGGCATTGCGTGTAAGTGTACCAGAGCGAAGAAATGAAACATCAAATATTTAAATTGAAAATATTAAATATTTCATTTCCTCAACTGGGGAGCGAACCCAGAACCTGTCGGTTACAGTCACACTCTTGTGCTGCTGCGCCACGACAGGCCTCAAATTATTATTATTTTAAATAATACTATTTTAATATTATTTTAAATAATATTTAATTTATGCAAGTCTCCGCTCTGGTAACAAGGCAAAGCGCGCATTATACTAGTTATTGTAATGGATTAAAAAAACGCTCATTCCCCAGCCTCCATGTAAATATAATCGTAAAAGACAGTTCCATTATGTTCAGCTATTACAACACATTAGCGGCGCTGACATACACAGATGTGTCAATGTCAGCATGTTAGAAAGGCATTATATACGATTCTACAATATAGTATAGATAAATATTGTTTTCATTCTTTCACGTGAGAAATTACCTTTACTTTTGACATTTATTTTTTTAGCTTCACGCTGTATCCCGCACTCGGCAGGGTAGGCAGAGGGAACGGAAGTGAAACCTAGTGTTATGACACTCTGTTCCACTTCCGTTCCCCACTTAAATTAGAGTTTCCACAAAATGTAATTATATTTAGTATTAACATATATAAACTATGTCTTCAGATAACCTAATCTAAACTTAAATTATTAAAAACGTAAAATTAAATTATTTATAGTTATTCCACACAAAAATATTAACGATTCGTCGTAACTTAATGAGAACGTATTGGCTTAGTTGGTCAGAGTGCTTGGACGGTTTCCAAGAGGTGCGGTTTCAAATTTTTAAATATTTTTGAGAAAAATTGATTCTTTTAATCGAAATACAATAAATCAAAAGATAAATAACAGCTAACGTCGCCATGTAGAGATTTTATTAGTAACATAATATGCTACGTAATTAGCTTTTTGTAAATTGACATTTTAGAAATGTTATTGATGAAATGAAATTCACATTTTAGAAATGTTATTGATCTACGAATGGAAAAAAGTAAGAACACAATTTGTATTTGTAAGAACAATTTTGAAGAGCGTCTCACAAAATATGCGATGGCATCTTCTATTCAAAACAATGAAGCGTGACTAAATTAAATAGTGGTTCATAGATATATCATTAAGTTCTCTGTATTTGGTAACAATACGCTTTTAGTACAGTACCTATTCGGTGGAAAATGGGAAATCGCAGTGACTTAATGGGAACAGAGTAAGCCCTACCCTTTTATTTGAAGGATACAGCATGAAGCTAAAAAAATATACAGCCTTACGCTGTATCCCGTACATGCCAGGGAAGGCAGAGGGACCTAGGGAACCTTAAGTATAAAGACACTTCATTTCGTTCCGCACATCCTCCTCCTCCTTCTTCTACGCTAAATTTCAGACAATGCGTGTCGAGTGGAACTCAACGCCGCGAATTAAACACCTCAACCTGTCGTTTTTTTTTTTCTCAAAAAATAAATTATAATGCACTACTTAATACAAATAATGGCAAAACTGTGTAAGATACTTTCACTTAAAAACAATTTACACTCGATACCGTGGGCACAGCGTGGGCAGTTATTTATATTCAGATATTTGCGGGAAATTAACCACTTAACTAATCTTACGAATGCATTTCTATCTATTATAATGTTAGTAAGCAAAAGTAAACTAATGTTATAGATTTATTTCAAAGAGTAAATTATTCCAGTTAATACTGGACTATCAACCCGTCCGAATACATTATTTTATTTACTAATTTCAACTACTTTCTTATTCTAATAACATTATCACTTTAAGACAATATCTTTACATTGAAAACTAAATTTTCAGCTAAACGAATAAAAATTTTGTACCAATTTTGTCGAACATAACATTTTTAATTGTCGCATTTTTTAACTGATTTAAATAAAACAAACGCTAAATGTTGAGCAAATCTTGCCAAACCATGTGAGAGAAAATTATACTTCAATTCTCTAGCCGTTTCTGAGATCAACGCACACAAACGCACAAACACAAAAATTTTTGGTCTGGCGTTGAGTTCCGCCATTCAACACGAAAATCATAGGAGACGTCTATTAATAGGGGCCAGAATAGTGATTTCGAAAAATTTTGTCTGTTTGGCGTCAAGTTCCGCCACTCAACACGCAATGCCTCAAATTGAACGGAAGTGGAACGGAGTGTCTTAACACTAGGTTCCCAAGTTCCCTCTGTCTACCCTGCCATATGCCGGATACAACGTGAAGCTGAATAATACAGCGAGAAGCTGAGTAAAAAAAAATCTTGGACAACAAATTAATAAATAGCATCCTCACACACCAAATTATTAGCATTCGCCACTGTAAGCAAAAGCTTCTGCGATTTATTTTACATTTTATAAAAAAAAAATACGTCGCAATCCTTTATAAGACAATCCCTAGTCTTTGAGACATCACAATCGTCAAGTTGACAATCAAACACATTACCGCTGAGAGGCGATGACCCCCTTATAATAAAATTATATATAATATAACACTTCCATACATATAATAAAGAAATTCGTCTAGTAAATACTAATTACGAATACATAATAAAAATGAATATTCATTAACCATAATTGGTACTTGATAAAGATTATATTTATTGCTTTTCCGAGAACGAATGTAGCAAAAAGTCGGCCCAGATTCCGTAAGGCTGGACGTCGCGTCGCGTCGTTAACAGATTGCCGGGAGATTAGCTGAACATAACTTACTTGTAATTAAAATTTCAAACGATAAGATCTCGTTTTACGAGCCAAAGAAAAAGAATCTTTAACATTTTATTTTTTATTATTACTTTCACACTTACACTCATCCATATAATTTTATGTGGAGAGAGACCATAGAGTTCAGACACTCCGTTCTCTACGTTTCGCTCGAATGTATTTATTTATTTTTTATTATAAGCTATTGCTGATTGACTTACTAAAGAACTATAGGTTCATAGTTTACGGAATATCTCCTTAAAATTATAATACCATAGTCAAAGTTAGAGCTTTTGTCAGCTTATGAAGATTCTTAGGCGTTTTAGTAG